>CM076569.1:456248506-456696482 GCA_034641835.2 Pinus albicaulis | reverse complement strand
TTTAAACATGAAAATATTTCCGATTACTTGACTATTTGAACTCGTTAAAGGAAATGAACATTCATCCCGTCAGTATAAGTTTACCCCTTTTCCGGACTGAAATGGACTATTTACGAAAAAGGTATACATTGACTAATCATCGTCAATAGAGTTCTCTCCTATATTATTTTATCCTTTTTCAGGCTTGAGAGACTAAATTTATGAAAAATTACACCCATGGATTTTTCTTAAGTTTTTTCTTCTGACTCCCTAAAAATGAAAAAACAACGAGTTTCTCCTATAATGGACTTGTTAAAACTTAACAGTAAAGGACCTGTCGATTACAAATAGGAACGAACCACTCCTTCTTAGGGTTCGATTTTATACTAAGTTGGACTCATCCGAAGGATGAGCTTATATAACAAGAAAATGTTATCCTCCTCAAGCTTGTCAAAAGTAAAGAGGTACTTGCCAAAAATGATGGGGGAAAAAGAGAGAAAATGGATCCAGTTGTCAAACTTTGATTAAAAGCAGTATACCACTCTTGAACACGACACTTTTTGTCACACTTCTACCTGGGTCGGGAGAATCCTTTTCCTATCAGTTAATCAAACCAATTGAAAGTCTTCAGCTGGTTTCTGGGTATTAGCTTTAGGTCAATTGTTACCAAAACATCTGCAATGTTGTTATGTGTTCAAGAGGATAGTTTAAACAAGCCATTCATTTGCAAACATATGTCTCCATTCATGTTGACCATCCCTGAGTCAGTCCTTGCAAAGTATTTATACAAAGATTGATCTAATGGTTTCATGTTGTGGGATTTCCTATGACAGGTCACTTTCTATCGACGACAGCATATCATCTATGAAGTTGATATATAATCCTTCAGTACCTTGGAATCCGCATGCCTTAATGGTAGGTTTCTCACCTTTAACAACAAGTTGCATCATTGACCTTCGATTGAATGATTCTCTGAAATGTTCGACTTCAGATCACAAATTCACATTTCATAGATTGTATTGAGTACTTTGAGAACCATTGTCATTATTGGTGGTTTCTCTTACACTTGTTAACAATTCACATCATTGACTGATAATCAAGTGGTTTCTACCATGTTCCACTTTGACACAATCAACCGCATGGTTAGAATTGTACTAGTTTGAGAAGCATAAATCAAGACCTTGGATCTAGTTTCCACCATCCAGGCTGCAAGGAGTTTTATTATTCATTATACAGTAGACTATTCATGACATATGGTTGTGTCCATACTGTGTCTACTATTGATGTAGTATTAAAATCATATCTGTATTAGAACATTTTAGTTAAGTTTTGATTTAGTTAGTTGTTGTTATGAGTATGGGAATGCCTACCTCGGCAATGATATCTATATATATGTTTTGCATTGAATTCTTTTACAGGATTCCGATTGGGGTGTCCACAGTTTAATCCTTTAAATGATAAAGCACATCATTCTTCGAATGCTCTTAGACTTCGCACACTAGGGGGAAATTTGTTACACTGAAACTTTTCACTATGACATTTTAGTGTCTATATGGGTTCATCATTACTCATATATTACTCCCTTAGAAGTCCACAACATTAAAGTTCCTAAAATCAAGCCTTGAAATTGAGAGAAAAGCTCATAAAAGTCTTAAAAACACTTGTACCGCACTTTCTCTTAACATTTCCTGTGGTGCCGCACCTATTTGTTCTAAATCATGTAGAGCTAATGCACTTTTTCTTCATTAAAGGTGTGGACCCCTGTAAAAGGTAAAATGAAGGTGGAAAGTAACATTTATAAGCCCAGTAGTCAAATCTGGAAGCTTCTGGAAGAAATTATCCGGTCGAAGGTTTGCTCCTATCATGCACATTCATTACTCCATTATGTGAGCCTACCCCCTGGTTATGGAACTCAATCCCTTCAAAAGAGGATTCTATCCCCTCTTCTGTGGAGCTGCAACCTCTTCTCTTTTCCTATAAATTGAAACCATAGTGCTGCCTCAAAGAGAGTTAGACTTTGAGAAATTTTGAGGAGAAATGTTGTAGAAACTCGGACTCTCTTAATTGATCATTATGTGGGAATGATTGCACACCCATGTGCATTTTAGCTGAGAGAGTGAAAATCTTGTCAGAGTAGAGGAAACGCCTATTCCGGAACCCAGAAAGACCTGTACGACATCAAGGCAGACACAGTTGTAAGGCTCTTTCTTCATCAAAGACAATACGAATGGATCCTGTTTTTTTAATGATTTATTTAATTAAGTAGCTTATTTATCATGTTTTATCAATGAGTTATTTAATTAATTATCTTTTTTCTTGAATTCCTTGATCATCTTGATAGATATATCATTCATGAATTAGTTTATACTATGCAGGTGCTATTGATTTTTTCCATGTTTGTGATTGCAGATCTTTGAATATGACTCTTTCAAGAAACTGGAAAGAAGATCATTACGAACAGCGTTGGACTACAAATAAGTCTTCAAAACCTTTGTTGTATCTAATTCTGAATCGAATATTATCTAGAGAAAATAGTTTTTGTTTTTCTATTTGTTGCTAGTTTTCCATAGGACACTAGGGACATCTTTCTTGTGAGAAATAATGATTTATCTGTCCAACACTTGTCCCCAACCTCCAGCACCTACAACCACCTTGGAAACAACAAGTAAACTCAAGTATAGCTTCTCACCCCTTTCTACACATCCATAATAGCCAAAAATAATCAATTTGTAGACTTAGATTTTAAACAAAAGAAAGGTGTCCAGTTAACTCGACCACCACCATGAGGTATGACTAGAATAAAACTAGAAGTACATGCCACCTGGGCATGAAAAAAAAAAAAATTTAAATTAGTGGAGTAGAGGAGAACAAGGGGAGGAGACATGCAGTCCATCATGAACTAACAAGATAAGGAAACAACTTTCTACAACAAAACTGGAGCTGAGCCAAGTTACATAAGCACTCCAAAATTAGTTGCGCTATTTAATTAAAGGATATGTCATCTCATCCAAAATAGTAAATTGAAAATTTTTAAGGAGAGAGAGACCAATGGAAGCACGGAGCGCTTAAAGAAGAAGAGGAAGAACCAGAAAAAACAAGAAGAACCAGAAGAAGAAGATGAAGAACTAGCATAAACAAGAAGAACAGAAGAAGAAGAGGAAAGAGACAAAGGGCCAAAAAAAAACAGAAGAGATGCCCATAGAAGTCATAGTGATAGTAGAAATTGGGAAAGAAACAAACTCACAACACAGCACCACATCTCCTCAATACAAAAAGATAGTTTCCACCATAACTCCTCTGAGCGTAAAGAGAAAAAGGTAGACCTCTAGGTATTCCAGATCTAACAAGAATCGGAGAGAGCCAAAAACTTCTCCCACAAGCCTGATTATCATTGAAGAATCACTGAGGGGGGGGGGAGAATCGAAGAGATAATTCTGAAGGAGAAACTACAGAAGGCACAGGCAGAGAATGTAGCACTGAAGGAGAAATTGCAGCAAAAAGATGAGCAAGTAGCCACCATGGAGGACTTATGCATCAAATCCCTTCAACATAGATTCCCCTATGACTCATATGTTGTGTACCTCAAGGAACAATGGCTTCCATTTCAAATCAAAACTCTAGCCTCCCATGGATCAGTCCCTTTCAAAGATTGTAGGAAATTCATAAAGTTCTACAAACAAACTACCATGGATGATCAGGAAAAGATGGAAGAGTTCTATGTTCATAACATTATGCTAACAAATCTAGATATTTGGGACCACAACCCTACAATGGGGGATATGCAGTTAATGGATCTAGCATCTCAGATGGTGAATGAAGACACTAGAGCAAAAGAGATATGGAAGGTCATGGGAATAAGAAATGGAGAACCCTTACATATCAAACCAGAATTTTTCAGCCCAAGAGGAGTCATCCTTAACCATCAAGAGATTGAAAATGACCCTGCACTGGTGGAAAGTTACCTTCAGAATTAGAACCAGGTGATAGGCCATTTTGATGATGTTTCTAGGTAGATAGAAGAGGAGTGCATTATGGCCAGCCAGAGGAGATCTAACAACCTCTCTCATAGCCTCAATAGCATGAGCTACCATACTCTAGAAGGGCTTATGGGTGGATTGGAAAGGGTACCATTATACAAGAGGGTCATGCAGGCCAAAAAGGTTTGATGGTTGGGACTAAATTTCAACCCACCTTTTTTGTTGGTACTGACTGATGAAGAGGACACAAATGGGAGAATGCAGAAAATAATAATGGTTTTTATTCCCTTGGGGAAACTCCCACACTTATTCCTCAGGAAATCAGGGCAGTTGTCAGAGCCTTAAAGGAAATGCCAAAGGGGGATTATTTTCTCAGAGGATGAACAACCATTTATTAGGGGGTGATGATGAGCTCGATCATTAGACATATTTGGAGGGGTTAATAGTCACCATTTTTCCTGCTTAGATCTCTTTTTCTTGCATTTTTATTATTATTTGGTTTTATGATGCTAGTATAGGTGGTGATTAAGGCTAACATACTCTGAGTGACTAATATAAGGTTGAGTACTGAAAATCATGAATTATCAATCCTTTTATAAAAAAATTATCATAAATACTCGAAGGAGAAAACAAATAGGAATTATAGGAGGATTGTCCACCCTCAAAGGTAGCCGAAGGATCCGAAATATTCTCTCTAGCAATTCAAATTACAGAGGCAGCCAAGCAACTCAAAGAGGAAGTGCACAAAATCCTAGTTCACCAGGAATCAAGTGGACTCAATCACCATTTTTGAGGGATCTGTTGGTAGTTGTCCTGTAGAATAAATAGAGCAGATCTAGAGCTAGGAAGTGTTAGTCTATTGTATTCTCGATTCCATTCAAAATTATTGTTGTGAGAGATTGAGATTTTTGTTTTATTCAGGGATCAAAATTTTAGAGATGTATACAGTTATTCTTTTATGAATGAGAATACCTATTTCATTCGGCTGATTTAAGTTTCAGAGGGCTAGGCTCATGGGTTAGGGTCAAATCGATGTGTATCATCTTCTCTGTTGTTACTATCTTTTTCTTTCTACCATTTAACTACTTTTGCTTCTTCCATTTAAGTTATATATAATTCTGATAAGTTTCATTACTGTTTATTTTTTGTGATATTGTAGTTTTTAATTGCTTATGCATAGTAAAATAGAGGAAAAAATTCAAAATTTGTGGTCAAGTCTCCCCCTCTCATCTCTGTCAATAGAGTTCGAGTAGGGTAAACCTTCCCACAGGAAAAAGTTGCTTTTTGTTTGATTTTTTGGAAGAAATTGTATTAACAAGGCCGATTCTCTCCTTCACTATTTCATCATGCCTTTCTGCCTATTTCCCATGCATGAATCCGCAATTGTGGTTCACTTATGAGCACTACTCTTATGCCTCCATTCCCCTCCTTTCCTTACCAGATTAACACTATACTTACCTCTTTTTTTCAATCGCACTGAAGCCCTTCAGCCTTATTTCTCTGTTTTCCTCCGTTCACGACTACCTACCCTTTGTATGAAAAACACGTGAAAAAATGTTCAAAAAATTGAAAACCAAACCTTAGCCTTTTCTCCTCTAGTCTCCCGCCACCATACGTTGCACTTCGCAAATCGCCACATTTTGATTTTACCTTTAACACTTATCGCTCATTCTTTGTGATTGCGATATTGCATAATTGCAAATTGAAAATCACAACTGTTAGCTTTTACCTTTAACTCTTACCACTTGTTCTTCCGATTGCGATATTGTGACATCACATATCAAAAATCACAACTTTTCCCTTTTTATTTTCACCACCACGTCATCCCCATCGCAAATCGCATCTTGCATATTTTATCCTTTCACAAATCACACTTCGTTGAACTTACAACATCGCAGATTGCAACCTGAAACCTTTACCGCATCGCAAACCACACTTCACACATTTTAGTTGATTCCATTAATTCCTTGCCGTTATCCATTTAAACTTTTGAAGTTGCAATTGCGACTTCGCACATCGCAACGTTTTCCCTCCATCGCACTATGCCATTGCACTTGCACTATGCCATTGCACTTGTTAGTTCTTTCTACTCCAAAGTCATTTCTCGTGTTATAATAAGGTTTTCTAAGGGTATAACCCCCTCTTTCCACTTCCAAACCTTGTTTCATGTGTTGGACCCCCCATTAGCCTCTTTTATCCCTTTTTCTTCATCCAAGCTACAAATTAACTCTTTTTAGTTAGAATTAAGGAATCGATAGTTTAATTGCATTGATAGGCGCATGGTAGATATATCATAGGATAACTAGAGCGCATTTAGCTGTTTGGCCAAGTTAAGTGTGGTTTAGAGTTGGTTTCCTTTCTACTGTTTTTTTCTACAAATTCAATTAGCTTCATTCTTGTCATTTCTTTCCATGAATTTAGTTTAGTTTCCTTTTGGTCATTTCCTTCTAGAAATTTAGTTTCCAGTTGTTCTCATAATTTAAGAAATAACACCATTTCATAAAGCAAAAGAGGATGGCATGAATTGAATGCATCTATCGTGTATACAGCACTTTCACCTCAAAGTTTGTACAAACCCTGGGTTGATAAAGTAAAGTAGGGTAGCCCCTAGACGTTGCAACACTCTTAGTGCAATACCAGGGCTCACCAGATACCTCATAAATTACCCTCAGATATTGCTAAGTTCAATGGAAAACCTAGGGAAGACCCATCGATGCATGTTATCACTTATCATTTGTGGTGCTCATCTAACTCCCTGAATGATGACTCTGTTCAACTATCTTTTCCAGCGTACACTCATTGTTTCGACTGTGAAATGGTACATTGAGTTACCAAGAGCTTCATTTGATAATTTGACTGCCCTAGCTACTATACTTTACACCCACTTCTAGTTACCCATATGATATTAAAGTGGAACGAAACTCTTGAATACTGTTAAACGGACTAATTTTACTCACATTTCTGATCATATTCATGAGTGGAATCATCGTCATAGACTGGCTAAGACATTTGTTCCTGATCAGCTCCTTGCTGAATGGTTCATTAAGTCCTTGTTACCATCTATAATTGAGGATGTGGCTAAGCGTGGCATCATCACTGAAGAGAAGTTCATTTCTCATGCCTAGTACTTAGACTTGGTTTATACTGAGTCTAGCACGCTCTATGAGAAAACTCCAAATGCGTCGTGATCTAATTTTATTGTTCCTCCTCCATCTAAGGATTCTCATGCTAGAGAAAGTATGATCGGTACTGCAAGTACACATCACTCTACTGCACCTGATCTTGCACCCTCTTCCGAAATCAATGTCATTTCATTTGATAAGGGAAAAAGTGACAAGAAACCCATAAGTAAGAAAAAGGGGAAATCAAAGAAAAAGAAAACTTCTACCCCACAGGAAAGATCATCCAATCAATCGACTGGAAATCACAAAATCGTTACCATCGTATAATCTGTAATGAGGAGAAATTTTCCAGAGACTTTCTTCACCATGCCGAAGTCTCAAAATTGGGTAAGACCTCACATGCATATGTTATGCTGACAGATCCATTTCTGAATCCAAACACAAATCTGGTTGCTACGGATCCAACTTCTAGTTCCCAAGTTCTTATGTTGTCTTTCACGAAGCCAGCGACTGATTTTTTGGTGTCAAAACATAATAAATATTATAATAGTCAGGCTGTTGATCAACCTTCTACCTTGACCATGAATCCGTCTAAGAAATCGATATCGCCAACTACTATTCCATAATTGACAATAAAGCCACCGAAGGGAGTCGTCCATAAATCAAAATTTAACCCTCGAGCTCGAGCTACTCAAAATTATAATATAGTTGAAGATTTGGCTCAATCCCCTTTAACTATGTCAGTTATTGAGGTGCTTCAAAATTGTCCCTCCCAGAAGCAGGCTTTGTTGTCGGCAATTGGTGGAATTGATCCGACATATTCCGATCTCGTAGTCTTTAACCATATGGGCTATGTGCCGCAATTACCAGCAGAAATGGCATTCTCCATCCAAGTAAATGTTCTCAATCACCTCGTTCATCGTACTATGAGGGAGAATCTACCTGAATTATGACCCTAAACTACTGGAAGTCATTTGGCTCGTCGTGCCTATGTCAATCGCCTACAACGTTGAAAGATTTTGATGGACGTACATATAACCCTTGTGGTATTATAAATAACCTACATGTTGAACTAGGAGGAAAAACAGTGAATGTTGATGTTGAGGTCGTTGATAGACCCCTCGATTACAACATTCTACTCGGAAGGCCATGGGTATATGTTATGACTGCGATTGTCTCTACATATTTTTGAATGATCACCTTTCCACATAAAGATGTTATCACAGTCTTGAATCAACTATCCTTCTTTGCCTCTAGTTCCCAGGTAACTGGAAGCGTTCCATTACTTCACGCACCCCAACTCGCACTTCAGAAAATTGGCGTAGGACTCTTAAAGGATTCCACCCTCATGAGAACCTTTGTATTACCACCGCCTGCGACGTCGACAGAAATTACAAACATGGAGACCTGCTACATGATATCTGCCACTCCCATTAGGGGAATTTTGAGGTCTAAAATGGTGCTCCTAAGGAAATTATAAAATAATAGTGGAAATAATCAAATAAGATTTGATTAAATCATCAAATTTTAGAGGGAAAAAGGAAATAACTAATTTTTCAACTCATATTTTGAACATATCTCCCTAAGGGTTTAGTCAAATTTCGAGCAGGAATACAAGTTGGATGCAAAATTCAATTCCTCATCAAAGAAGTACCCATGTTGCATACTTTTGATGGACTTTGCTACACAAAAAATGAGAAATACATAAAAACCATGATTACAATCACATTTTTTTATGTATTTCTCATTTTTCATGTAGAAGGGTCCATCAAAAGTATGCAACATGGGTACTCCTCGGATGAGGAATTAAATTTTTCATCCAATGAGTATTCCCACTCGAAATTTGAGTTAACCCTTAGGGAGATACGTTGAAAATATGAGTTGAAAAAGTAGTTTTATAATTTTATTAATTTTTAATATTTTTTATTTTTTTACTCCAAAAATGGTGAATCAACCCCCATGGTTGACATCATCATCTTGAATCCTATTGGTTCTTATAAAGTTTATTTTAGTTGTACATTTTTTTTAGGAAGCCCATTTTAGACCTCCAAATTCCCCGAATGATCTGACTTAAGGAATATTACGAGTGATTCTGAAGTTGTTACATTGGATGAATTTCTGCCGCCTAGCCCAATAGAGTTGGCATAGCAATCAATCTACATGGCTTGGGCAACGAATTTGAAATAATCGTCGCCGATCATTTTGGTTGATCGTTCATTAGATTTTGGTACTCCATCTAATCCTTTTTCATCCACTTTCTTGATAGATAATAATATTGTGGAATCCATGATGCCAGAAGGAGAACCATGGGAATATCATTGTCATCATTCCCATCTTCAGGATTACGAAGAAGATAACCTTATTAAACTATATCACCTATCGATCAAAACATTCTTTTCAAATTATTTTCCCATTAATGCAATAAAATCCGAGCAGAAATTATCTAATATTGAAGAAACCATTTCTGTTGATATTTCAACCAAATGCAATGTTGTAGAAAAAATTCATGTCAGTGTGTCTTGTTCTCCATCAGAACTCGAAACATATCGCTCTCTTTTTCGTGAATTTTGTGATGTATTTGCTTGGTCTTACGAGGAAATAGTAGGCATAGATACTAATATCATTGAACACAATATTAATATGTACCTTGATTTCAAACCAGTACATCAACACCTTCATTCGTTTCATCCGAGAAAGACTACTACCATTAAAGTAGAAGTTGAAAAACTTTTGCATGTTGGCTTCATTTACCCTGTTTCGCTAACTACGTGGGTTTCCAACATTTTTCATGTTATGAAGAAACAAGGGACCATCAAATTTTGCCTCAATTATCGAGATGTCAATATTTTTTTTCCAAAAGACAACTATCCTACTCCCTTTATCAACCATATTATTGGCGATTGTGTTGGATGTGAAATATTTTCATTTATGGATGGATTTTTTGGCTACTATCAATTCAATATCCACCCAGACGACCAATATAAGATAGCATTCATCTTTCCTTGGAGCACATTCACTTATTGGAAACTCCTGTTTGGATTAAAGAATGTTGGGGAAACCTTTCAGAGAGTAATGTATTATGATTTCAATGACATCAAGCACATTGTTCAACCCTATCTAGACGATTTACCCGAACATTCTTGAAACCGGATTGATCACCCGATGCATTTGAGAGCTATATTTCTACACTAGCGACATTAGAAAATATGCCCCAATCCACATAAATGTGTTTTTTGTGTTGGTTCTGGTCGTTTTCTAGGATTCATCGTCTCAAAAGAAGGAATTTGAATCAACCCACTGAAGGTCTAGGCCATTCTTGATTTGCATGCTCCATCAAATTTACTTCAGTTATAGAAACTTCAGGGAAAGGCTAAATTCCTAAGGAGTTTCATAACCAACTACACCGAAATGGCTAAAGTATCTACTGGGCTCCTCAAAATGGGGATTCCCTTCGATTGGGATAAGGTTGCGCAAGCTTCTTTTGATGTTTTCGAGGATACACTTGTCTGGGCGTCATTAATGTATCCCCCCAATTATTAGAGTGATTATTTCTTATATATCACTGCGGCTGATATGACCATTGCTATGGTATTGGTCCAAGTAGAAAATGGGATATAACATATGATATATTATTTGATTCGTAATCTCAATGATAAAAAAGTTCAATCTTCATACGTAGAAAATCTTGCCTTGGAACTTGTTAAAGATGTCCAAAGATTTTGCCACTATATCCTATTCTGGAATACCATTTTCATTTCAGATTGCAACCCCATGACTTACATCTTATCATGTCAATTTCTAGGGGGAAAGTATTCAAAATGGATTTTCATTTGTATGAGTTTGATTTGGAATTTATAAAATCCAAGTCAAACAAGTATTTAGTTTTGGCTGAGCTTCTTTATGACCTTCCCTCTGATAGTACTTCTACTACATCTAAACCATGTATTCCTGATTAGTCTTTGTTTCTGTTCGAATCATCTAATCCTTGGTATGGGTATTTTATCATTTAACTTGAGGCTCAGACTTTTCAGCCTGATACCTCTCATTCTGACCAACAACGTATTCGGTACCAAGCCAAATATTATTTGATTTTCGGTGATACACTTTATCTTCATGGTGTTGATACAATTTTAAGGAGGTGCCTCACTCATGAGAAGGCGGACAAGGTTTTAAATTTTCATCATGCTAGGGCTTTTGGTGTATGATTTTCTGGATACATTCCTACACCGAAGATACTCCTCACCGGTTACTTTTGGCCTACCATATTTCGTGATTTCATCCTCGCGGTCATAATTTGTCATGTGTACCATATATTTGATCATAAAATTCGCAAACCGCCAGTGCCAATGCATCTTGTTGTCTTTGTGGGACCATTTGAAAAATGGGGCATTGACTTCATGACCTATAAACCTCATTTGTCTGGGGGGCATGGTTATATTATTGTCGCAGTAGACTACTTTACCAAGTGGGTCGAAGTGATTCCTACATTTAATAACAGAGGACAAATAGGTGTATTGTTTTTCTTTAATCGTGTCATTTCATGGTTTGGTGTTCCACAGGCTAAAGTCACAGATCATGGTTCACATTTTCGAAATGATATGATGAATGAGTTGACTGCCAAACTAGTACTCTCCCATGACAGTTCTAATCCTTATTATCCACAATCAAATGGACAAGTTGAGGATATTAAATTATTAAAAGAATGTTTCAACGAATGATAGGAGTTCATAAATGAAATTGGAATTTAATTCTATACTCGGCTTTGTGGGCATAGCGAACCTCGGTGAGAAACGCAACCGGATTTACCCCTTTTCAATTGGTGTATGGTCTGGAAGCTATTTTTCCAATTCAATGTGAAATACCATTGTTAAAACTCACAATTGACTTGTTAACTGACACCTCTACCAAAGAAGTGCGTCTTTTTAACCTCTTCTATCTTGATGAAACATGTTTTGAAGCTGCATTCACCAACGAAGCACGTAAGAGACGTATAAAGACGCAATACGACAAGCATGTCCAACCTCGCATCTTCTCAGAGGGTGACCTAGTCCTTCTTTATGATCAGGAAGCTGATGTAATAGGTACAGGGAAATTTGAGCCGTTATTGCATGACCCCTATATTGTCAAAAGTGTTCTTGCTAAGGGTTTCTATGAGTTGGTAGATTACGATAGAATTCCATTGGCACAACCCTGAAATGGGTTGTACCTCAAATGTTACTATGCTTAAACATGAGTGTAGTAAACTGTTGTATTGTATTGTATATATTTTTTTGATTTTCATTTACTATCTTAGTTTTTTTTCTAGAGTTTTCTTGAAGTTAGTAATCTGCTTTACATTTTATCACAGATGTCTGAATCTTTCGAATCATTCATTGGGTATGGGGCTAGTCGTAGTACCTAGAATCTATCCTCTGCAGCGTGGGCCATTTTCGATCTGAACAACGAGTTAGTGAGTTTTCAATGGATTTGTATCGGTCGATCTACAAACAATATCATTGAATATAGAGAATTGATTGAACTTCTCTCTGACGCCATTTCGTTTGGTATTAATGACATCATCATTAGGTTAGACTCGCAACTTGCGGTACTACAACTTACTAGTTTTTATACTGTTAGAAATCTAACACTACATCATATGTTCCTAAGAGTTCAAATTTTGGAAAGACATTTTGATTTTATTCAATATCAACACATTTCTCGAAATTTGAACACATTAACAAATTCCCTAGCGAATTATATTTCAAACAAACATTTTCAAAACATGTAACGACATAATTTCAATTCACATCACATAATTGAATATGATTGTGCAATAAACACACGAAAAAACTAAAAACAAATAGATATATAGTTATAGTTTTTTACAAAATTTGTGCCCAAGACACATTGGTCATCTGACCTCGAAATTTATGTAACATGTCAAAATTCAACTAGTCGTGCTCATGATAACATGCTACTGATCTATCTATCTTACACAATAACTACATCCAATGGTTAGGAACACCAATAGTATGGCGATACAGTCGCATGGGTAACTCTTCGATCTAGAAATCCGGAATCTCGAAGGTCAAGCCCTATATGTGTTGTTGTAGCTCAGTAAGAGTCTCAGCCATATCCAAATCTTGAAGGACTGCTCTCCCAACAACCCTCTCTTCTGGCTCATCCACTCCCTTCTCTGGTTGTCCCACTGGTCGAACGTGACCTACATCTGCATACATCAAAACTTTAGTTTAGTCTTCGAAAAACATGTATAAACCTTAGAAAAATAAAAAAACATGGTCAAAACATTCTGACCAATTTCACCCCATTGAGTGCCTACTGGTAAGGCTAAATCTGGATCTCCTCGGAACTCAACACCTGCATATTCATAACCATCGATGGTGATCATTTGTCGCCTGAAATAGATGAATAATGCAGTCGAGAACATGATGGTCGATTGACCAGAATGTCTAGCCATCAGTTCTACCCATATTTGCATCCTTAGATCTCTAGGGTTAGATATACCCAGTGTCACATGCTGAGGCTGCATCAATGAAATCCGCTCTAAGGAAAAATAAATGAGGATTGAACGATAGTTGAAATTTTTCTTCCTTCCTCCCTTTTCCTTGCTTGGCAGTTCTTTCATTTGAGAGAGTAAAACTTTAGCCCAGTTGAAAACTCTTAGTTCCAAGCACACTAGTGCATACTGCATGTAATATTTTTTTGCTACTTGAAGTGTAGCAGTACCAGTAATCTTTGCGATCATGAATAAGATGGTTCTTAATGGAAAGTCATGAATATTGCGTATGCTTATTTTCCCATCCTTACTCTCTAATTGTATCTCCTCCGAGATCAAACCTTGTAAGAGAAATGGGCAGGCTTGTCCTTGATAATCCTACAAGAAAATAGATATCCTCCACTAATATTGGGTCCACTTTGTCCCCAATGTGAAATTCCTCTATCGCTGGATCCCATGAACGGACAAGGAACTCCAATAGTTCCATTTGTTTGCCTCATACCCGATAGTCTAAAGTACTTCAACAATCCACAATCTCTGAGGGCTCTTACGATACCTGAATCATTTAGGGAAATCATGTTTTGTTCCTCATTTTCTCTTTCCATCCATGTAATAGTAATTTTGGTCTGATGAATCCCTTAAACACAACCATAAGGCTCATAAGGACCCATTTCATAAAAAAAACTAGGCAAAATTTGTGCACACTACAAAGAACAAAAATGGGAATTGTGCCCAATGCACCCTCGGTCAAGGGATAGTGCATTGCAAATGCATATGGCCTTCAATTCCAGCGCATTGCAATGCACCTTTTGACTTCAAGGGTTTGTTGCCCTATGTCTAAAATAGATTTACCCTAAGGTGCCCAGATCCCTAAAAATTGCAATGAAATGAAACATAAAGAATATTGAAGGAAAGAGGAAGTTTATAGCTCCAACCTGGATCAAACAGCGAGGAAAATCATCCATAGAATCTCTCGCAATCAATCGCTAACATTCGGTGGCAAAAATTGGTTCAGAGCTCCAAAAACCATATGGTAACTTTCAAATGGTAAAAATGAACAATAAAACTCTTTTAATTAGTCATTTGATTATTTGCAAATCATATTTATTGTTGTCACAGTGGGTTTTATTCATTTTTTTCCATGAAACAAGTATTTTTAATCCATTTGATGTCGTTATAAACAGGTTTACATCTGACATAGCAGATTAGTTGTGAACACTTATCCAAGAATGATTTGACCACAAAGCATACTTTTATCCTTATTTTTCAAGCTTTCATAAAAATGAAAAACGACTTGAAGCACACTTTTATCTCTTTGTAGAGCTTTGATAACAGTGAAAAAGGAACCCCTAGAGTCTTCTTTTAGCTATTTTCAGACTCCGATAATGTGAAAATATTTCCAATGAATTTTATTTTTGAGCTCGTAAAAGTAAATGAAATGACATCTACTCAATATAAGTTTAACCCTTTTCTAGACTGAGATAGATTATTTACGAAAAAGGAAAACCTTAGTCGAATATGAATAGGAGGTTCTCTCAGGTATCATTTTACACTTTTTTAGACCTGAGCGACAAATTTACGAAAAAGGACTCATGGAGTTTTCTTTTGTCTGCTTTTTCCAACTCTCTAAATATGAAAAGGATCGGGTTGTCATTGTCGTTAGGTTCGTTAAATCATAAAATAGTGATGGGCTTGTCGATCATTGCAAGAATCGAGTTATTTTATCACTAGACTCGTTAAATTATTAAATAACGATGCATATTCTCCTGAAGGGTTGAATTATAGATGAAGCATATGTTATCCTCCTCAAGATTGTTAAAAAATAAAGAGGTATTGGTTGAAAAAATGACCAGGGAAATTTTGGGAAAGAGAACATAACTTTTTACGGTAGCAGGTCACTCTTGAACATGACACTTCACTCCATCATTATGACTTTTTGGGTTGGGTAATCTTATTTATGGTTCATTCATATCTATGATTCATCATACCTTCACTTCAATTTTGGGTCAATGTTGCCAACTCATCTCAATTTCACTGATATGTTCAATAGAAGTCATCCAGTGAATATTCATCCTTCTGAAATACTAATAAACCTTAATTTTCATGAAAATCATCCCTAAACATTGCTATATCAAGTCACATTTTGTCTCTGAAATCAGTAACTCCCATTTTGCGATAAAGTGGCTTCCTGTCGACCTCAAATCATGATCCAGGAAGTTTACTTAGAAACATTGTCTTTCAGTACCATGAGGCTTGTTAATTAGGGGAATTTTGAGGTCCAAAATGGGTCTCCTAAGGAAATTATAAAATAATAGTGGAAAAAATCAAATAAGATTTGATGACATCATCAAATTTTAGAGGGAAAAATGAAAAAACTACTTTTTAAACTTATCTCCCAAAGTTTTTACTCAAATTTCGAGCGGGAGTACTCGTTGGATGCGGAATTTAATTCCTCATCCAATGAGTACCCATGTTGCATACTTTCGATGAACTATTCTACACGAAAAATGAGAAATACATAAAAAATGTGATTGTAATCACGTTTTTTTATATTATTTCCATTTTCATGCTTGAGGTTCGTGGTATGCAACATGGGTACTCCTTGGATGAGAAACTATTTTCATCAACGAGAATTTACTCGAAATTTGAGTGTGGGAGATAAGTTGAAAATATGAGTTGAAAAATTAGTTTTATTATTTTATTATTTTTTAATATTTTTACCCTTTTATTTAAAAAATGGTAAATCATCCCCCATGGTTGACATCATCATCTTGAATCCTATTGGTTGTTATAAAGTTTATTTTTGTTGTACATTTTTCTTAGGAGGCCCATTTTAGACCTCAAAATTCCCCTAATGTACAACATTGACAACATCCTCGCTTCTGGACCTTTGACCGAAACATTTTATTTGGCGTTTGACATCAAATCATCTATTCATGCCTTACAAATTTTACTGCAGTACCTTGAGAGAAATTGACATCAATGGTGGTTCTCTCACATTTGTTAACATCTCACATCATTGGCTACTAATCAAACAATGTCTTTCCATGTTCGACTACAAATCATATATTCGCATGGCTAGACTTGTACCTGAATGATCAAGTGAATGAGATAATAAGACCCCAGATCTAGATTCATCCATCTGGGTTGCGATTTCAGGATTTTTGTACACATTATATGTATGGTGACCTTACATACAGATCATCATACGAACATGGGCCTATATTTGTAGGCATGTTTGTATTGGGAAACATTCCAATGTAGACAACTTTCTAAACTATATACATGTTATTATATAGTTTATGTGTTGAGCATAGGAATGCCTCCCTCAACAATTCATGATCAAGATGAAAATATCATGATGTAATGTATTGTAAGATTGATGCAGGTCACCACTTCGCTTCAGTTCCAGCTCATCACATCATAAAGCATCTCATTCAAATATATTATTATTATTTTGAATTCATGCTTTAGGGGGGAGCTATTATAGGTCAATTTTGGCATCATCCCCCATGACCTGTTCAAACTAGACATCATCCCCAGGACCAATGAAATAGAGTCTAGCATCCCCTTACATTTCAGTTGTTATGTGCCCTAAGAGAAGAACAATTCATTCATGGCTTATATTGTGATATTTCCAAGGTTTGAAGTACATGTTATATAACCCATTGAATCACCAATGTTGCCTCTAAAGGGACTAACTACATTGCATATGCAACATCCTCCATTCAAGGGTGCATTGCAATGCACTTCTCGACATTCAAGAGTGCGTTGGTCACCTGGGAGTGGAATTCCCTTTGTTTCGAGAATCTCCACATTTCCATTGCCTTATAGAAGAGTCCATATGTGTCAAAATTCGAATCCAAGTGTCCATATAACACCTTTGAACTTGGGAACATGTCTTTCTTATTCTTATAAAATAATTCATTGAGAAAATACAATCAATTTCCTTATAAATTGAGCACAGATCCTAGTGCTAGAAAAGGAATAATTTTGGTAAATAAATGTTGTTGGATTCTCATTTGAGAGATTGAAAGTACTGATATGCTACTAGTGTGATGTTGGATGTGATGAGGTTGGGATGAAGCTAGATTGGTGGCAACAAATCGATCATTGGATGTAACCTCCTCATTCTACTATTTAATAAATATTTTTGTTCATTTTCCCATATATATGTCTCTATATGTTTTTGTCTCTTATGCAATGGATTCTTGAATGATATATATGCCTCACATCTAATCGATTTGAGTGTTTAAGATAGTTAGATATCTGTATATGCATGTTTTTTATTGTTCTTTGTTTATGTTTATAGGAATTGATCCGACGATCAAAGTTGGATGGAGAGCGATGGTAACAATGACAGAAGGAGAAGATAAAGAGATTGGATCACAAGTAGGTTCTTTCATCATTCCGTGTATCTTATTATTTTAGAGAAAGTGATAGCAAAATATTTCTTCTGTTGTTCTAAGTTCCTAGCACCACAATTATGGAATTTTATTTATCCGTAGATCACAATTCTGCATAACACTTTCCCTTTCCTCATTTGATGGATCATATAAATATACAAAAAGAGATTAGGTACAAAATTTGGACACCTACTTTAGGCTCAATCATACACTAGAAGCAGATGAAATCCAATTTTCCACATTGCATCTAAAATAGACACACATGAATGGTGGTATCATGGTTTAGTAACATTGGGGAATGCCAACATCACTTCCTATGAAGATTTTATGCAAAGGCTAATTGAAATATTTGACTGAAAGAACCAAAACATCCACTTCAAAGAATTGGCACTTATCAAGTAGATGGGCTCACATAAAGAATTCATTTCAAAATTTAAACATACCGTTGTCATGGTTAAATATATATCTGAGAAAATATTAGTCTTTTTTTTTTACGAAATATTTAACTTAACCTATACAAGGTTGGGAAAAATCATTCAAGCTCACAACCCTTCAAGAGCCTATCAAGAAAACGTGTGATATGGGTAATGTACTAGAAAAATATAAAGCCCCTTCAAAACCTTTCATCCCTCCAAAATATAAGGAGATGAAGAACCCTCAACATTATTGTTCCAAAAGGGATAGGTTAGATGAGGAGACCCGAAGCGAACTAAAAAGGAAAAAGTTATGTTTTACTTGTAGGGAAGCATGGGAACATAGAAATAAATATTTAGGAAAAGGGAAGATTAACTAAATCGAAGTGCTCTCTAATAATGAAGAAGAAGAAGAAGAGGCCACTCATATCAAAGAAGAGTCACCACAAAAGGAATCAAAATAAGAAGAAAAAACTAGCAATCCCAGGGAAGAACAACCAGAAGAAGCGAAAGGTGAAGAAAGAGTCAGCGATGAAAATAAGTCTCCTCCCCAGGTAAAGACTATAAATGTTTCCGGTACACCCAAATGTTATAGCTTCAGGGTTAAGGGAGTTGTTAATGGACACCACATCAATTAAATTGTGTGTTGATCGTTAATTGATGGATCCACACACAATTTCATTGATGCAACACAGGTGGCCAAGATAGAACTTCCCACTGAAGTGTTAGAAGGCCTAGATGTAATGGTTGTAGATGGATAAAATTTGGAGTGCATCAAAATGGTCCTAGGTTTGAGCATAACTCTTGGTAGCTATACTTTTACTCATGATTTTTATGTAATAGATCTTGCAGATATGAGTATGGTATTAGGCATTCAATGGCTATACTCGTTGGGAAAGCACATGATGGACTACCAAGCACTAGAGCTAGAATTTAAATAACTAAATGGGGGAAGGGAATCCTAGAGAGGTATGGAAAATGACGTACCATAGGTTTTTTTAGCTAGAATAATGGAAGATATCTTCAAGCACGACAATGTCAAATATGAAATAAAATGTAGAAACATCAGCCAAAAGGTACCCTGCAACGATAAACCAAAGTACAACACAGATATTCAAAAAACAATTGACAAGCACTATTTAATGTTTAGTGATATTCCTCCATGATTGCCTCCTAATAGAGGATTCGAGCACACTATAGAATTAGAAGAGGGAGCTAATCCTATGATCACAAGGCCTTACCAACATCCGAAGAAATTCATGGATGAAATAGAAAATACCATCCAAGAACTATTATAAATGGGTCACATTAGACCTAGCTCAAGTCCATTCACCTCATCTGTGGTATTGGTAAAGAATAAATATGGCACGTAGATAATGTGTGTTGATTATTGAGAATTCAACAAGAAAACTATCAAAAGTAGGTTCCATGTCCCCAGGCTTGATGAATTACTGGATGAACTTCATGGGGTAGTTTACTTTTCAAAAATTGATTTACGATCAGGGTACCATAAAATCCATGTTTGATAAGTGGGCATGCCGAAGACGACATTTCAATGTCATTATGGAGATTTTGAATTTTTGGTCATGCTGTTTGGGATAAAAAACACCCCCACTACTTTCCAATGATGTATGAACAATACATTTAAAAAGAAACAAAGGAAGCTTTTATTGGTATTTTTTTACAACCTTCTCATTTACATCAAAACATGGGACAATAATTTAAGCCATTTGGATACAATTTTGAGCATTATGCAGGAGAGTTTTATCTACTCCAAAGTGTCAAAATGAAATTTTTTATTTATTTAGGACAAATAATCAACACAAAGGGAGTACAAGTTCATCAGGATAAAATTTAGCAAATATTGGGTTGGCCCACACCCAAAACCGTAAATTAATTATGTGGGTTCCTTGGGATCTATAGGTACTACCAATGGTTCGTTAAGGGTTTCTCTCAGTTAAGTGAACCTTTGACAAACTTAACCAAAAAATTATCATTCAAGTGAAAATATGAATCTAACAAGACATTTAACAATTTTAAAGAAATAATGAGTTCATCTCTAGTGTTGGATCTTTTCGACTTTAGTCAACCATTCATATTTGAGTGTGATGCATTAGGGGAAGCAATAGGGGATGTCTTACTGGAAAAGGGTCACCCTATCTCATTCAAAATTCAGAAGCTTTGGGAAAAAGAGAATATTTACTCCATATATGACAAGGAAATGCTAGTTATCATGCATTACTTGACAAAGTTTAGACAATATTTGGTTGTAATCAGGTTCATAGTCAGGACATACCACAACATCCTGTGTCATTTCTCGGGGCAAAAGGACCATAATCAGTGGAAAAAAAGGGGGTAATAAATATCCAAGATTATGAATTTGATATTGATTATGTGAATGGAAAGAAGAATGTTGTGGCCAATTCACTTTCAAATAAACCAACAAAATTTTCCCTCATGAAACTCGAAAAATATTGGAAGGGACACCTCACAACAAAATTTTCCAAGAACTAGTTTGTTTGCACACTAATCAAAGAAATCATCCATCATGACCCATAAAAAATAATTGATGGAGTCATTTATTATAAAGACAGGGTATACATGTTTTGTGAATCTACACTCAGGGAAAATATTTTGAACGCTACACGTGATACTCCCTTGGCAGGGCATCGAGGTTTTTTCAAGACATATTGATAGATTCAAGAATGATTCTTATGGAAATAGTTCAAGGAAGATGTGATAAAATACGTCAGGGCATGCAGGACATGCCAGCAGAATAAGGTTTAGTATACACACCTTGCAGGTCTTATACAACCCCTACCAATCCCTGAACAAAAATTGGAGGGCATCTCAATGGATTTCATCACTAGGTTACCCATTGTACAAGGGAAGGAATGCATCTACATAGTAGTAGAAAGTATGACTAAATTCACACACTTATTTACCATCTCAACTAATTATTCGGCCAAAGAATTAGCATAATTATTTTTTAAAGAAGTTCTTAGACTACATGGGATGAAAAAGAATAGAGTTAGTGATCATGATAGTAGATTTAAGCATGATTTTTGGTAGGATCATTTCAAGTTAGTGGGAATTGAACTGACCCATAGCACTATCTATCACCCTCAAACTTGCGGTCAAACAGAAATTGTGAATAAGTGGATTGAAGGGTACCTATGCAAATATGTGACAAGTGAGTAGAAGTGTTAATTTTTAACCATGGTATGTTCTATGCTTAATGCAATTTAATTTTCAATCTTTGTTGTAGGCCCAATTCAAATTAGAAATCACATAAAGATGAAAGTAAATTCTGATAGAACATAATAATAGATCAATAGAAGACAAACAAAATAATATATCAGAATTTGTAATTCTTCTTGTCTAGCAAATATAGAGATAAATGTTTGTTAAAGTAGTCAAGAGGATGCCCTAGCAAGCAAAGACTTTGGTTGGTCAAATCAGCTCTTCCAACATACAAGATCAACCTTTCCTTAAGATTCACAGACACCTCAAAGATAGCTCCCAAATAGTCAACACAAGTCAACATAAATCAGTCAACGCAGAAGTCAACATTGGTCAATGTTGTGGTCAAATTCAATGTCATTCCTCGATTTTTGTGCCCTCCATTGCGGCCGCCAAAAATCAGAATTTCTGCAGTCGAATCGGAGTCAAATATCCAAGGTTGACCCAATTGAATGTTGTCCACAAAGCCCTCAAAACAATCCAAATTTTCTCCAGCTTCAGATTCACGTGTGGGGGAGAGAGAAGCCTCTTCTAGGTTGTACGAACCAATAAAATGATGAGGAATGTGTGTAATTAGATGGATTATTAAATGAGCATAATTTCTCTCCAAGTTATATCCATAAATGAGGTGTGTGACACATCTTTTGGGGCTCATGAGCCTACATTACAAATTCGATCGATCTTGACAATTTTCACATGTGTGGAAAATAAAATCATAATATAAGTTCTGCTCATCCAAACAAGATGATATTTAGATCAATCTTGCACCTCTCCGGAAGAGGAATCCAAAAAAATATCATGATCATCATATGAGCAAGGAAACATGGAGTTTGGACCTAGTTGCCAAAAATTAACACTCCATCTCAACTAGGGAGAACTCCATCTGTCCACCTGTGTCATTTTGTCATACAGTACAATAATGTACTATCATATATCATCATGCACTCATGTTTCAGCCTACTATAACATGATTTGTTGGCTCTTCTTTGCAAACGAAGGATAGTGAGTCACAAGGAAATCACACTCTACTGACCTGAAGTCAACTTAGAGGTTAAGACGTCTATCAGACTCAAGGGAGTCACATACTAACCCAAAATTAGTTTGGAGGTAAGAACCTCATCATACTTGATCCTAGATGAAGGTGTTGGATACATCCCATCCTTGAAATATAGAGTACGACAGTCCCCAATGTGTCCATCGGTCATGCTATCGGTCTCTATCCACATTTCCCACCTCATTGGCCAAATGAGAGGTACTTTCCATGCATCCAAAACTCCATTGGTAAGATGCATGCGAGGCATCAATCAAAGAGAGGGTGAACCAAATCAATATCATAATGGAGGGGAAGAAGCACACCAACAAGGTTCGACGAACCTAGCCCTGTGATTGCTTATAGCTCTAAGAAACTATCCCCAAGCCCCTTGGAGCTCCTATACCTCATAGTACAACTCAGGCGGGACCCTCAGAATAAGGTATGTCCATGACACTAAGCTTCTCATGGAAGGTTAGCAATTTGACCTTCCCTAGGGTCTTCATGAGAATATTTGTGACCTTTTTATCAGTTCACATATAATGGCGCCTTACGACTCCTCATTGTATCATCTCTCGGACAAAGTGGTACCTAATATCAATATGCTTGGATCAATCGTGGAACACGAGATTCTAAAAAATACGAATCCCACTATGGTTATCAAAAAGGATAACGATGGTATCTAGCACATGTCAAAAAAACTCACTGAAGAGATTTATCAACAAAAAAACTTCAAAGAAAACCATACTCAATGCAATGTGTTCGGCCTCGGTGGTGCTCAAAGCAACTGATTTTTTATTCCTTCTCATCCAAGATATCAAAGAAGAACCAAGAGTGAAGCAACATCTAGATGTACTCTTACAATCCAACACACTGCCTTCCCAATCGACATCTGTATATCCATGGAGTGTTATACTCCCGACAACGTATCTCAGAGCATGGTTGATTGTGCCCCGAAGATATCTCTAGGGTTTATTGGCACCAATCCAGTGAATGTGATGAGGGTCAATATATATTGATTCAATGTGTTCACTACAAAACATATGTCCGGATGTGAGTTCATTAAGAACATCAAGTCCCCCACGAGTTGACGATATTCGGTGGGATTTCCCAACTCGGGCACAACAAAAATTCCACATAAATTCTTAAACTTGAGTTCCGTTGGAGTAGTCACAGACTTGCAATCCACGATCCCAAATCTCTCAAGTAACTTCACGACATATTTTCCTTGATAAAGGAAAATCTCAACTGCCTTTGGCCAGACCTCTAAGCCTAAGAAATAGTGCATCAGTCCTAGGTCCTTCATCTTGAACTGGGAAGCTAGCTCCCTTTTACATTAATGAGTGAGAGGGTCAGCACCTTTGAGGAAGAGATCGTCCACGTAGAGAACTAGAATGAGTGGCCTTTCTTTATCAATATTAAAATAAAGGTTTGGAACAACATCACTTCGAGTGAATCCTAGCTTCATAAATTAGCTATCGATCCTATCATACCAAGCCTTCGGGGCTTGCTTCAACCCATAGAAGTCTTGCTTCAACCTTCATACATATGTTTCTCTATCTTGGACTTCGAACACTATAGGTTGCTCCATATAATCCTCTTCCCTTATTAAAGCATGTAATAAGGTAGACTTCACATCCATATGATGGAGACTCCATCCTTGCATTGTAGCAAGGGCAAGAATTGATCAAATGGTGGTATTGTGGGCCACATGTGAAAATATATCATCATAATCTATGCCTTCCTTTTGAGAGAAACCTCGAGAAACAAATCTTTCCTTATACTTTTCATCACTTCCATCGGCTCCATGATTAATCTTGTAGAGACATTTTGAGGTGACAATAGATTTTTCCTTCGGACTCGGGACCACATCCCATACATCATTCTTCATAATGGACTCATGTTTCTCGTGCATGTTATCCTTCCAAACTTGATTCTTTATGGCTTCTTCAATTTTTCTAGGCTCAAATTGTACAATAGTACCCATGGCTGCTAGGTACCCTTGGTACGGCTTCTTACTTTCTTGGAATGTTCCCCTTGGAGAAATATGTCTGTCCACATCATTAAGAGTGTCTCTTAGCCATAAAAGCATTATTCTATTTGAAGAAGGTGGATATATAATATCCATCGAACCTTCAACATTGGGCATCGGTTCATCCTTTGGTTCTTCTAGCTTCCTTCCCTCTTCTTCTTCTTGTTAGTCTTCCTTTGAGATAGGAAGATTCCTAACTTTCTTGAGGACCACATATTCATCGAAGGTGACATGGTGGCATATATCCACTTCTCTTTGACCAGGCACATATATTCTTTATGCCTTAGAGGTTTCACTATAGTCCACAAACATTCCTTTCTTCCTAGAAGCATCCAACTTGCTTCTCTTTTCTTTCGAAACATGAAAATAAACAGGACTTCCAAAAGCTCTAAAATGATAGACATCACGCTTCTTACCAAAGAATACTTCTTCAGGAGTTTTGGAGTCCAAAGAGAAATGTGGGCATCTATTTTTAACATACGCACTAGTTTTTGCAGCTTCTTCCTCTTAATGCCAGCTTCCCTAAAATAGTCATTGAATTAATTTGGCTCATATTCAGACCCATTATTGGTCCTCAAAATTTTTATCTTATTCCCTATTTGGTTTTCAAAAAAAACCTTGAAGGTACAAATTTTAATGTTTCGTCCTTGTTCTTAAAGAAATATATCCAAGTCTCATAGCAGAAGTCATCTATAAAATTGATATAATATAAGCATCCACCCAAGGATATTACAAGTAGCATGCCAGGTAGATCAGAATGTATCAATTACCAAATCTCAGATTTCTTTGTGACACTTAAGGGAACGGTCTCGTTTTATGCTTTCCTTTGGCACAACCCTGACATACACCTTCCTGATCATCTTTGAAATTAGGCATCCATGACACCACCTTCCTTGCTTCGAGAAGGGCTTTGAGATGAAGGTGTGAAAACGTTTGGTGCCATAGCTCGGACTGAAGGGTTGTGTCACATGTCATGGCCCCTAACATACTTCCTCCAACCTAATAGAGTTTATCAAATCTAAAACCAACAGTGAATGCTTATTTAAATTTCCTCTTCCAAATGTGTACCTTTCCCTCGATGAATTCCACCTTGAACCCTTTATCTTCCATTGCCGATATTGATACTATATTCTTCTTCAAGTCAGGTACGTACAACACATCTTGGAAGTGGAGGACAGGACCTTTAGCCTTCAACCTTAGCCCAAGCTGTAAAATCCAGCGGGTTGTTCAAGTATTTAGCCTTAGCCCAAGCCATCGAGTCTAAATTTCTTGGATTTTGAACAAAAATCTGTTTCAAGAACATAATATTTCTTCCGTGAATATGGTTAAGTAACTTAAAGGAAAATGTGTGATTGCCTGTAATGCCCCGAATAACGTCGAGCCTAATTCTGATTTTATTTCCATCTCCTATGCACCAATGAACATGCCTTGTGTGTAAGTCAATCACTATGTACATGCATGTCCAAATGATAGAGACCCGTTATTTTTTCTTACCCCAAAATGTAATCCAGGTTGAGAAAAATTGTTCCCTCAAGAATTTTCCTTTAATAATATGAGACCATAAGCCATCTCTGTCCATCGCCCTCCAAAGGTTTTTTAAAACCAATGCCTTGTTAAATTGTCTCGAGTCTAGTAAACCCCACCCCCCTTCTTCTACCGTCCTGGCTAGGTGTACCCATCTGAGAAGACAGACCTTACATTTATTCTCCCCACGATGTACTCTAGACCAAATGAAATCCCTCATGATAGTCCATATGTTTTTTATTATTTATCTTGGAAGAAATAAAAGATTCATCCAATAAATGGAGAGATTCTGAATGACTAATTTGAGCATAACCAGCCCTCCACCCAATGAGAGATATTTATGCTTCCATTTGTCCAACTTATTATTCTCTTTGAGATTCAGCCACTCCCAGTCGATGATTTTATATCTCTTTGGCTTGAGTCTAAATCCTAAATAAGTGATGCCATCCTCTATTGAAATTTTATGCACTCCCAATATATTGCAGATATCCTGAACCACTGTGTCTTCACCTCCACTGTGAATCATAATTGATTTTGCCTTATTCATGGCCA
Source organism: Pinus albicaulis (assembly GCA_034641835.2). Taxonomy (NCBI): domain Eukaryota; kingdom Viridiplantae; phylum Streptophyta; class Pinopsida; order Pinales; family Pinaceae; genus Pinus; species Pinus albicaulis. The sequence continues at coordinate 456,669,708 of CM076569.1, read as the reverse complement.
AACCCATGGCTTCATTGAATTTTTATAGAATTTTATGAAACTCAATCGATACAATTTGTTTTTCTTTGTCCACCAAACAAAATATCATCAGCAAATATCAAATGTGAGACCTAAATCTGTATTTTGACTTGGATGACAAACTTAAATAATAATTCTTTTTCGATGCAATTCATATCTTCCTATTCATCGAATTAAAAAAAAAAAAAACTGAAATGGGAATAGTGCACACCCCTGTAACAGTCCCCTATATTATGAGAGGAAGGAGGAAGGATATTCATTGATAAAAACCGAGAAATATAGCTTGTTCTAATACACGCCATGATTCAAATAACATTAACCATGTTAATGCCCATTTTGAGGAGTAATGAAGTAAGGAATTCACAAACTCGTTGGTATCCCGTGTTTTGACAGTTTGGAAAATCAAAAGACAAGGCAACATCAGAACCAATCTTTAGAGTTCCAGGATCTAGTCCTCCTGTTCTCAGAGAGGGATCTCTCAAATATTTGTTTGCGAAGGTTTATCTTGTTTTCTTTGGTTATGGATTTTTAGACTAGTTATTACGTGCAAATGTTTGTTTGGTTGGGTTGAGTTGATACAGCAGAATATGAAAGGTCTAGGAAAGATAGACAGAAAGAGGAAATATCCGGTTCATTGGGCAATGGATTCAAAATAAGATCATGACAAACTCTTCAAGGGATATGGGATATCAAAGGGCAAATCTAACTTGGCCACAGGATCCTTTGTTTTGGAATGAGATGGACATTAATGATTTGGAAAAAGAAATTTAATTCTCAACAAAGGGAACTTGAGAAACATAACTTATCAATAAAGAGATATTTGATGGACAGGGCTAACCATAAATTCTACAAACATTCTTTAAGCAAATAATGATTTCAAGACAACTTCTAAAATGAAATCTAAGATTCGGGGAACACCCTATTTCCTCAAAGATATTATTTTAAAGGATTTAGAAAACATAAAAGATTCACTGATAATTGCATTCATAGAAGAGGGAACACCTAAATAACATCTGTGTTTGCAACTATAAAGACCTTCAAAACAACTGTTTAAGCAGGGGCAAAGGGTAAGATCAAAACCGACCTCTTTGGTTAACTTAAGACAATGGTACTTCGAAGGGAAACTTCAATAACGGCTTTCAAGTGATGGCAGACAAGCAGGGAGAACCATAACATGCTGAAACCAACTATTTGAGCTATCAAGGAAATAAACGAGCATGAAGATTAAAGAGAAGGTTTAAAGCCCCTAAAATACTTCAGCAGAAGAAAACATAAAACAGTGAAGGGTGAATAGGTCTAAGGTGATTCCAGGAGTCATTTCTTAGCCTAAAACTTTCAGCCTACTGTAGTAAGAAATTATGGAACATAATGAAAACAAGGAAAAAACATTTAACAGTTCAGAGCACTTCACCAACAGCCAAGCTCATGGATCCAATGATAGAGCCTTCTCAGGAACAGACATGCAACGACATCATCAAGACATCCAAGACTCCAAGTTATTTTCAACTTCAACAGACTTGTATATTTATTTCAGAGAGTTTCAAAATTACAACTTGTGATCAAACAGCAACCAACAACCCCCCTCTCATCTCATGCAGAAGTATTTATAGGAAGATGAGGAGGTGAGAACTAACAAAAATATCTCGTGAACCATTAATACAAATTAAATGACTTCTCGGCCTCTTGAGGGGTTCGATGGAGAAGTGTACAGGTGGATCACTGTATTAATGTTTTACAATTAATATCAAAGCTCGGTGGGAGCTTTATTTGACTTTGAGGCTCTATGCTCTATCTGGAGAAACTCTGCAGCTATTTACTATTACACTTCTTTGGCAGAATTAACTTCTTGGCAGCACTGGAGGCAGATATTTCCTGAATCAATAACTTCGGCCTCTGTTTTGAATGGTTTGAGGCGACAGGTGGCTCTTTGTAGTAGCTGAGGAATCAATTCGCCTCAGTTGAAGCGGTGGAAACCTTTCTGTCTGATAAAACACTTTAGGTTTTCCTTTAAACCGTGTTTTAGATTGGGGATTAGGCTTTTGATAACTGTCTTAGCCGTAATCCCCATAAAAACTGTCTTCAATCTTCATCTGATGTGCTCTGTCTTCAAAACTGATACTCTTTAACTGTGTTTGAATTAAAACAGTGTCTTGTCGATGTGCAGACCCGCACTGGGCTTTACGGCATCAATACTCATAGAGTACTGACGAAACATGGAATAGAGCCCCGTGGATGGCTTCTCTGTAATGAAATGAGGGCATGAGAATCGTCATTCCCAGCCCTTGGCATTTATTCGTTATACAATGGAAAACCATTTAGAACACCTGCATCAAACACAAAACAATTAAGAAATCCTGCGAAAAATAGGTTTAAACTGCTTCAGATGGCGGGGGAGGAGCGTAGCCGTCGGATAAAAATATCTAACGGTGGAGATCGGCGCCAAACAGAAAAATGAGAGCGGGGAGAAGAAATAAGGCGGGGTGGTTTTGGACCGTCCGATTTGGACACGTGGACGGTCCTGATCTAATCGGAGGATCTCAATCGGGGGTGGCAGGCAAGTGCATGCGATGTAAATTTCCAATGCGATTGAGCGCTGGCCGTTGATCTGCAGATCAGATCGACGACAGAAGGTGAATCGGAGGGTTTTTGAAACGGGGCAAGACTTGTGATCAGAGGGAATAAGGATCGTTGGATCCTCGAGAGGATGGACGGCTCAGATTTAATCAGAGGATCGCGATCGGGGAGGGCAGAGAAGGGGATGCGATTGAAACGCAGCGATGCGATTGAGCGCTGTCCGTCCGATCATCAGGGAGATGGACGACTAGGATTAAATCGAAGGGCTGTGGAAAGGGCTTGCGATTAGCGTTCGGGTGACCAGTGCGATCAAGCGATGACCGTTGGATCAGTGTGAAATGAACGGATAGGATGTAATCGGAGGGATCGCAAGGGTGTGCGATGGCCGTCGGATTGCGAAACAGATGGACGGCTGCGATGGAATCGGTGGATCGCAATCGGGAGTGAGACGGGAAGGCTTGCGATTGCGATCGGAGGGAACTTGCGATTGAGCGCAGACCGTCGATCTGAGAACAAGATCAACGGTCGGGATTTAATCGGGGATCGGCAATTGGGAGTGCAACAAAAACGCATGCGATTTGAAACTTGCGATTGGAAACTTTCGATTGAGCGCAGGCCGTTGATCTGAGAACAAGATCGACGGTCGGGATTGAATCGGGGAACGGCAATCGGAGGTCGCAGAGATGGGCATGCGATTGCGCAATAAGGAAAAGTTGCGATGCGATTGTGCGCGGACCGTTGGATCGAAGGACTAGATCAACGGTCAGGATTTCTTCGACCTACGCACCGGCGGAAAAACCTTTAAACATATGAAAACCAAAGTTTTTGCAATTAAAACAAGTTATAATGGATCGGGCGGAAAATATATAAGTAAAGGAAAAAGGCACCCGATTGCGGGGCCGGTGGTTTTCACGGAATGTAATATGCCCGGGAGTATAAAGACAAGGGCCAATCGCAATCGGGCCATTGAGCCTGGTCTTTCCGATCAACCCATTTGTGTTGTTTCCGATTGCGATTGCGCGATCGGCTCTTTTCAATCAACCCATTTATATTTATCACGTGGTTTTAAGTTTTTAACTTAAAGCTTTCGGAAAGTGGGTTTTTGGGTTTACAAAGGAAAATATTGATCGGAGAGGGATTTTTCAATGGTTTATCGCCCGATTGCGGGCTCTATGGTTATATGAGGAAATAATATGATCGGGGGGTTCCAAAATAGTTAAAAAGTGAGTTTTTAACTATGAAAGGGGAATTTTTTCATAAATGGAAAGAAGAGGACTTATGAAAACAAGGTAGTTTTGATGGAGAAAAAGGGGAGCAGATGAAAGGTTTTGAGAAGAGGAGAAATGATGATCTTTCAGCAGTCTTTCAGTTGGAATCAGCAGAAATTCCTGAGTATATATAAAAAATGGGACAGCAAATGAGGATTTTGGATAGAGGCATGAGGCCTACAAGGAGTCTTCAAGAGCCAACAATTTTTAGTGATAAAATTTGTTCCTTGGAGGCTCAAAAAGATCTTAGCCACCTTTTGGTATAACAAAATATTATAGGTGGCTAACATTGGCTCCACTTGGGGATGGTGCCTTCTTGAAGGCATCAAGAATTCAGACTTGATTTCTGGGAGGCTGATTAGTTGCCTCATAATAATGGGTGTATGGACCACCCCTCCTAGATGTTAGTGTATAGTCCTATCCAAGTAACAACTAAATCTAGGTTGAGGTTTTTTCCTCGTACCTGGATTTGACAGTTAGCTCTATTCCAGCATGACTCACATAATCTATTCTTAGAGGTTAATATGTCTAGAGACGTTATATTTAAATTGAAGTCCTCTCTGCTTTTCATCTCTTGTAATAGTTCCTGTATATTCACTCTGCTCCCACATATATGTATAAATAATAGTATTGTATCTTATACTATGGTTGAATACATGGCTAGTTTTCCAAGCGAGCATAAAGTTTTTTTCTCTATATTGAAGCTTAATATTATTCTATAAATAAGACAATATTTCTATTATTGAAGTTAATACAAAAAATTCTCTTTCTCACATTGTAATAGTATTGATTTCCGTAAATGAGCAATATTCTTCCTGTCAATAATTCAGTATTTATTTTATGAAAATAACAGTATTCTTTCTGTTAATAAAATAAGTATTTTTCTTTCTACAAAATAATAATATATCTTTCTATCAATAGAAATAGTATTTTATTTCTGAAAAAGAAAAATATATCTTTCTGTCAATATAAATAGTATTTTGTTTCTACAAAACAATAGTATATCTTTCTATTATTTAAAATAGTATTTTCTTTCTACAAAAGAACAATATATCTTTTTGTCAATAGATTATCGATTCTCAGGGTAAATATACAGAGTTCACTATTATTGGAATTTTAAACCAATTATTTTATCTTACTCACATCACAGCTTAAAACCAAGTAAGATAATTAACACATATTTATTTTCCAGTCTGGTTGTGTCATTCCTGTAACTACAAATTACCGTACAAAATTAGAAAATTATTTGAAAATTATTCGCTATTGATGATGTTCCTCCCAAAATTTAAGAGAGGAAATGATGTCTTGCTCTTCCCCCATGCTTCCATTGTAAGGTTCAGGTTGATAGTAGACTTTCTATTGTGACCTCAGGACTCCAAGTCCAGTCAGAACCAAAAAAAATTAGGAATTACTGAGTATTTTCCACTGGTCACTACCGGCTCAATTAAATCCCCACTCCTTCCTTAGCCCATGAACAGAACCCCCATTCCTCACTGGGATGAGTCTCTTATCCCTAGAGGCGCAGGTAACTGTTCAACTGGACAACCACCTTTAAATTCTTAGAAAACATTTACCATTAGCATTTTTACTTTTACTTTCAATAACTAATTTTATTATTCATAATTAAAAAGAAGGAAAATAACTTTTCCAGAAAAATAATAATTGTCCCAGTCTTTTCCTTAAACAATATTAAAAATCATTTTAACTAGTTAATAACTAGTTAGCAGTAAATGTAGCTGTCATAACTTCCCCCCTTGGAAGTAACACCCTCCTCGGTGTTTCATTCTGGCTCTGAAAAGAGCTCTGGGTAAGCGTCGTGCACAAATATTTCGTCCCCCCAAGTAGCCACATCTGGGCCGAAGTGCTTCCACTGCACTTTAACCAGGTTGATGACTCACTTCCGGAGCATAATTTCCCTTCGATCAAGTATGTGTTGTGGCTCGACCAAAAATTCACCGTCCGGCCCTACCTGCAAACAACAAGGTTCCATGTCAAATTCTCATAAAGAAATTTTATTTCAAGTTAGGATTTTTAATTCTATCCTACCTATATATTTTGCCAATGAATTACATTCTTTGAATCATGCACATAACGCTTCAACATGGACACATGAAACACATTGTGTACTCGAATGTGACTGGGTAAAGCCAGCCGATAGGCCACAGGTCCTACCCTTTCCAAAATTTGGAAGGATACACAGAACCTGGGAGCCAACTTGGCACAAGAGGTTCATCACAAGGTACTCCTCTTGGGTTTGATCCTCACATACACATGGTCTCCCACATCAAATTCTCGATAAGACCTCTTATTATCTGCATAGATCTTATGTCGATGTTGTCAAGCCTTTAAATTTTGTCTTATCTTCTTTTCTTCTCATTCCATTTCAACCAGCATATTGGGTCCCAACATTAATTTTGTTTCGGGACTACTCCAGTTTATGGGTGTGTGACAGTACCTCCCATACAATGCCTCGAAAGGAATCATCTTAAGGGACTCCTTATAACAATTGTTGTAAGAAAATTCAACAAGATGCAAATAGTCTTCCCATTTGGTTCATTGTTACATCACATACATGCGTAGCATGTCTTCCAATACTTGGTTTACTCACTCTGTTTGACCATATGTCTCGAGATGATAAGTTGTACTAAAGTTTATTTGAGTCCCCAGACTTGTAAACAGAGTCTTGCAAAATGTTTATGTAAGATTAACATCCCTGTCTGAGATAAATGTCTTTGGAATACCATGCAGCTTGAAAATTTCTCTCATGAAAATGTCAGCTATCTGTACAGTCTTGTAAGTAGACTCGACAGGTATAAAATGTGCAGATTTACTCAATCTATCCACTACCACCATGATGGAGTCATTTTGCCTTTTTGACCGCGGTAAACCTGTAATGAAGTCTAGGGATATGACGTCCCACTTCCATTCAGGTACCGATATGGTCTGCAACAATCCTACGGGATGTCGATGCTCCACTTTAACTTGCTAACACTCCAAACATTTATTTAGATATTCAACAATATATTTCTGCATACCAGGCCAGAAATATACTTTCATAATAGCTATTAAAATTTTTTGATATCCTGGGTGACCTGCATAGTTACTTTTATGGTATTCATCCATGATCAACACTTTTAAGTCCACATGATTTGGTACATACACCGTTCCTCTAAAGGTTAGCATTTGATCATTATTTACTCCATATTTAGAATTACTTCCTTGATTTTTGGTCTCTTCCATTTGCTGCCATAAGAATTGATATTCTGGGTCTTTTGTGCTTCTTCTTTCACTTGACCTAAAAATTTACTTTCCAGCTTATTGTAATAAAGCTCATGAACACAATGTAGTTTTCTACTTAGAGCATCAGCTTCCCAATTTTCCTTACCTTTCTCGTGCTGGATGTCCATATCAAACTCACTTAGAAAGGCATTACATCTTGCCTGTCTGGAGTTTAAATCATCTTGCTTGAAGTAACTGGTCAAGCTTCTATGATCTATTTTTAGCACAAACTTTTTACCCAGCAAGTAGTGTCTCCATACCCGGAGCGCATGTACCAGGGAAAATTTTAAGAACCCCCCTAAATTTATATGTATAATAAATGGGCGAATTCCCATGATACATAGGAAAAATGGAAGGTGGTTTTATTAATAATATAATATGTATATATAATTTTTTGGCGAATCTCTCACGAGATTATATTATCTTGTAAAATCATGGCGAATCACCAGTACAAATGGTGAGTCACTAGTACAAAACGGTGAATCGTTGTCTAGTGGAGTTTGAGGTGTTGGTTCCAATGAAGATATTGTAGTTGAACCAGGAGTTGAAGGAAGTGAACCATCGAGACTAAGAATGGCACATGGTGACTCCTGTGAGGGAAGTAGTTCTCGTGCAGTTTGGAAAACGCGTTCAAGTTCTACTAAGTGTAATGTTGTTGCTCATGCTACTACTAGCACTGATATTGAGGTTGGATCAGAGTTTGAGTAAGCATGGAAGGTAGCAGTGGTGGAGAATTACAAAGAGAACCCCATGATGGGCTCCATTTTTCCATTTGGTATTTGGGCCTGCAAGATCTTATGTCCATTGAAGCAACAATTAACCGTTCAACCAACAATCAACTTCATTGAGTTGATTAGGTACGAGTCAACTTAGACTAATATTCAAAACTATGTTTTGCATTATCCCATATTTATCACACTAATGCTACACAACATTGAGAATTTGCACCCAACTCTCATGCATGTACACAAAATTTTCATTAACATATATAACCCTAACCAAGTGAAAATTGATCAACAATTTGCACCAAAGTTTGTTATAGTGTGGAAAGTTCATAAGAAATTTAGATCCATGGTACCTTAAATAAATTTTGAGATAACCTCCACAAATTTGACCACAATAGAGCAAACTTGTGATTAATTTTAAACCTACAAAAATTAGGATTCGTGTTCCTAGGAAGAATCATAAGAAGTAGTTGACATATAGGTCGAGTTTTGATCCTTGACACATTGATAATGCAATGGCTTAGGTCAAAACTCACACATTGAAAAGTCATCAATGAAGAGAAGACAATATCATTATGAATTACAAATACTCCAAACTTCCTACCAAATTCTACTTAGTTGTCTGCAACTCAGCTATACATAATCTTATAGTAAATACAAAATCCACAAAGCCTTCTTCACATAGCTAATAAATGGCCATTGGAAGAGCATCCCTTATATAATAGTAATAGTAGCAATCAATAGATTATTTCATATTGAACTTCATAGCCATCGCACTCCTATGTATTGTATGTTGTATTCAACTTGCATTATCAAATATAGATACAATCATAGTTTTGATTGATACATGTAAGTCATACTTGTGCACAATGTTGAATGCAATGTCAGTCAAGGCGTAAAGTCGGTTTGACGTGTAATGATCTATGAATTTTGCATTCAAGTTATTATAACCAACAAAAGTTTGGGCCCACTTTGAATGAGCAGTGGAGGACACTCTCTGAGAGGCAAACTGGAATTTGTATGTGTTCTACAGTCCAATCTCAGTCAATGTTACAATATATCGAAAGAGTTATACTTCAAGGTTACAAAACCACAGTAAAAATCTCCAGACAGAAAGAGGCAACGTTACAAAACCAGAGTAGGCTTAGCCCAGCACCAATTACCCTGAAAAACTCTAAAAAAAACCATAAATTCATCTTTCTTTCAGCTCTGCTTCAAACTGGAGCAATCTATTCTGAATTGGAGACAAGAATGACGTAAGATATTTAATAATTGTACTTATTTTGGAGTCTAGGATTCCCTTGTTAGCGTCCAAAGACATGTTCAACTAACAAAAAAAAGACAAGGAAATATTATAATCAAGTTTTTGAATATCATATATGACTAGCAAACTTTAAAAATAGTTTTAAAAAATATGTATATAATACAGCACAAAATTATACATCACAACACATTGAATTTCTGGACAACAATATAAATAAACAATAGTACCAGCTGGGATCTTTGCTATTTAGATTAGGATAATTTACCAACACTGATTTACACCATCCAGAAGCTTGACACAGTAGATCTTAAGCATGACAACAATTTAAAATAAAATTGTTTCTCAACATATGTGTAGACAAAGAACATCCATCTGGTAAACGCCAACACTTAGTGGTGTTTACTTATGGCCCATCCCACATTCTAAATAAATATAAGCCAGAAAAAAAGTGTGTTTAAATTCCTATTTCTCTTTCAAATAGTATTTTTCGTTTCTCCTTGCTAAGACCACGAAAGAGACCTATTTGTGATCCAGAAAATAGGTATGATTATATAATTACTACTCTTTCAGCTAGTGTTTTGGATTTCAGCTCCACTGATACTCTCCTAACTCAGAGCCAGAAAGGATCCATTTGTGTTTATGGATAGCTGATAACCGTTTGTGGCAATGGATAGCTGATCAACTGCTATCAGTTGGCTTCTAGGAGCTATTAGATGGCTTCTAGGAGCTAGTTTGAATACGATCAACTGGGAAGGTGATAAATATGAGGTTCATCCTCTCATTGATGGTAGGCAAAAGCACATGATCCATGCCAATGCACTACACTTGGTCCAATAAGCAAAAAAAAATGGGCTTTTCATTCCCAAGTGATTTTACTCATGCAATAGAGGTCCTTACTTCAGGTACAAGCTATGATATCAAATTCATTGTGTAGGAAACACAAATTCATTTCTAAGCTTAATGTTTCCCACCTCAAATCATTGGAGTATAGGAAAATTACTTAGCAAATGTGGAACTTACTCCCCTGTTCTATTCCCCGTATCGAGTGGAATTTTTGGTGGGAATGTGGAACTTACTTCCCTGTTCTATTGCCCGTGTCGAGTGGAATTTGTGGTGGGAATGTGGAACTTACTTCCTCGTCTTGCCCTTAACCCCAGATCTATCCCTCCTTGAAACATGATAATATCCAAGGAAAGATGGTCTCCCTATAAAATTCTACAAGGGTTTCTGAGACACCATTGGGAAACCTTTTAAACATATGCTTGGAAGCTCTTCATCTAGAACCACTTGCAGAGCAAACTAATGCAGGCATATTCAATATAAATTTATAAACCAAAACTCATCCAACAAGAACTCAATTAATGATCCCATACTAATCATTCTACTTTACATGGCTTTCAAGACTCCTGCAGAAGTGTTAACCACAAATAAATTAACATGTGGCTACTTAATGGGTAGATTCATTCTATATAACATTGTGGAAGCTTCAAAGCTATGAGGTGGGCTGGAGAAATCCATCAATAATATCTGCTCCTCAAAATTGATTTTGATAAAGTCCTACACAGATTAGAATGGTATTTTACTTTAGATACGATGACATCAAGCGAGAAATGGTCCTTCAGAAAGGGTTTTATTTGTCCAATAAAAAATTTCATCACAGCTAATGCTCTAGGTTAGCTAGATTCAAGTTCAAACTGAAGGAACGATCCTTATCAGGTGCCTACAAGATGTTTTAAAATCCACTTTGTAGATGACTATGTGCTCTCTCTAGAATTAGCCCAATCTCTAGATATAATGATGTATTGGATTTGGCCCAAGTTCAAAAAAGCAGTGAGCATTATGTTCACCAAAGCATCTTTTAAGGTTCAAGATGGGCATCTAACATTAAGAAACAACTAAATCCTAATTAACAATTACATCTAAATCAGGTCATTTTTTATTCAAACATGGATGGTATAACAATGTTGACAATGTGAACATGGAAGAACCTCAACAAGCTGGTGGAAAAGAGGATAAAGGAAAAGATGGTGGAAGCATCTACCCATGTTTTAAGATGTTGCTCCTACAACAGCATTGGAAATGTGGCATCATTGAATCTTACACAAAGGAAGGGTGATGCTTTGGTCAATTGTCGGCTTATTGCAATTAATGTTAATGAGGTATCATTCTACCATTGCTCTTCTATATTCCATTTTCTTGTTTAGTTTGTAGGTCGATCAAGTTCTGCAAGTGTTCATTTGTACACACCATGTAATTTATGTCTATTTGATCCCTAAAGAGATCAGAGATTAACCACTGATAGCCACTGGCATGATTGGACAAATTAACAGTTTGCACACAAAATAATGGAAATCACTAACAATCACAAAATAAAATCTTCCTTGGTTATCTCTTCCTCTTCTTGAATTTTGTAAATTATATATTATAAAAAAACTGAAGAAACAATCTAGGAAGTGTTGTGATCTTTCTTGTTAAATTATAGAGAATCCTCATGACTAATTTGGGATTAGTCAATTTGTTGTCAGGTGCTTTAGTCAATATGTATAACTAAAGTTTAATCTGTATAAGTTGTATTGAGGTTGTACTAATACAGCTATGGAGTTCCCTGACAAACTAAGGTTAATACTTATAAAAATGACAAAACCAAAAGGGACAAAAATTTCAGAACATGCTCATAAGGTCATTTTCAAAATTAACAAACTCTAAATTCACACATTGGGGAAAAACAGACGTCCAAATTCTCCAACACATTAAAAACTCATTAGTTCTTTAGCTCATGTGCACATCTTTACCATGCCACCTTGTATTTAGACAGGCCTAAAAATATCTTACAATGTTTATTTCTAAACTAGCATAGATCATCTTAAACCCAAACCCATTAAGCATAAAGAGAGAGAGAGAGATCAAAAAGGCACATGTTAGTCTACAGGCATAAATGTCTCGCTTGTTAATGGATCAGAGTTAAGATGAATATATGCTAGGTTTTTGTCTTTTTAACATGATGGAAAATAACAAACATCTAGCTTTTTACTTTTGACATTACATGCCAAACCACAGCTAGTTTTCCATTGTAGTTCATTAGAGCTAGCATTACCACAGACATAACACATATGTTCCACCAACGTTGTAAAGTGTGCCTCACTTCAGTGCAATCATTGATCTTCTCAGTATTTACTTCCAATGAACTAAGAACATTGATTTTACCCAATACCAGTCTACATCTGCACCCTTTGATACAGATCTACCCAGGACTAATGTTTCTAGCAATACCCTAAAGGGGGTCCATATATAAAAATGCTCTAAAGGTATCCATAAAACAAACGGTAAACCACATACCTCACTCTCTAGAATATCAAAACAACATAGAAAGAAACTAACAGCATGATAAAAAAGTAACTCACCATAAATATTCAAGCAATTTATTACTTTCAATACTTTTCATATACACACCTGCATATCTTCCAAATCACCATAAGAAGCCTCTGGAACATTTAGAGTGCCCTGAATTTGCTTCATCTCCTCCTCAATCAACCACTCACCTGTTTCAAACCAAAATATGACTCAGATTATAGACCAGCCTTATACATTTCATAATCATATAAAAATATTAAATAAGCCTCACCTTGAAACTTCAAGGTGATCTCATAAGAGTAACCAATTCGTTTCTTATTGCGCACTGTCACCAATGATGCCTCAAGCAATGTTCAGTAATTATACTCAGTTCAACATGAATTCAAGGGCTCAAGAATAATTTATACACAACATTCTCTACACTAAAAAATGTTTAGAGGAAGTTACATATCAAAATAAATGGAAGAACATGCAATTGAAACTTGTTCCTATAAATCTGTTTCCGGGCTTTTAATTCAGGTAAAATTGAAACTCACATTGGTTAATTAGTTTTCACATAGATGTCTTCCCACGAGCTAATGTGCAAAAAAGCTAAGTGAAGTGAACTCCTGCCTCCGAGTGTAAGTAAAAGGTTACTCGATCAGCGAGCATTTAAGGTAAAAGGCTATTATTATCTCATAACCCGCATAACATTAATCAAGCATTCCACTTTCTTTCTGAAGGGGTGGGGAAAATAATTTAACAAGAAAGAGTTTTGGATGCAACCAACAAAGAAGCAAGTACTGAATGCCCAGTCAACATGGGGAAAATAGGAAGAGTTTCAAAAATATTGAATTTTGCAGGATGGCCTCGGGGGATTCTAACAAAACAAAACAAAAACAAAAAGTCCCGAGAGAAGGAAAACACTCCAAAACAGGAAAAAACCGATGCATAATTAAAGAAGCAGGTTTGCAAGGATACTTAAAAATCCCACAAACAATTATAATCACTATTTGTGAAGTTTGGAGAATAACAGGAAGGAAATCAGTCTTCATCATGACTCAAAATCACAAACGCAAAATCCATCCAAACCAAACAAAAGACCAAGTAGAATAGCTCGCATAGAAATAAGCTGCAGCTTTTCAGCTTAAGCAATGTATTCATAATTTCTCTAGCAAATAAGGAATGACTAACAAACATTTATTTAAGGTGGCTCATCCAAAAGATTCAGATCAATCCTAAACCTGCTAAAAATTATACATTACAATATAAAGGGCCCATTGTTTTAGCAAAATATTCAACCCTAAAACAAGTTTAGTGAAGCTACACCCAACACCAACAACATCACATTTTCGCTTTCCTAAGACTTATGAAAAAACTAAGAATTAAATCTTCAGGGGAGGCATGAAAACAGACATCGAAGATTTTGTAGCATCCTAGGATGCTTGCCAAAGCAACAAAAAGAATTTACTAGGGGCATTGCACAATGCAACCTTTATTAATCCCAACACATATTTGGACAGACATTTGAATGAATTTTATTGTTGGACTTCCAAAAGCGAGCAACAAAACAATGAGAAAGGTCATGGTATATTGTCTTTTAAAAGCAACTCATTTTCGCGCCTCCACTCATCCTTTCACTCCTTTCTCAATTTCCCAAGCATTTGTGGATAATATCTTCAAGCTACACAGTATGCCAACTTCCATTGATTCAAATCGAGACCCCACATTCACCAACAAATTTTGGCAGGAGCTGTTTAAACCTCATGGTACACAACTAAATATGAACACTACATATCATCCTCGAACGGATGGTCAAAAAAAAGTAGTCAATAATTTCTTAGAAACATATTTGAGATGCTTTGCCTTAAAAGGTGGCACCTGTGGGCACAATGGTTTCCCTTGGCTAAATGGTGGTACAATACCATTTATGATGGAGCTACCAAAATGACATCATATGAAGCAATTTATGGCCAAAAACCCCCATCGGTGGCATCCTATGTACCAAGAACATCCAAGTTTCATGTAGTAGATATAACACTTCACAGTAGAGAAGCTATCATACATATCCTCAAGGAAAACTTGGATATGGCACAAAATCAAATGAAACAACAAGTTGATTAACATAGATCTAAATTTTATTTTCTTGAAGGGGATCAAGTGTCCTTTCTCCTACAATGTTATCAACAAACATCTCGTAAGTAAAAATTTCTCCCATAAGATAGCTCCTAAGTTCTATGGGCCCTGTCAAATCATAATGATACAATGCAGTGATCAAGTTGCCTATAGACTAGCTCTTCCAACCCACTCTAAGATTCATCCAATCTTTCATGCACCTTGTTTGAAGAAGGTTGTAAGATCAAATTGTACAGTGAAGACCAACCTACCAGAACTTAGAAGGAGGTTCCATTTGGTTCCAACCACAATCAGTATTGGATACTAGAGCGTCAATTATGCCGATGCATTACCAAGGAAGAATTGATCCAATAGAAATTACTTTGCATTACTTCCATGTTTTCTTATAGATATAATCCTACCTTCCAGTGGCTAGTCCATCCCTTTCATTTGAAATAATATAATATTACATTCCAGTTACTCGTTCATCTCCTGGAGTCACTTTTAAGTTTTTTCAATACGTCATACAATGATACCTAAAATGTATGTTTTTTTAATATAACACCTCAATAATACCGGAAATGTTTATGGTTGACAAGTTTTGCCAAGTGTCAATATGATTCTTTATCATTTATATATGTTAGATCAGTTATATTCATACTGCTATGAATATATCAACCTTGGAGAGTGTTAGCGAAAATTACAATGCTTATGTAGCAAAAGGTAACACCATGGTAAATGAAGGATTATGATATACATAGCAGGGTATTTTTCAATGCATCTGAATCAAACTATTCGTGAAGTAACCAAATGGATGAGTGCATTTAATAAAAACCATTGCATAGAATTAACAACTTTAGGTTACATATACACTTGAGCAGAAAATTTATTGCAGATCTATGTCAAGCATAGGTGTTTTAGGTGTTATTAATTTATAAATTCTCAAGCATAGATGTTTTCAATATAAATTTCAGATTTATGTCAAGCATACATGTTTCAAGTATTATTGATGTGTTATATTAAAAAAAATACATTTTAAATATCATTGTAAGACGTATTGAAGGCGTAGAAGGTTTCCCCAACACGTTTGAAGGTAATTAGAGAAGAAAAAATGGACAAACAAATAAACTGTACATCTAAAGAAGATGGCAAGTTTGAGGCATTTGTTGTTGTAAGAAAGAAACATTGATTTATGGAAGATCGTGCATCAAATAATAGTGTTTCTAGACTCAAGGAAAGGGTACAAACTAGTTATGATAACAATATAAATGCAATAATTTAGGAGGAGGATTATTTAATAGCAGCCCACTGGAAGGAAATTAAGGATACAATGGATTTAGTGCTTGAGATTCAAGAAAGCTCTATTGTAATTGCCTCATATTCAAAAACCAAAAAGGAAAAGTAACCTATGCATATATTCAACAATGTGCGACCATTCAGATAATGCAAACAACCAACTAATCAGGACATATCACTTTGCTAAAATATTCAATCTCCCAATTGTAAGAGGCATTAACCATATGCACTGGATTCCTAGCTAGAAACCCTTGAACAATGATTGTACATATTAACAACATTTTTCCTTTTAGGGCTGATGTATGGTTGTCTAATATGTCTCACACAATGAATGAAGGAAGGATAATGGCTTCCATCAACGAGGTGTCGAATACGAATCAATGGTTCCCTGTGACTCAACATTCCACTAATTCCTCAAACAACAACAACATTGTCAGTGCAATCAGTGATCCAACAGACTAATCATAGATCTATGGCTCATTAATGAATTGAAAAAAGATAGGAAAAATGATACCTCTATGATCAATTTAGTGGCACGTAAATGCCCAACCATCCAATCGATTTGAACGCTATGGCTATCATTCACCACTCAAGTAAAATTACAGTTGGAATGTTGTAGGTATATTAGAAAAACAATAATAGGACCAATATAAGGATTTTGGTGCAGTCATGAGTTGGAATGAACATGTGATGCTTGCATTCATAACCAGAACAAAACCATTCAAGCAATTAAACACACCATACATACAACAGTAGCAGGTCGTAATTCATGAGGAACCTGGGTATTGATGTCCTTATTGTCACTGGTATAGCCATTGATGAAGGAGACCCACAGTATCCAGGTGCTAAAAAGGATGACCCAGGTTGAGGAATAGTTTGTGGCATCCATTTTTTTTGCCTATGCTGCTGTTGCTGCCTATGCAAACCCAAAAATTGCATTGAATTGGACTAGGGTGACAAATTTGTAGAAGAAAATGTTTCAACCCACTCCAATACATTGGAAATTCCCAATTTAGGAATGTTGTTATCCCTTGGGATATCGTCGTTAAGTCATTCCTCTTCATCTCTCTAATGTTCTTCAAATGGGACAAGTCATTCCTCTTCATCTCTCTCATTTTATTCAAATGAGGTGGGCACTTGCTGAGATGATATTCTATGTACATTTCTAGCATTTGCACCATCTTTGTCTGCTACAATGTCTTCCCTAGAAAGTGCTAATGGAAATGGCTCATGTAGAGAGCTCCCAACACAGTCACCAACCGGATATCTATAAGCTGCAGTAGCTTCCCTTTTGAGAGAGGAAGAAGAAGGTGAATAATTAAGAGAGCCCAATCTATTACTCTTCAGAAAAATAGATCTAATTAGGGGAAAAATTCTAGACCCAAATGATGGCAGATCAGGACGATGCAACTGCTGTTGAAAACGATGATTGTGACTAGAATTGAAGATGGAACGACCTTCTACAGGAAAATCAGAAGAAACCCATTGTGACTCTCCTCCATCCTGGGGTTCTTAATGTTGGTGTTTAATAGAATGGCTATTACCCTCTCTCTGTGGGTGAGCATCTTTCTGCTAGATGGATTTTGAGTGTTGTTGTTTTAACTATTGGCCAATGCTATCTCCTTGGACCAATGATGTGCGAATGCTCTAGCAATAGTGATTTTATTCTCTCATCATTACATTCTCCCTTCGCTGGTGTCTGTGAGAAAAACCCAAGTTGGTGTGCCACTACCAATTAACATATATAAATCATTATCAGACATACTAAAATATTTAGTAACAAGGGAGAAAAATATTTCTCAAACATCACATAAAAACACAAGCACGGAACTATAATACCTATTATAAGAAAAATACATATTAAACTATATATAAAACAATAAAATTTTAAGAAGCACTTACATTTTTTTAAACTTGACCAGGCAGTCATGGAAGCATTCTTCTCGGACTGTTTTTGTGCTCATTCCGAATATATATTAGCTACAATAGCTTCCCTTTTGAGAGAGGAGGAAGAAGGTGAATAATTAAGAGAGCCTGATCTGTTACTCTTCGAAAAAATAGATCTAATTAGGGGAAAAATTCTAGACCCAAATGATGGCAGAGCAGGACGATGCAACTGTTGTTGAAAACGATGATTGTGACTAGAATTGAAGCAGGAACAACCTTCTGCAGGGAAATCAGAAGAAACCCATTGTGACGCTCCACCATCTTGGGGTTCATAATGTTGGTGTTTAATAGAATGGTTATTACCCTCTCTCTATGGGTGAGCATCTTTCTGCTAGATGGATGTTGAGTGTTGTTGTTTTAACTATTTGCCAATGCTATCTCCTTGGACCTATGATGTGCAAATGCTCTGGCAATAGAGATTTTATTCTCTCATCACTACATTCTCCCTTCGCTGGTGTCTGTGAGAAAAACCCAAGTTGGTGTGCCACTACCAATTAACATATATAAATCATTATCAGACATACTAAAATATTTGGTAACAAGGCAGAAAAATGTTTCTCAATCATCACATAAAAACACAAGCACTGAAATATAATACCTATTATAAGAAAAATACATCTTAAACTATATATAAAATAGTAAAATTTTAAGAAGCAGTTACATTTTTTTAAACTTGACCAGGCAGTCATGGAATCATTCTTCTTGGATTGTTTTTGCGCTCGTTCCCCTATAGATATTGACCCAACTAACTCCAAACTGCAAGTAAAATAGGGAAAATAGCCTAGAACAGGCTGCACAGTAATATACATAGGCAGTGCTACTCCTGCTCTTTGAGCTATCTCTTGCAACGATTTTTTCTATACCCTCGTCTCATCCTATTCAAACCACATGCGATGACCATCAAAGGAAATATAACATCCAAAAAATAAGTTTCAAAAACTCCACCAAAACAAAATCCATATAGGTATTCTTGCAGCAAGAGCTCGGGAAGGGCCTCTTTGGGAAAGAGTATTAAGGGCCTCCTCTGCAGCAACATGTTTAACTTGTCTCAATGTGTTGTTATAGTTTGGGCTTTCAAATACTTTTCCATTTAAATTAACAGTAGATTTGAATCTGGGGGCATCCTTCCTTCCTTCTGCTGGACTAGTTCATTATTTTGATGAAGATAAAGGGTTACAGACTTCTGTTGGACCTTCTTAGGCTTCTAATTTCCTTGGTGAGGCAAGTGATTAAGGCCTAAGATGAGATGAGAGGTTCAGGGTTCAAAGAAAAAGGAATCTGGTGAGAGGTTAAAGAGAAAAGGTTACAGACTACTTTTTGTCCACTGTTTTTGGATTGGGCAGTGTCTTATTGTGCTTTACGCAAGACTAGGTCGAATGTAAGATCTAGGCTCAAAAGACAAGCATGCATAAACGGGTAGGTGCGACTGTGGACTTGATTTTTTCACATCCATACTAGTAGGTATTATGAGCATAAGAAGCAAGAGACATCCCTTTCAGCGAGTAGGACATGTCGAACCACCGTCGATCGGTAGCTAGTTGCTCCCCCACCCCACCATAAGGAGCTGAACCTAAAAGGAGTTCGAGTAGCTAGTAAAACATTAAGAATAAGAATCAAATGAATATCTCTCTGTAGCTCTAGTGATAACTTGGCTGCAAAGGAGTTCGGGTTCGGGGGCGAAACACCTGACTCAGCTTCCCCCACTCCTTTCTTGTTTACCCCCACTTTGAAGACACAATCAATTGTAGCCTTGTTCATTATACAGGAGAATCAAAGTTCAAAGCAGTCACGGAATTGTTCCAAAGTTCAAAGCAATCATGGACTTGTTCCTTATACAGGAGAATCAAAGTGCAAACCCCTGAATTAACCAGTGCCATTCCCGGATCGGGCCAGTGACATTCTCGGATTGAGGGCGATTGGAAGCAAACCCTGCCTAAATTCCTTGAAACTAGGGCTATTGGAAGCCAATTCCACATGCATTCCTGGCAATCGGGGCGATTGGAAGCCAAGCCCACCTGCATTTCTGGAAATCGGGGGATATTGCAGAAAAACTACACCTAAAAACAAGGCGAATCGGCGGGTTTCAATGTTTATCTGCTTATTCTTTATGGCTAAAATATAATAATTATTTTATTTTAAAATAATTTCTGGGTAAACTATAGAAAACTATAGAAAATGGGTGTAAAATAAAATTCGCCTCTAAAAAATGTAAAACTACTTAAATTTCGCCCATGGGCTAAGATTCGCCCCTAAAAGTTTCTATGGCATGTACTACTGTTGTTAATTCTAGATCATAGGCTGAGTAACTTTGTTCATGTTCTTTTAACTTTCTTGATTCATAGGCCACTACTTTGCCTTCCTGAGATAGAACTAGCCCAACACCCTCTTTACTTGCGTTTGTACACACTTTAAACTCTTTGTTGGGGTCAACTACCCTCAACGCTGGTGCAGTGGTCAAAAGTTGTTTCAACCTTTCAAAATTGTTTTGACACTCAACAGTCCATTTAAAGACTTTTCCTTTTCTCTGCAATGAGGTAATGGGAAAAGAGATTCTGGAAAATCCCTCAATAAATCTCGGATAGTACCCAGCCAACCCCATAAAAGATCGAATATCTGCCACATTCTAGGGTACTTGCCATTCCATAATTGTCTTAATCTTCTATGGGTCAACAACAATCCCTTCTGCTGAAATGACATGGTCTAGGTATTGGATTTCCATTTTAAAGAAATCACATTTTCTTCAATTAGCGTAGAACTGGTGTTTTCTTAGCATTTCCAGCACAATCCTCAAATGCTCTTTATGTTCTTCCTATTTTTTAGAATAAATTAAAATTTCATCTATAAATATGAGTATAAAATTATCTAGGAAAGGATGAAAGATTCCATGCATTAACCTCATAAAGGTTGTTGATGCATTTGATAACCCAATGGGTAACACCACAAACTCATAATGCCCGTACCTAGTACGAAAAACTGTCTTGCGTAGGTCTTCATCCTTGATTTAGCTCTGGTGATATCCAAATCTTAAATCGATTTTAGAAAACACTGTGGCCCCCTTCACTTGATCAAATAGATCGTCAATCCTTCGTAATGGATACTTATTCTTAACTGTTAACTTGTTAAGTTTTCTATAATCCATGCACATTCGCATGGTTTCGTCCTTATTCTTCACGAACAACACTGGTGCTCCCCAAGGGGACACACAGGGATGAATGTAACCTTTGTCCAACAGTTCCTATAACTACATTTTCAATTCAGTTAATTCTGGATCGCTCATTCTGTAAGGAGCCCTTAACACATGAGATGCTCCTAGCATCAGTTCAATAGTAAAATCAATATATCGCCTTGGTGGTAATCTAAGGATACTTTCTGGAAAAACATCCATGAAATATTGTACCACTGGTATGTTTTCCATCAGAGGTGCTTTCCCTGGAGTTAGCATATCCAACCTAAATAGCATATATTTGGCATCCCTTCCTCATACATTTCCTCATTTGGGATGCTGTGATTAGACATAGCTGTAGCGGCTTCTTGACTCCCGAAATCTCCGTATGTGTTCCGTATTTCATTCTGTAATAAGTAATCTTTTCCTTGCAGTCCACTAAGGTCGAATGTTTTTCTAGCCAATCCATGCCCACTGAAACATCATAGGACCCTAATGGCAATATGTTCAATTCCACATTCAACTGGTGTTCTGCAATTTCTAATGTATAGTTTGGAATCTTAGTAGTCACCTTTATTTTTCCTCCTGTGGCTAGCTGTACTAGCCATGAGTTTTTGGATTTCTGTTCTTTCAATTTACACATTTCCACTATTTTGGGACTAACATAACTTAGACTTGCACCTGGGTCTACCAAAATTAAAAAATATTGAGACAGTAATTTACGTTCCAACTCAATCATCATTGGCTGATAATCTGCCTGTCGATCCTCCAATGCCACATTGATAAGAGGAATGTTTCGTGCCACATCACCTATTGTGGAAGCTTCCTGCAAGTTTACAACTATGTCATTTCTTGCTCGTTGTGGGAAATTTTTATAATAGTGTGCCTCACCACAGCCCCAACACTGTAATGGTGGCTTGGTCACCTGTCCTTGCTCAGGCTTGCTAGATGCCTCTGTAGGCTTCTCTTCTGTTGGCTAGCGGGTTCTCTGATGATTTCTGCCAAATTGTTTACTGGCAGAATTTTGGGAAAAAATCTTAAAGTTATTGGTTTTGGCTCCTTTGAAGTTGGAGTTGGTCTTCTCATTAATGGTTTCTCCTTTTTAATGTTTGAATATGGTTGTATTACTTCATTTCTCTATATCACAGTGTTTTCTTTTTACTCGACCTTCTACATCGTACATTTAGTTGCAATTTGCGTTACATTAACCAGTGTATAATCATTTTCCCATATTCTTGTATACATTTATGCATGAATTTGTTTGACATATATTCTATGGTCTTTATGTTTTACTGTGTTCCTTTTCGCAAGGAATGAATCTGCGTTTCCAACAATATTTTTCTACAATGAAAGTTAAAACTTCTTGTTGTTGATAATTTTTCATAATAATGGGTGTCCGAACTGCCCCTCATAGATGTCCGTGTATAGTCCTGTCCGAGCAACAAATAAATATGGGTTGAGGTTTTTTCCTCGTACCCAGATTTTACAGTTAACTCCAGTTCCATCATGACTCAAATTCTATGTTCTTAGAGGTTAATATGTATATAGACATTATATTTTAAATTGAAGTTCTCTCCGCTTTTCATCTCTTGTAATAGTTCCTGTATATTCACTCTGTTTTCACATATATATTTAAATAATAGTACCGTATCTTATACTACAGTTGAATACATGGCTGGTTTTCTAAGTGAGGATAAAGGTTTTTTCTCTATATTGAAGCTTAATATTATTCTATAGATAAGACAGTATTTCTATTATTGAAGTTAATACAGAAATTTCTCTTTCTGACATTGTAATAGTACTTATTTTCATAAATGAACAGTATTCTTCCTGTCAATAATTCAGTATTTATTTTATGAAAACAACAACATTCTTTCTGTTAATAAAATTAGTATTTTTATTTATGCAAAATAATAGTATGTCTTTCTATCAATAGAAATAGTATTTTCTTTCTGCAAAAGAACAATATATTTTTCTATCAATAGAAATAGTATTTTCTTTCTAGAAAAGAACAATATATATTTCTATCATTTAAAATAGTATTTTCTTTCTGCAAAAGAACAATATATCTTTCTATCAATAAATTATCGAATCTCAGGGTAAATATACAGAGTTCACTATTATTGGACTTTTAAACCAATTATTTTATCTTACATCACAACTTAAAACCAAGTAAGATAATTAATACATATTTATTTTCTAGTCTGGTTGTGTCATTCCTGTAACTAAAAATTACCGTAAAGAATTAGAAACCTATCTAAAAATTATTCGCTACTGATGATGCTCCTCCCAAAATTTAAGAGAGGCAATGTCGTCCTTCTCTTCCCCTGTGGTTCCATTGTAAGGTTCAGGTTGACAATAGACTTTCTGCTATGACCTCAAGACTCCAAGTCCAGTCAGAACCATAAAGTTTTAGGAATTAGTAAGTATTCTCCACTGGTCTCTACCAGCTCAGGAAAATCTCCACTCCTTCCTTAGCCCATGAATAGAACCCCCATTCCTCACTGGGATGAGTCTCTTATCCCTAGAGGAGTAGGTAATTGTTCAACTGTGCAAACACCTTTCAGTTCTTGGAAAACATTTACCATCGACCTTTTTACTTTTACTTTCCATAACTAATTTTATTATTCATAATTAAAAAGAAGGAAAATCACTTTTCCAAAAAAATAATAATCGTCTCAGTGTTTTCCTTAAACAACATTAAAAATCAATTTAACTAGTTAACAACTAGTTAGCAGTAAATGCAGCTGTTACATTTATAATATTATTTTAGGGTTTATAATCCTAGGGTATAATATATTATTTTTAGAGTTTATAATCCTAGGGTTTAATATTATAACTTACAATATATAGTTTTTAATGTTAAGTTTTTTTAATATTTGGTTTAATATTGTGACAATTGAATGGTGTGAAAATATATCAAACATCGTAGTGTGACAAGCATTGTTGTAATGCGACAATCAGTGCCAAAATCATTGTCACATTGTTACATTACATTGGAATTTATTTGTTGTTGCGTTACAAAATTTCAAAATTAGATTTTAATATTAATGTTAGGGTCTATAATATTAATGCTAGCATTTATAATATAAATCCTAGGGTTTACAATCCCAAGGTTTATAGTATTAATCTTGGTGTTTTTAATATTAATCACTTGATATTATAATATCAATAATCTCTTGGGTTTATAATATTAATATTAGGCTTTATACGACTCATACCGAAATGTCATAATCCTAACCATCTGCCTAGGAAAAACCAATTTAGCATGTTACATATAACATCAAGATATTGAGAGAACCCTGAGCGATGGCATTAGTATTGTTTTGCGGACAGCCTTGCAGCGGAAAATCCACAACTGCCGAATGCTTGAGGCCAGCTCTTGAATCCCAACACTCCTCTTGCAGCAATGTTTGCCTTATTGACGAGCCCTCTCTCCATCTTGATCGCAAGAAAAACTATGCCTCTTTTGCTAGTTCTTCCCCGCTTGACCGCCATGGATAGGAGGCTGCCGCTAGTGCTTTTTAGTCCCCTGCATCACAAGATCTATCTTGCATGGGTGAGGCATGGCTCCTATTACTCCATGAAGACACAATACCGGTGAGTAACTACAGGTCTGAGGGAGGGGAACTCTCAAGTCTTCGAGACGTACACGACAGGAACAGACTCGACTCTCTAGAGATGAGCCTTGTTGTGTGATGAAAGCTGACAGCTCATATTTGCATCTACATCCACCTCCATGTCACTATCTCACCTTAGATCTCC
Source organism: Pinus albicaulis (assembly GCA_034641835.2). Taxonomy (NCBI): domain Eukaryota; kingdom Viridiplantae; phylum Streptophyta; class Pinopsida; order Pinales; family Pinaceae; genus Pinus; species Pinus albicaulis. The sequence goes on along the minus strand of CM076569.1, from coordinate 456,644,964 downwards.
CTTGTTGCACCTAGCGACTAGAGCCTAGGCACCCCACTGTCCATGCATGAGTCCTCCTCGACCAGCAGTGGTGAGGGTCTTATGGTGGTATGGCTCTACCTTCCTCTTCATGACTAAACCATACCCAAATTGTGCAAAGAAGTTTTAGCTGTAGTTTGGGTAGAGGCACACAATTTCACACAGATCTGAGGGAGGCTTTCTAGAAGGATTGGGTGGGAGAAATGCCCTGAGGTGAGGCTGAAGACTAACACATCCCTCGGTTTGTTGTGCTCCAGAGTAAAAGACTCCAACAGTAGCAGTGCGACTAGGAACAATTCCCCTTTGAAGGCTAACAACAAGGAAAATATTGTCATCTACGACCTACCACTTCTCCCCATCAGACCCTTGCTCCATCATGAATCTCTTGGAAAGGTAGACTCATCCCCCTCACTTCTCAATTGAAAAACCCTCCTTTACTGGGTTCGATCTACGGATCTAGTACAAAGTCTAGTGCATGCCCTCAAACTAAAGCTAAGGATTTCTTTTGCCTTGCAGCGATTCCTCTATGGAGGTAAACAACTTGAGAACACTCTTCGAATTGATTTCTATAATATTAAGAAAAACACTACTCTGGCTTTATCCCTACGTTTGCGAGGAGGGGCTTCCGGGCAGCAATCCTTTGCTCAAGATTTCTCTTACAAGGATGTTGTCCATGCATAACATCCCAAGAAAGGTGCCTAACCCCCTGTGGCTCCCAAGCCATTTTTAGTGGATAAAATGGAGGATATAACAATGGTCAAAATCTCTCATCTAGCACTAGATAATAAATTTCAATTATATGTTGAAAAGGCAATTATTTTCCAATTCAATAGACTATGGCCATGCTCAGCAGATCTCTATCAATGGGTTCACTCCACTTGGACCAATAACAGTAGGAATCCCTTCTGCTTAAAGGGTTTGTTCATAGTTATGTTCAATTTTGATGAGGACTATCAAAAAGCCTTAACAAGAGGACATTGGTTCTAGGGAAAAGCTGGGCTATTCCTCAGACCATGGTTCCTAGACTTCGACCCCTCCATGGCCATCATTACCAAGCATCCTATTTGGGTTAGGCTTCCAAATTTACCAGCCCCTCTATGGCACTTTTTTGTATTTCAAGGAATTAGAAACACCCTAGGACACTTTATGGGAATGGATCCCTCCAGGGGGAAATCAAGCATATACACCTATGGTAGAATATGCATTGAAATAGACATCAACAAAGGCTTTCCAGATCAAATCAATATCAAAGTGGGAGATTTCAATTGGACACAAACCCTGGACTATGAGAACATCGCCTTCTAATACTATCACTGCCATCAAACATGACACCTTCATAACTCCTACTCCTCGTTCCTTGCCCAAAAGAAGAGGAGCAACTACAAATCAAACTCCAAAAGCTGGAAACCATGTGTACCGCCTCCCATGGATGACATTGACTCCTTCATCTCGGATGAGGAAGAGATCAAGGCAGATGAGGGGGTTGCAAATAAGGATAAGGACATGATCTTGGCAGACCCTGGAGAGCTCAATGGTCCTTCGTGTTCTCAGAAACTGTCCCATGAAACCTACTCCTCAAATTTAGATAGGGAGCCCACTCCTTCATTCACCAAGAGGCTCCAAGTGGTACTAGCCCAACAGCTCCAGGATGGCTGGGTTAGAGTTTCAAAAAAGAAAGGAAATAAATGTCATACCAAAGATTCAACCCACTTTCGGTAGATTCCTATTTTTTCCTTTTCGCTCCCTTGTTTACCTTCTTGACTCTCTTGCTTGTCTCTTGGCTACTTAACGTGACCGAGGTTGATTGTTCTTCATTTCTGGTTTCCCTACTATCTAGCCTCTCTTGTTTGTAATCCATCTTGTACCATATTCTTTTCTAATTGAATTATTCTAATTTACAAATATATATATATATATATTAGGCTTTATAATCCTTTGGGTTTATAATATTAATCTCTTTGATTTACAACCCCTTAGGTTTATAATATTAATCTCTTCAATTTATAATCCCTTGGGTTTATTAATCCCTTGATTTCATAATATTATTAATCCCTTCGTTTTATAATGTTAGTCCTTTTGTTTTATTAATCTCTTGGGTTTATAGTATTTTCTTTTTGTTTTTCATGTTGTCTGTGATCCTTCGGGCTTGACCTATGGCTTGAGGTGCTGAGACCTAGGGGCTCGGCGATCACATCCAACCCAGGCCACACCCTTAAGCTGACTAGATTTTTTAGCATGTCTCTTCCCTCTAACATAGGGCGCAACCACCCATGTTAGGTTTGATCCTAGGTTGCCTTGTTAATGAGGCTCATCCTCAATCGGTTGTTCTAATGGGACTTAACCCTTGGGTTTATAATATAAATAATCCCTTGGTTTTATAATATTATTTCATTGAGATTATAATATTAAACCCTTGGGTTTATTAATCCCTTTGGTTTATAATAGTAATCCAAAACATTTATAATGTTAATCTCTTGAGTTTTTAATATTAACCCTTGGGTTAATCACTCGGGTTTATAAGATTACTAATCCATTGTGTTTATTAACATCAATTATTTATAGTATTATTCGCTTTGGTTTATATCCCCTTAGGTTTATAATATCAATAATCCCTTAGGTTTTATAAATCCCTTGTGTTTATAATATTATTAATCCCTTCGGTTTATAATATTAATATATAATATGTATAATAATATATATTAAAGTTTAAAATGTTAGGGTTTATAATATTAATCCTAGGGTTTAATATTAATCTCTTAGTTTTATAATACTTTGGGTTTATAATATTAATCCCTTGGATTTATAATATTGATAATTTCTCAGGTTTGTTCCCCAATGGGGTATTCAATCTTTGAGACATGCTCAATGCATGTGAAATGAAAGGTCATATACAACAGATGGATAGGAAGACAGATCATCTAACCTCCCATTACGAAAGTTGTAAGATGAAATGATTTGTGTGGCATGTGAAACTTCATTTGTCCTCCGCCGGAAGTCATGCTAGTAAGGTAAGGTGTTTAATGGTACATGTCCTCTCTTTGGCTTTATTTTGGTCCTCTTTAACGCATGTTTGTCGAGCTATAATTTCCTGGGGTTCGGGTAGGAATTCTACTAGTAAAGGAGGTAGTGGGGTTTTGGTTTGGATTGTCTCAAGAGTGGTCAGAAGTTTGGAAAAAATATTTCTCACTCAGGTGACTATCATTTGATCTTAGAGGTCGTCCAGGGGTTTGATTTTGTTTACTTCATATTGAAATTGGCTCTAGTTAGGCACTCATGGTTCTCGGCCTTGGAGTGTAGTTAGTTGGCCCGCAAATCTGCTTTATAGTGTTTCCCGTGTCAAGATAGAGGAATAGTCGCTGGGATGGCTAGTGGAAAATTTAGTTGTGCTCGAGGCCCTTTCCTTCTTGGGTTGTGTGTGATGGCTATCAGTTTCACAGGGGTGGATCTTACTTGTTAATTCGGGGTTGGCACCAAGATTTCTTAGTCTTGCAGTCTATCGGAAGGGTGTGAGGAACACAATAGGTCTCATCTTAGGGGTGTCTTCTTGTGCATTTATCATGCATCTAGTTTCGCATAGTTCTCGCTCCCAACCCCTACAAAAGGGTGTCTCGACTAGTCGGGGTGGCCCGAGAAGCACATTGGAGGTGGCGTGTGGAAATAGAACTATTGCAAAACCCAAGCGGGGCGGGTGTGCAACTGACGTTGTGGTGAGGGTGCTGGTTGGAGCTCGAGGTGGGAAGGGTGGTATGGGCTCTGAGCGGGGTGGACGTGTAGCTAATGGCGGCAAGGATGGGAATGTGGCTCGTGGGTGTGGAGTAGGCATGCGAGGGCTGAGTTGTAGATCAGGGCATTCGGGTCTTTCGAGGCATTCAGTTGTTCGCCGAGAGATATGCCCTACTTCCCTTCGCGACATGCTCCAAATTGTTCTAGGTCGTACGGAAGCATATGAAAGGACCAGAAAGGAAGGCCATGAGGTTATCATTATGATGCTTAATCAATTGCATTATTTTCAATGCCATGTCAGAGAAAGGATTTTGGTGGTTTGGCATGGGAAAAAATCTCCTAGCATAGAAGGTCAAGAAGTTGGAATCGTGGGTGACTCACTTTGAGCAACATTTTTATTGTTCATATCATCCTCCTCCCCCTCCAGGGACAAGGCTAGACAATATAGCGTTAATTACTTCTGATCTTTGAGTATGGTCATTGGTTTCCTTCTAGTTTTGTTTGTTTTTTGGTGCTTTTGGCATGTTTGGCTTTGGACTTCTAATCTGCTTCTCCTATTGTTTATGTGCAATATGGTGTTAATATTGGTCAATAAACTCGGCCAGGGTGAGATCATTTTCATTTTGATATCTATGTACTTCCTTTTTTATTAATCAGTAGAACCTCGACTTACCAAAAAAAAAATCTCTCGGGTTTATGATACAAATCCCTTAGGTTTTTAATATTAATCCCTTGGGTTTTTAATATTAATCCCTTTGGTTTATAATATTAATAATCTCATCGGTTTATTAATCCTTTCGATTTATGACATTAATAATCCATTCATTTTATTATCCCTTAGGTTCATAATATTAATCCCTCGAGCTAAATATTAATCCTTTAGGTTTATCATTTTGATGATTCCTTGAGTTTATTAATCTCTTAAATTTATAATATTAATAATCCCTTGCTTTATTATGTTATTGTTAATATCAATAAAATTATCATATTATTATAATATAATAATAACTATTAATAATTGTAAATTGTTATTATAATTATTATGAATATTATCATAATTATACTATAACAATAATAATAATATTTTATAGTATAATGCTTATTATTATATATTGTTATTAAAATTATATATTTATTAATATTAATATTAATATTAAATTTATATTTTTAAATATCAATCACATTTACTAATATAATTGTGTATTTGATTAATATAAATTTATAAAAATATATTAACCATATTTATTAATATAATTATACTAATTAATAAATACCATATAAAAATACCTTTCACAAATATCCATATAATATGAGTTTTTTAAATATTTTTTTACTTATTTTTATGAAATTCATCTAAAACATTTTTGAACCACTCAAAAAAATTTACGTAAAATTTACGTATTCCTTGAAAATAATATAATTGATAAATACCCCAAAAAAGAAATATTCTGTCATTGTTCTTAGTTATTAGTTAGTTGCTAGTGTCCAATAACTTTGTGATAGCCTTTAAGATGGTCTCAAATAATATTTAGGTACACACGAGGGAAATATTATTTCTTCCCGCCTAGTTTGTCAAATAATTTTTAATCTCTGTTTTCCACTCATTGTTTATGTACTATCGTAGAATATATATATGTTTGTCCCCTTGTTCTTTTTAGATTTCACAATCAATCCGAATCCAACGTGACTTGAAAGAGAATCTTTTAACAACTATATAGTTCAAAGATAAGTTAGAAAAATAGGGCATGCTAAGACTATCGGAACACTTATGATTATACACATCCATTGGTTTCAAAGGGAATCTTTTAACAACTATATAGTTCAAAGATAGGTTAGAAAAATAGGGCATGCTAAGACTACTAGGAAACTTATGAGAATATACCGGAAAAAGATGCCCCTTTATGAGAATACACAACCCACAACCAATAAAATGTTAGACTTGTTGAGTAACATCAATCTTAGGAAAAATATATATATATATATATATATATATATATATATGTATATATGTGGCTCACAAAAACCATTGCTTTACTATTCTTGCTACTCAATCATCGGTACAAAATAGTGGGAGATTATCATGATGCACACGAGGTTCCCAAAACGGCAGCATGCCGGACGACATAAGTCAATGGTCAAGTGCAAGAGTGATTATGAACCGTGTAAAAGCAACCAAAAATTTCAAACATCGGTTGAAATTATAAGCGGTAGATTAATGACCTAAGTTTTTGGTTTTTGGTTTTTTTAATTTTTAAAGTTTGATAGAGTCTTTTTATGCATTCATTTAAGAGAACAATAGGTTATAGCTTATAGTATTTTTGGTGACCTTAATCTCCCAGAAGGGAACAAGATTTATTGGCCACTTCAATGAGTTAAAAACCAACTAAAATTGACACAGTTTGATTCTGTCTTTCAAATTCTTATAAACTATGATATCTATTATCTCCTTAAGCATACTACTATGAAAATAAATGAGTCAACCACATCATAATTAGAAACAAAATTATGCAGAACTTCCTATAGCTATTCATCGGATGATTCAATTCACATGGGATCTTTAGCACTCGACCCGGGCATGTCCACTTGATGCAAATTCTGAAGCTACCTTTCAATTTGACTAAGATGTACATTTTGATGATGCACCTACAGCTAGATGGCCTAAATTTCTTGGTGGATTTCTGCAAGACTCAGTTTTTCCTTTGGGTTTCCTCCCACTTCCTATACTGCCATAATGGCCTTCACCATCAAACATTTGACCGGCCAATAAAGGTGAACTGATTGTTTGAACGTAGTTAGTTGTCCTCTAGTATTTCCTGGATCTATCACCATGCATGTCATTGCATCATTTAGAAGGTTTGCCTCTACTTTGGTATTCACATGTTTCTCCCAAACAACGATCATTCACTTAACTTGAGTCGAAGTAATGACCCCATATACATGCACTAAATTTTGCATGTTTTCTTGATCTATTTTCGTGCCCCTCTTGCGCTAATGTATGCTTGATGAAGCTCCCTTCAATTTGTCTTTCTCTTTCACTGGCTTGTTGATTTTTCACCCCAACTTGCACTACCTTTAACATTTTCCGCTTTCTGGACCACCTAGCTACTGTGAATGCATTGAGCCTTTTTGGTTGATGTTTTGATGAACGTTTGGGGATAGGAGTTTTGGTGAGATTGCAATTTGTTTTTCATTTGGATTTAATACCAATTATATTTTAAACCTATTGTTTAACTGTACGATTTTTTAGTAATTTTTGCTTGAATTTGATGATGCAATTTTTTATGATATTACACAAAACGTTGTTTTGTTTTTTAAATTTCATTTTTGGATGTCTAAATCGAATCATCATTGTGAAAAACCCTCTCAACACCTAGATTGTGTAGACTCAACAACTTAAAATGGAAATTTTCTCATTTTCTAAACAAATAAGAGATTTTCTCATTTTTTAAACAAATTTGTCAATAAATAATAAAAATAATTACTTTAGTCCTAAACAAAAACGAGTAGAGCTCGTTACTACTATCTTTAAAAAAAACACACATCTTCCAAAAAAATTGTTCTTTTAAATAATATTCAAACTTATATATATATAGATATATATATAATTTTTATCCTAAAACAAATGATTATAAATATATCTCTTATATAGATATAAATTTAATTAATTTTTTAATTATTAATTTCAACTTATTAGAATTTCAACATCCTCACTCTCAAATGAATTGTGCAATTATAAATATATATCTCATAAATTATATACATAATTTATTTTTATTTTTTTTTCTATTAGGATTAGAAGTTTCAAAATCCTCGCTCTCAAAAAAGTTGTGTATCGCTATTATGGCAACTTCCTCATTTAGTTTCTAAAAGTACGTTCACAAAAAAAAAAAAAAAATTCTAGTGAGAAAGTAATGAAATCCCACCGTCACAAAAAGAAAATTATATATCAAATTCCACACCGTCATGAAAAGTAAATTATATATCAAATGCATCTTGTGTTATTTTATGCAATGTAATCATATTTTCGTTCAATAACGAATTTCGGAAGTAATCCTATAGTATTTGATTAACCATCATTTACCAATTATGGTTGTTTTGGTTATAATGGGAGTCTATGGAAGAAAATCGACATTAGATAGTGTAAACCCTCCTCGCATATGATTGTGAGCATGGTACTCGTGATAGAAGCGAAATACTTTGCCCCTTTGGTCCCATCTTAAACGATGAAATGCCTTGAATATATTGAGAATAGTTGTCCGTTATGTCAATTTATAATGATGAATTGAATTGAATAGAATATATATAAGATTTAAAAATGTTTTTATTGGAAATCAATGTGTAGGTTAATGGTACAAAATAAATAGCATAATGGTTTTAGAATTTTTTTTTAAATAATAACACGAATTTGTCATCAATATTATATTAGATAATTTGTTACAACAAATCTACTAAAATATATTAGAAAATTTGAAATCTATATCATGAAGGTTTTTTTTTCTAAATATGTTAAATAGTGTTTATTGCATATGTATGCGAATTATAATTATTCATAAAATAGATAATAACAAAATAAAACTTACAAATCACAAATTAATAAAATATATACCCTAGGTCCCCGATAGGGGTGTCCAATCTTAGGGACAAGTGGACAACGAATAGTTAACGCTGTATTGCCCCTTATACACGGGCCCACCAACTCACCACCCTCCCATGCTCGAGCGGTAATGGGCCTTAGGGAAGGTGATCCTACGATAGCGGTTATTGCAGTCAAGGGTGCAACGGACGTGAGCTAGCCCATTCGGTATCCGCAGGCGATGGTGAAGATTGGTGCTTTGGCTTTCACAGATGAGCAGAAGCTAGCTCTTAAGCCTTGGCTTGAGCTTCGTCGGTAGGAGATGAGGTGGGTGCAAGTTCAACCGAGTAGCAGTGGCGGGAGTCTAGTAGCGAGGAGGAATCCTCACAATGGAAAGAGCACGTTGCACTAGCAGACGAGCGAAGGCAATGAGGGTGAATTAATAGTGGAGGGGGTGTCTTTGGACGGGTGGTTCTAGTGTTCAGTCCAGGTGCCAGAAGACAATCCGTGGACTGCGTAGGAAGGGTCCTTCACTGGCCAAGTGCAAGGTGGTTCTTCCTTGGGCTGACCAAGCACTCAGGCTCTCATGCGATTTGCATCTGTGAGTGGTGGCAACTTCGCACCTCATTTGAGGGCAGTGTTGTGGCTGGTGGTGGTATTGTGTCTCTCATCCACGGCACTCGGGACACAGTCAATGATAAACTCCACTGAGGTTGCAAGGACAGTGTGTCAGTTTTAGAGGTTTTTGGACCCGAAGTGACTTAGTGCTGTAGCTTAGAAAAGGGTGAGGGAGTGGTAGACAACTGCATGCCAAGCGAGCGAGGTCGGGAATGGCATGTAGGTCTTGGATGTGGCATGGAAAATCGCCAGGTATCTGGGGACTTGAGTTCACACTCGGAATCTACTGAGAGTCAACATTCGGTGGCGGCCATGGCATTTTCTCTGGCTCAGTCACTAGGCCACGTTGAGGATCTGGCCACCCTTGAAGCAATTTCTGCCCAACTCCATCAGATCCATCTCAACCTGGACACTTTGCGTGAACAAAGGTATAATGATCGTAATGAACTTGTTGCCTACATTAAGATTGTTCAAAACCTGCAGAATGAGACCCTCGAAGCACTGGAGAGTATGTGTAATCTTCTGAGGCGCTCTCACGACCACCTCTGATCTCTAGAGGCCCAAGTGGACCATATTAGCTACCACATGCACAATCAGGGACGTCTCTTCGCAGCTCCTTCGGCAGCTCCCCTGCACCCTCCTCCATGATGAAAATTTTGTTTTGGTTGTTTTGTAATTTTGTGTGGTTAATAACCAAGAGCATCAGATGCCTTGGCAAGCACCCAAGTCTTTCTAGGCACTGCAGGCCTTCTGGGTTGCCTGAATGTAATACGTTTATGATGGCTTCTACCGTAAATTTTGATTTTTATATCATAATATAAACTCAACTTTTACCGACAAATATATATCTATATCTATATATATATATATATATATAGATGTACCCTAGGAAAACATTTCGATAGAAAACTGAGTTGGAAGGTGAGACCACTCTACTCTCTTTCTCTAAATGGAAAAAGGATAGAAGTATGAAAAACTGATGCATGTGGCTAGTTGGCTACTACAATGCACAAATCCTTTATGTTTTCTTCCTACTTATCCACTCTCGACTAACCTCCTCATATATGTCAAAAAATTCACTTGAATAGAATGGAATGTATTCTCCTCGTAGTGACTCAGTTATAACACATCTTGATAGGCTACTAGTGATTAGGTATAATTCCTTCAACTCTTAAATATACTTAAATTATGGACTCTTTTAGACTCTTCTTCATCATGATATAGTTAAAATAATTCCTGCAACAACCATATTTTCCAGATCTTCCTTAACCTTTCGGTTATATTTTGGGTTCAATCTATAAGATCGCTACTTGATAGGCCTAGCATTTGTTTCCAAGCGATTTTCATCACACCCAGATCTCCAATAATCCCTTTTAGCTTAGAAAATATAGTGGGAAAAAGCTCTTTATACTCAGTGAGAAGCTCTGCAATCTTACCCACTGTATCTTCATCCTAATAATCCCCTATTTTGGCAAACTTAGGCTTCTCTTCTGTCCCGATATTAACTTGCCTAGTTTTAACAGGTTCAGTAACATCTCATAATGCAATCTCAGGTCTAGCAACTTCGCACTAACCCTAATCCCTTGGAATCAAGAATGTTAATGTTTCTTGGATCCTCTTCGTTTTCTTCAGTGGTCACATTCTGACATTCAATTTTAGTCTCTAACTACACATTTGATTCTATTGAGGCCCATAACAATGATTCCTTTCGCATATCAAAGATAACATCTTGAATTTCCTATAATGCCTCATCAACGCTATGGAACCCACTTTCAACGCTGAAATTCAAAATGAAGCTTTCTTTCAACGCATCCCATTCGGTAGTACCATATCCCAGCTCAGTCTCTAAGAACCAATTCATGGGTACCTTGTCTAATGTATGGATGAATAGGTGAACCCATTTTTGCTTCGACTCTTCTCACTGAATTATAGTCCAAATATCTAAATTAATGTGTGGATCATATGTTCCTAAATATGTTCCTTTCATTCCGGTGTTGGGGCTAAAAAATCACATTCATAGCATTTGATGTCATTCCTTCCAAGTAGAAATATTCTCTTTGTGAGTTCCCCACCGGCGCGTTGGGCTTGAGCGCATAGATAGATCAAGCGCGTGGAACATCCCTTTCAATTGCATCTAGAAAAAAATTTACATCTACTATACCATCATAATGGGAAATTTCACACACCTTAGAGGATATACAGCGCAGAGATCTGGTAACCCGATTACAGCGCAGTGCGGATACTTCATGTAAGAAGTTCTTCCAGTTTTCTAATTCTTCATATGAGTATGATAAGCATGAATTATCTTTCTCCAAACTTAGCCTACCATATGTTGTGGGGTTGATCCAATCCTCATCCCCCGCGATCAATTTGTAGAAATGATCAATATCTTCATCGAAATATTCGTCGAGCACCGAATCTATCTACCTTTCTCTTTCTACAGGATCCAGTGGGACCATAACCCTTGTCCCATTTCTTTCAAATACCATGGTCCTGCGCTTGAGGCTAATAGTAGCATCCATGTTGAAAGCCTATTCTAAGCCTAGCATTACATGATACGAGTTTTTATCATCAACAATTTTGACGACTTCAAAGTCAGCAAACACCTTGACTCATTCAATGTCAACTACTACCCTAGGGAGGCTTCACCATTAGTGATGATCAACAAAAATAATGGTTCATTGCAATGTTATTGCCGCATATACACCTTCCTTTGTCTCAGGAAAAGATCATGTCCTAGGCCTAAGCTGTGGAAATCGTAATGAAGCTATAAGCTTCTCCAGTTCAGAATGCACAGGGTGGGGTTCAGCAAATTCAGAGTCAATTGTCTACCCTACACTTAGAGCTGCAAATCTTATGGAAGGAGAGTGGGAAGGAAATACGCACAAAGATATGGTATGTGCACTACAAAACTGAAGGACACTACAAGGATAAATGCCCTGTATATAGTCAATATTTAGAAATTGGAGGACCCAGTGTGATCAAACCTAATCCATGGGTTGGAGCACTGAAAGGTGCGAACCCTCAAATATGGTGCGCGATATGTCAAATAGCTGGAAACACCCTACATACTATTGTCCCGAGTTGCACAAATATATTCCAACAGATAAGCAGCTATATTATAAATTTTGTCGATCTATAGGCCATGATGAGAAGAATTGTCACAGTTTTGACCTAATGATTTACCAAGTTGTGACTTACATGATGTAGTCAGAAAGTAGAGGTCCAAATTCACCCGCATCACCCTTTGGTCGAGTGGGATTTTAGGGCTGAGGGCATGGAAGAGGAGAAGGATCTGGTTGAGGAACCATTTGTTTGCTTAAGGGGTCCTCACCTAGGTTCATAGTGTTATGCACAACCAACAAAACCCTCTAACTATTGGCCCTTTTGTCAGTGATTTTCTTCTGCAGACCAAAGTCTCACTCGAAACAGTATGGGGGGGTGTTGGAACCAAGTTTCTGCACCTTGAGGGAGGAATATTTTGTGGATCTAACCCTTCCCGATCTGATCTAATCAACACTGCGTTGCACTATTTATTTTTAACCTTATTCAGATCTAACTTAAATAAAACCCTTAACACAAATGCATTTTTGCACAAACATAGAGATATATTCTTATTCAGATTTAACTTTAAAAAAAAACCTTAGCAAAAAGTTATATAAATCTTATGCAATTATAGAGATCTATGATTATATAAGTAAATCATGCAAACACGCATCAGATAACATAAGATGTAGCATATCTATAAGAAAATCAACACATTAACACGTAAGATGGAGATCATGCAAGTGAACTAGTAATTTCACCAAAACCTCTCTTTTTTAGCAGATATTCAGTGATTACAATTATTTCTCTTGTAAAAATAGCTGCAGAGTCCTCACACACAACCCAGGACTTAGGTATCTGCGCACAAAGCCGTATGAGCCTATCTGTACTCTTACTTATCACAAAACTTTCCCAATCCACATAAACAGTAGATGATTCATTCATTGATTCTTACTTGATTGATTTTTGAGTTGACTCCTACATGCCTTTTTATATGGCTTAGACGTGCAAAAACCATGGAATCAACTGGTGCTTTGAGCCCCATGTTTTACCCTTTTACCTGTTACAAAAGGAAGGATATTTAACCTGCCCCAAATCCCCCTTAGGTGTGTGTTACGGTTTTACAAAATAATGAAAATTGACTTAAAATTTACCCGAGGGGACCCTAGCCCAACAGTTTGCTATATATATGATCCGAGGAAGTCAGGGTTTTTGCAGGCTCTAGAATTCAATCTCAAACAGGTGACCTAGGGAAAATCATCATAACTTCTCTCCAAGAATAAAATTTGAATTTCATAAAAAGTGGCTAAAAGCGCAGGGACTGTAGTTTTTCTTATATCAATTTTAGGGTCGAAGGTCGAAATAGTTACACGTGAAATTCTGTACAACTTCTCTCTATTGAAACAATCCATATTCAGGTCATCATGGGATATTGAGGATAACTTTATATTGAAAAATCCAATTTTGATCTGAATTTTGGAATTGGAAAGAAGAATTAAAGGGCTACCTAGATTTTAGATCTTGAAGAACCAAAATCACAAAGATACAACAATTTCAATATTGGGCTCCTAAAAATAAAGAAAAGCTCTGTATTTTTTTTTAATTTGAATAACGTTTGTTTGAAAAATCTGCTTGAAGTTATTTAAATGGCATAGTGAAGCATAGATATCATTTTTTTATTCCAAAATGCCTGAAAGAAAAAAATAGACACACCTAGGAAGCAACTAGAAATATCTACTATGACGCATGAAGAAGAAGAATAAATGTAACATAATAAATATAAATTACGATACCAAGTGCAATAAATTTCACTCTCGCAAAGAGTAACCAAAAATGAATTGGAATTGATGAATATTAATATGGATGGTTTAGAATTAAAAATAAAAAGGGACATGAATTTTTTGAAGGATGGTTTAAAATATGGTGTGGAAGCAATGATGAATGTTAAGATACAAGGGTTTAAGGAAGGTTTGGCAAAGTTTCTAGAAGAAATGCTTCATAGTGCTGACAAGATAATCTATGAAAATCATGATGAGAAAAAAGGAATATAATTATGATTTTACAGACTCCAATGCTGGGTTTAAGAACAACCACATTCCAAAGATAGATATGAGGATCTTTGATGGCAATGATCCTGTAACGTGGATATGACAGATGGAGCAATATTTTGATCTCCATGATGTGAAACACATACAAAAGGTACAAATTGCATCTTTATATTTAGAACCTAATCAATTTTTATGCTATGGATGGCTTTGTTATTGTAAACAAATTTTCACTTGGTCAAATTTTATGGAGGAAATGATATCACATTATTAGGATATACAAAGAAACACCTTCTTTATCCAATTGATAAATCTCAAACAGAAGGGATCAATGGCGGAGCAAATTTAGGACTTCCAAAAATTGAATATTAGGGTAACTGGTATTCCATAGGAGCATAGGATTTATGTCTTGATAGGTACTTTAAATGATAAAATCCAACATCAGGTTCATATTTGGGGAACTGATTCATTGGAGAAGGCATTCAGGGTGGAAAGAAAAGTTGAAAGAAAAATTATGGCAACAAGGAAGTCTAGCACTCATAACTATAAATATGGAAGTGTTGCTACTCCTATCCTTCCACAACTTACAAGGTTGACACCACAACAATTGGAGGAAAAAAGAGAAAAATGGTTTTGTTAAACTTTTGATAGAAATTACACAAAAGGTCATAAGTGTGCTAAGAATAAATTATTCTACATATATTGTTAAGATGAAGAAGAAAAGGAACAATAAACATCAAAAGAGGAGGATATACACCAGGAACCAACCCAAAAGAAAAGAGAAAGGAATATGACCATTCTGTAATGCATTGGTAGGAATTAACACTCCTCAAACACTCAAGATAGAAGGATATATCAAGAAGAAAAAGTTAATAGTGTTGATGGATTCAGGTAGTACCCAAAATTTTATTCATTGTAAGATAGCCAAGGAATTGAATTATTTCCTATACCCAACACCATAGTGTCAAGTGATGGCTGCAAATGGAGGAAATATAAATTTCCCTAGAAAGTTCCATAATATCAAGCTAAACATGGGGGCGTATATATTGAATAATCCAATGCTTTCTATTCCAATGGCTGGTGTTGATTTTTTACTAAGAGTCTAATGGTTACAATATTTGGGGATGATAGATTTTAATTTTCAAGAAATTTTCTTAAAAAAATTTTGGGAAGGAAAGGAAGTTTAATTAAGGGGTATTGCAAGGAAACAAGGAAAGATAATCAGTTCTAATGGCATGAAAAATATTCTGAAGAAAGAACAACGGGGTGTAATTACATAATTATGCTTAGTAGATGTTTAAACATTCAAACCATCAATTTATCCATATCTCCAAAAAGCCTTGGAAAATCATTCCAAGGTATTTGAGACTCCCAAAGACTTCCCACCTATTCGTGATCATTACCATGCTATTCAATTGATTCTAGGAAGTGTTCCTCCAAACATCAAACCTTACAGATATCTCTATGCCAAAAATAGTGAAATTAAATGTATGGTTGCCGAAATTCTAGAGGCTAGCATAATTCAACCTAGTCAAAGTTCTTTCTCTACTCTAGTAGTATTGGTGCATAAGAAGGATGGATCATGGCATGTGTGTCCGGATTATAGGGAGCTCAACAAACTCACTATTAAAGATAAATCTCCCATTCATGTCATTGATGAATTCTTGGGTTAACTACATCAAGAAATTTACTTCACCAAGCTAGATCTTTGTTGAGGATACCATCAAATTACAATGAAGATTGAAGGAGTTCTGAAAACAACATTCATAACTCATGACAGTCATTATGAATCTTTGGTAATGCCTTTTGGCCTTACAAATGTGCCTTCCACATTTCAAGTTTTGATGAATTCGATTTTCAAACCCTTCCTTAGAAAACTTTTGTTAGTATTTTTTGATGATATACTAATATAGAGCAAGTCTTGGAAGGATCATGTTCAACATGTTGACATGGTGCTCAAACTATTGGAGGAGAAACAATTATATGAAAAAACCTCCAAATGTTTCTTCGAATTACAAGAGGTGGAATATTCGGGTCATATTGTATCTCATGAGGGTGTTAAGGAAGATCCTAACAAAATTAAAGCCATTAAGGAATGGAAAATCCCCACAACCATAAAGCATCTTCGATGATTTCTCGAGTTGACAGGGTATTATGGAAAGTTTGTTAATAATTTTTGGAGAATTATCAAAACCTCTAACAACATTACTGAATAAAGATGCATTTTCTTGGACTCCAAAATTAACTAAGGCCTTTGAATATCGTAAAGAGGTAATGTGCGAAGAACTGGTCTTAGCAAAGCCGTACTCACAAAAATATTTATTGTGGAATGTGATGCCTCAAGGAATGGAATTGGTGTTGTTTGAATTCAGGAAGGAAGACCCATTTCTTTTGAATTGCATCCAATGAAGGGAAATTATTTACACAAATCCATTTATGAGAATGAAATGTTGGAAATACTACATGCACTAAAGAAATGGTGACCTTACCTAATAGGAAGAAACTTCAAGGTAAAAACAAATCATGATAGTCTTACATAATTTTTGGAACTAATATTATCTTTGGAAGAGCAAAAAAAATGGGTCATAAATATGTTGGGTTACGACTTTCAAATCATCTACAAAAAATGGAAGAAAATTGTTTTTTCATATGCACTTTCAAGAAAGGATGAGGATGTGGAAACATTGTTGTTTTCCATTTATATTATCCAATATGATTGGATAACTGCAGCAAGATATGAATGGAATAATGACGAAGAGGTGTGGACATGCATTCAAAAGTTGTAGCAAGATCCCTATACATCTGATACATTTGGCTGGAAAATTGATTCATTATGCTACAAAGATTGCTTTATCATTGTAAGAATTCCCAAGTCAAGAAAAAGATTATTTTCACCTACTTCTTAGGAGGGCACTCCAAATTTTAAAAAAATTACCATAGGGTCAAGAAGGATTTTTTTTGGGATGACCTTAAATATGATATTCATAAGTTTGTGCAAGAGTGTTTTATCTGCCAACAAATAAAGTTGAGACAATTAAGACCTCGGGCCTATTACAACATTTAGCAATTCCAAGTCAGTATTGGGAGGAGGTCTCAATGGATTTTATCACAGGTTTACCCATGTATGAAGGAAACAGTGTCATAATGGTGGTAGTTTATAGTCTTACCAAGTATGCACACTTTTGTGCAATATATCATCCTTTTAAAGTGAGCACAGTTACTACTGCATTTATGGAAAAAATTCAAAAGCTACATGGAAACCCAAATATTATTGTAAGTGAGAGAGATCCCATTTTCACTGGAAATTTTTTTATGCTAATAGCTCATCTTATCATTCTCAATATGATGAGAAAACTACGATAGTTAACAAATGTTTGGAAGGATTTCCTCATTTCTTTGTATCTGATAAACAAACAAAATCGGTCAAGCAGTTACCTCTAGATGAATGGTAGTATAACACTTCCTTCCATACTACAGAAAAAATGGTCCCATTTATGGCACTTTATGGATATCATCCACAATCCATCACATCATATTTAAGTGAGAATTCTAAGGTTCAAGCTATCGAAGATCACATCGAGCATCGAAAAAAAGTTCTCCAACTCTTAAAGGATAACCTCACTCTGGCACATAATCGAATGAAACAACAGGAATATCAACATCACCGTGAAATATGTTTTGATGTAGGCGACGGGTATTTTTACGACTACAACCATACAAACAAATGTCCCTCCAGCAAGCTAATAAGGATACTAAATTATCACCCAAGTACTATGGTACTTACAAGGTGTTGCAAAATATTGGTACTATGGCATATAAATTGGAGGTTCCTACATCTTCGAGACTACACCCAATTTTCCATGTTTCATGCTTGAATAAGGTTATCGATGATAAGATCCCAGTTCAAACGGTGTTTCCAAAACTTGGCGAAGAAAAACAAATAATATTTGAGCCTGAAGTAGTCACGGAAACAAGAAACCGACAACTATGTGATCAATTAATTTCAAAGTATCTCATTAAGTGAAAGAGTTTATCCTTTGAATGTTCCACATGGGAGGATTATAATTTTATATAGAATCATCCAGACTCTACTCAAGCATTGAGTACAACACTTTTTTGAAAGAGAGGGGAATGTTAGGTCCCTATAATACTATTGCACCCCCCATGTAGTTACTGTTGTGCCCTTACATTATTATTGGTATGTAGGCTCTGATTATATTGTGATCCCTTATACTCCTATATATACCAAGGAGGTTTTATCGTTTCAATCATCTAATAATTATTCATTTATGTAATGTAAAGGAGGTTTCCCCCTCAGAGAGGATAATTTTTAAGTCGTTGATCTATCTTTTATTTTCTTTTGTGAGTTGGTTCCATAACAAAGTATTTCCTGTGACTGAATGATTTTTTCATTATATACTTTGCAACTTATAATTTCTTACTTTAAACTTATCAATGTGTCTACTATGTCAGGAGAGTACTCATCTCTTTGTTTCTCATATGATCAATAAGGAGAGTCATGTCAACTGTAGTCCACCATATACTTCCTGCAAGCATGCCATGTGAGATAAACAAAAATATTACCTCCCTGAATTTCAGGGGAGGACATCTTGTCTGCATAGTTAGTCTGCATTAGCACAACAAATGTATATATAATGAAATCAACATATCAATCATCCCAACATCAATATCATATCAACGTCGTCATGATGATGCAAACTACAACAATGACCAGCAATGTAATGTGCATAACAAACACATCAACACTAACATGCATGCATAAAAATCACATTCCACCCATCTATTCCAAGTGTTTGAACATGGAAGCTCTAATACCAATATGTAACCAACCCCTCCCACATTTACCCAATTTCATTGGCCTGCTAGGGTGAACATGAGATGAAGAGTTATTATGACATGATGCAACCTCCAAGATCTAGTTAAGGAAGTGGGGCCTATAAATTGATAACTCACAACATTTATCAAGACTATAGGAAGCTCAAGGGAGAAAGAACCACCCTAGGTGACCAAAAATTGAGTTGGGGCTCCTTTTCACTAACCCAGGCTCCCAACTACATGCATGGAAAGTTCTGGGAGTGGTTGAAGGCCTCCAATCGCACACACGATGCTGCCTAAGTGCATTTATGAACCAACTTGCTCAGTTCAAAGGTTGTGGTCCCAATATTTGTGCCACAACTCCAGGCCATCCTCTAGACCACTTCCCATAACTGCTTGATACTTCTTGTTGGGCCACTAATTTGTATTTTTATTATCACTTATTAACATCCATTTCATCCATTTATAATGTTATTTTATCACATTATTTATCATAATTTATTATATAATTACATTTCATAACAATTTATGCTCTTTTGGATAAGTAATACTTATTTTTCTTTATTTTAATAAATTAATGATTATTATGCATGATTTTTCCAATGATGGTTTATTAATGAATTCTTTATAGCATCACTCATGATTTTAGCCTCCAAAATCTCTTCCATATTGCAGATTTGATCTTTAGTTGATAATTAAATATTCCAACTCAAAAATTCGTTGGGATAACAAGAGATAATTTTTCGTTGAACGTTTAGAGAAAATGAAGAAGAATCCTTAAAATCTGAAACATGGGTTTTTTGTAGAACGAAAGAAGTTAGTTTTCTAGTTATCAATTTTCCAAAATTTAGTCTTGATTGAGAGAAACTCAAGGTTCTTTGAATGGCATATTTGTAGATTTTCTATTGTGGTCGTTTTGCAAATTGCCCCAATTGTAATTACCAGATTCAAATTGTGCCAGTTGAATCATGATGGAAATATCTTTCAGATCTCATCTTGCTTATTGATATTTTGTAATCATTTTATTTCCCTTTGTTGTTTGTATATTTAAAAGGACACAAATCAGAGAGAAGGGGGGATATAACGCATATAAGGTTGGCTATGCAGGGAATGGAGATTTGTAATAGAACATTTCATTAAGTTAATGCAAGATATATTTTTGTCCTTCTTGTGAGTTCGTGAATACATCGAAGCCCTAATCAGGGAGTTGGACCAAAACTTGAGTTGGGGCTCCTTTTTACTAACCTAGGCTCCCAACTACATGCATGGCAAGTTCTGGGAGTGGTTGAAGGCCTCCAATCGCACACACGATGCTGCCTAAGTGCATTTATGAACCAACTTGCTGAGTTCAAAGGTTGTGGTCCCAATTTTTGTGCCACAACTCCAGGCCATCCTCTAGACCACTTCCCATAACTGCTTGATACTTCTTGTTGGGCCACTAATTTGTATTTTTATTATCACTTCTTAACATCCATTTCATCCATTTATAATGTTATTTTATCACATTATTTATCATAATTTATTATATAATTACATTTCATAACAATTTATGCTCTTTTGGATAAGTAATACTTATTTTTCTTTATTTTAATAAATTAATGATTATTATGCATGATTTTTCCAATGATGGTTTATTAATGAATTCTTTACAGCATCACTTATGATTTTAGCCTCCAAAATATCTTCCATATTGCAGATTTGATCTTTAGTTGATAATTAAATATTCCAACTCAGAAATTCATTGGGATAACAAGAGATAATTTTTCGTTGAACGTTTAGAGAAAATGAAGAAGAATCCTTAAAATTTGAAACATGGGTTTTGTGTAGAACGAAAGAAGTTAGTTTTCTAGTTACCATTTTTCCAAAATTCGGTCTTGATTGAGAGAAACTCAAGGTTCTTTGAAGGGAATATTCGTATATTTTCTATTGTGGTCGTTTTGCAAATTGCCCCAATTGTAATTACTAGATTCAAATTGTGCCAGTTGAATCATGATGGAAATATCTTTCAGATCTCATCTTGCTTATTGATATTTTGTAATCATTTTATTTCCCTTTGTTTTTTGTATATTTAAAAGGACACAAATCAGAGAGAAGGGGGGATATAACGCATATAAGGTTGGCTATGCAGGGAATGGAGATTTGTAATAGAACATTTCATTAAGTTAATGCAAGAAATCTTTCTGTCCTTCTTGTGAGTTCGTTAATATATCGAAGCCCTAATCAGGGAGTTGGGCCCACTCTCCTGACCAGGTGTTGCATGCTTTCTGTGTGTGTGCTATTTTTGTTTTCTTGTTTTGTATATTTCTTAATTGTTGTGACGGTAGATGTAATTTCTGAAATCCTTATTTGTTGTGAATGTATTGAAAGTTTTACAATTCATTTTTTTTATTAATTTTTTGTTGTTACAGTGATTCATTTCTTTACCTAGTTCATTGAATCTACGATTAATACAAAATTGTGCTATTTTCATCTGCATATATTTTGCGTGTTAGCCTTGCAATAACCAACACACCTGGATTGAAAATTAATGTGGGAAAGGGTTTGAATAATCATTCACACTTGGACACAAACACTTCTCTAAATGATAAATGACATAATGACAAGGCTAAACATACTTAAGTCAGAAAATTTACCTAAACTGACTAGAACATACTAGACATTTGGTCAAACACATGGTAAACATGAAATTTATAGGTTATGAATGAATGTATGATAATAGTAGTCTAATATTCTCCTACTAATCACCAAGAATTCTATATGCCCTCTCCACATAGCTGAAACAGCACTTGTTAGTCCATATATTCATTAGCCAAGCAATAACTAAATAATTCATAACAAGAGCCATAGATAATACACATCATATAACCAACATATAACCATAAAATAACCAACATATAAACCATGGTGACTTGACCATGATATCACCAACATAATCATAATGATTTCTCATAGATCACAATAAGGAAACATCTCATATTAATAAATGAAAATACCAAACAAGTTAGGGACTTCCATATACCACCTGGAAAAATCTCGTTTTCAACCAATCACCCCTATGCTATAGTCCAATCATGAATATGGGATCTCATGGAATAAACCCAAAACAATCCAAACCAGGGCATCCAAAGGAAAAACCACCTCAACCGTCAACCATAGTGACTCCATCTCCACGGTCGGAAATCACTAGGACCAACCTAATCAGATTCTACCCAAGCTTTCCAGGGCTCCATGAACTAGTAACTCAACCCTCAACCTTCCAAATCTCCATAGAATTTTTCCAACCTGGATCTAGGGACTAGTAATTCAACCCACCAAGGGCTCTAGAGTGTTTTTCCCAACCTAGGCTCAAGGACTAATAACTAAGCCAAAAAATTTCTGAGCCTTCCAAAGTATTTTTTCCAACCCATGACCATAATGAATGATGAGAACCAATAAGAAAACATTCAAGTTGAAACGCCCACAACACCATGGCTATATAGGAAATGAAGAGGAAACGATAAAAATACTATAAATCTAGTAAAATATACATGCTAATGACAACACATAACTAGAAAATCACATGCATCTACCATGCATCCAAAAATCATCACGTAAATCACACATGCAACCTGTTACCTACAAATAAATCCAGTTGTAGTCATTGATCAACCTGTTCCCTTTCACGTTGTTGATTTCCTTTTCCTTATTTTTTTAATATAATGTATTCCAAAGTTCTCCAGGAATGCTCCAAGAATACTCTAAGTGTGCAATATTATGAGATAATGAGAGAGTGAAAGAGAGCTCCAAAACTAAACTGATAAAAGGTTAACCAACAAAAGTTGTTGAAATCTAGCAACTCATCCTCATAAACCTTTTTATCATTGAGGCCTATATTTTCTTCATTTTCCTTAATTTTTTCTTCAATTTCCCTCTCATGCAAATCTATGTCTCTTCACCTTACTTTTCTCCTATTTTCCTTTATTTCATAATAAAATAAAATCCCAATTAATGCCTCTTTAACTTTACCAATGATTTTTCCAATTTCCATTCCCATTAATTAATCACAAGTGATACCCATCACTATGTTTTTCCCAAAATCTAGATTGGAGTAAGTGTCCCATGGCCTTGGTCTTATACTTTTTTATATGGAAAATCAGCTAGGGGTTGTTACAGTAGAGCATTTTGGTGTAGGAAAGACAGTGACCAACTTGTATATGTATGTGTATTTCCCAAAGATGCAAGAACATGTAGATAGGATCATAAGAGGATGCATGTTTTTTTGTATAATGAATCCTAGTAATAGGAAGCATGGTCTATATCATCCCTTATCTATACCCACTCATCATTTGGAATCATTTCCATGGATTTTGTGAAGTTTACCAAAAAACAAGAAGGGAAATGACTACTTGTTCATGGATTATGAGAGGTTTAGAAAGATGTGTGTTTTGATGCCCTACCAAAAGACCATCAACAAGAAAGAAGTAGTGAAATTAATCTTTGGACAAGTCTCAAAGCACTTTGTAATATTGAGGAACATGATTTCAGACAGGGAGACAATATTTAAAGGTGTGTTTTGGAATACATGGTGAGGGAATATGGAAATTTTTTTAAAGAGGTTTACAACATTCCGTCCATAGATATATGGGTAGACATAAGTACGAAATAGGACTTTGGTGAAACTTTTCGTGGGTTATAATTAGAAGCATTCAAAGGCACCAGACAAAAATATGGTGTATATACCAAAATCTTATAATAAAGCATTTTTTAATTCTACTGGTAAATCCCCATTTGAAACTTATTTTGGATATTTTCCACCTTCACCTTTGAATATTTCATAAGGGAAGAAAGAAGAAGCGAGGGAAGATCTTATAGGGAATTCCTTAAGGGTATAAATATTTTTTAAGAAGATCAAGTAGACCCATATACATGTACAATAGAAAATGAAAAATTCATGGGAAAAATACAAGGCCATGTGTGATCAACATATAAAAGAGAATTCCTTTAAGGTGGGATACAAAGTATGGTTATATTTGAACAAGGAGAGGTTACATGGTTATAATAAGGATATTGAGGCTCTACGATACAATCCCTTTGAGATACTGGAAAAGGTGGGAGATAACACTTATATACTTAGTCTACCCCCATACATGTACACTTACTTAGTGGTGAATGTACAGAATATAAAAATATATGAGCCTTCCATCTTATACTAGGAAGACGAACAAATCCTACCTTATATACAGGATTTGGCACCAAATTCTCTAGAAAAGTTGATATATGATACAATTTTATGGAAGAGGTCCAAATCTACAAGACAAGGGTAGCATGACCTCTGGAAGATTGGGTTGAAAGGACAACTTCTAGGAAAATCTAAATGGTACACCCAAGCTGAGAAGCTAGAGGAAACATTTACTCACATCATTCATAAAAGGATTTTAGGTACCAAAATCCTCCAAAAATCAAGACCTGTGATCTGGATGGGATCATTATATTGTTTTAAATCCAACATGAAGCTTTTAAAGTGGAAAAAATGGACGAATCAACTCAAAGGATAATTTTTATTGGTGGAACCCAATTTGGAAAATTAGGCTCTAAAACCTTCTAAGAGAAATTTGAGGCATAAACTGGAAATTATCGATGTAAACTTTATTTTTTGTGTTATTCTACAGATAGATACCTTTCTAATGGTATATGAATCATCTTAATTAAATACCTTTCTAATGGTATATGAATAATCTTAATTAAATTCTATATGTAAACATTATGCCACTTGGAAGTTGAACTTCCTATTTTTACAACCATAATTCAAGAGGATGTGTTGGCCACCCAACAGACTCCCCCCTCATTTTTCAAATGAAATGGTCCCCTCCTTTGATTTTATTGTTTGTTTTATGTTTTGATACTTTGATTTGAACTAAAATGACGATTAAAATTTTGAAGCATATAGTTTATGCTGGAAATACTGAGAGGGGGGATGAATCAGTATTCCTTTCAATTAGAGCATTAGTTAATCGTCAATTATTATCAGTGTTTGGACAATGATAGAAACAAAAAAAAGGAACACAAATGCACACAGTTTTTAAGATGGAAACCCACTCCGGGACAAAAACCACCTAATGCTTTTATAATAATTCTTTAATATTCAACTCCAATTGAAAATAAAGCTCCAACTTCCTATAATCTAGAAAATAAGTCTTCTCCAGCTCCCGCTGGATGGACGCTCTAATGCCTGAGATTCTTCAGTAGTCAACGGAATGGATTCCCCAACACTCAATGAGCTACAACTCACCCTAGCACCACCCTACCACCCTATAGAAGAGTAAAAGAAGAATGGACTAAATGGTCCACTTTACAATGATATAGAATGATGTAGAAGAATAAGACACACTAGACCATAGCCCCAACTATGATACAACCACCTAATGATGATTCTAGACCTCCCGACACTGCCTCTTCAAATCTTGGCAGGTAGACACTAGAACAATTTTTACAATAATGTATTTACAATGACTTAGTACAATGATACCTTTACAGTGACTGTATGCAGTGCTACCCACTTGAATAAAGCATGTGATGAACTTCTTGCTATTGTTCTACACCTTGGTTGCTGATCTTGTCATGCTACCCTCTGTTGCACCTTGCTTCGCTTTGGTGCCCTACAAATTATGGTCCTTTGCAGCCCTTGACAACACATGATCTAGCTTTTTCTTGCCTTCTAGGAGCTCGATATTGAATTTGGTGTATCTATGTTATTTAAAATCCCTAATATCTAATTTTCGGTCCTGTAGTAGTCCTTTGATTCATCTTTCCAATGCTACAGGTCCGACCCAATTTTAATTTTTCAAGTGAGAGTTATGCCCCATTTCTCACAATGCCCTAATTATGGAATGTTTTAGTAGAGCGAACTTTTACGGTGTGCCACGTTTCACTATTTCTTAATTCAGCTCTGAAATTGATAGAGCTAAAACTACATCCCATGCACTATATGCCACTATTTACAGAATTCCAATCTGATACTCAGAGAGAGAGTTATGAATATTTTCCCAAGGTCATTTCTTTGAGATGAATTTCAGGAGCCTCCAAAAACACTGATTTCCATAGATCATATCTCTGAAAATATTGCACACCTTGATCTAAATTTTCACAGTAGCTTCCTCAAGATTTCATCTTCGCCTCATAAAAATTTAATCTTCTCAACATTTGTAGAAAAAAAGTTAGAGAGAAAATGCCACGGTGACCTGTTTCAGATGGCCAAATCCCTTACATAAGGAGTATATGAGGATCACAATTTATATAAATGCTTGGGTTGAGAGGGTCTTCAACAAGTGAACATGGGAGGGATTTTAAGAGCTTAAAAAATATTAATTATGAATTTCGAATGACCCATGCCACAACCCCATGGGGTTTTAGCCTACTAACTGGGGTTACAAACTTCAAACATGAATATCTCACAACCGTGAAGAATTATGTGGTGTGCCATATATCAAAAGAAACATCTCGACAAGTAGAAACCATCAAAATAATTCTTGGCCCAGAATATATTAATTTGGTAGGTCAAAATTCCCATGAAATATTGGGGTAGCCCCTGGTGCTGCTTGGGTTGACATCAATGACAACCGTTTATCAACAATCTCCCCCTTTGGCATTCATGGCAACACAAGTACTCCCCTTGTGATCATGACACCTCTTCCTACAACATTATCTCCCCCTTTGACATCAATGGCAAAGGATAACTCCCCCTGACACACAACCATCTTGCGGACTTGTAAACACTTCCACTCCCCCTGACATACAACCATCCTCGCCTGTACACACTTCCACTCCCCCTTTATATTCTGAATAAGGAAAATATAATGAGAAATTGGGAGAATCTCAAGACTCTGGTGAAGATATTCTAATGCTTCACGAGTACTCTCACGATCATCAACACTTCCTGCCCAATCTGCATCTGTAAAGGAATGAATAATGATATTTTTACCCTTGGGATACCACAAGCCATATTCTGTTGTTCCCTTTAGATATTGAAGAATTCTTTTGATGGAAATAATATGTGATTATTTTGGTGCTGCTTGGAATCTTGCTACTTGTCTAACTGCTTGCATAACATCTAGCTGGGAGGATGTTACATATAGAAGACTACCAATCATAGATTTGAACAACCTTTGATCCACATCCTTATATGAGTCGTCTATGCTCAATTTGCAACCTGTTACCATCAGAGTAAGGATGGGTTTGCAATCTTCCATTTTAAATTTCTTGAGCATTTCCTTGATGTACTTGTCTTGACATATAAATATTCCTTTCTGTTGTTGAGATATTTTAAGCCCTAAGAAGTATGTCAGCTCACCAAGTAAACACATCTCGAAATCACTTTGCATCTTTGTAGAAAACTTCTTACTTATTCAATCATCATTGCTACCAAATATTATATCATCCTCTTTAGCTATTAGACATGCTTTACTTGCTTCATCCAGAACATATATGACGTTTGGAGCTCAACTTATTGTAGCCACAATTTCACCATACCTGCCTTTCCTGATTTCAAATTTTGTGGAGTTGAATAGTATTGTGTGTCATTGATCACACATTTGTCCAACACTGAGCAGATTGTGATTCATGTTTTCAACCAATAGAACATTCTTAGCTAGAGCATCTTTGCTTCCGAGAGTGACATTACCTGATCCTATAACATTTGAAGATCCATCATTTCCAAAGGACACAGTTCCATCCTTCTTATCTTTCAGAGATAAAAATTTATTTCTATCTCCAGTCATATGCGTTGAGAAACCGCTTTCAACATACCACACATCTTTGTTGTTTTGAGCCTTGAGAGAGAGAGAGAACAATTATCAGTCTTCTTCTTCTTCCATGTTCGTTCATTTTGTGGCTTCGAAGATTCTTCTGGAGGATTTTCAAGTCTACAATCTCTGGCTATGTGTCTAAAGTTTCAACATTTGTAACATTCAATATTATTTCTTAAATGTTCAAATCTATTGATGTTTCGCTGAGCCCTGGGAGGTTCATATTTGACAAATCTCCTAGAATTGTATTCGTTCCTAGGGTACATGAAACATTCTACAGCTTTATGACCAAATTTTCCACATGAATAACAGTTGCCATAAAAAATATGTTGGTACCTGGATGGAAATCTTCGTTGAGGAATTATCTTCCAAGGCTGTTCTTGTGAATATTATCCAATGAAGTCTACATTCATGTAAGATCTCATAGGTTCATTGTATTTTGTTATATAAGGTCTTGCTTCTTATTCTTTTTAACTGATGCCAGCTATGTCATTGTAATATCGTTGATTGTTGATGAGTTCTTCTAATGCCCTTGAGCTGTTGGCATAGTTTTGGATAGTTTTTCCTTTCTTCACTTCCTTACGCAGCAAGAATACTTCAGCTTCTAATTCTTCCTTTTCTTGGTTGCTTTCTTCCAACTTCTTTTGAAGTGACTCTTCAATGCATTTTTGTTATTCGACTTCAATTTTGAGACCTTGAACTTGTTCTTCAAGAGTATTGGAACAGATCTTCTCTGCCTTGAGCTATTTTATAAGTTTGATTGCTTCCTTAGAAAATTATTTTATGGTCAATCCTTCTTCTTTGTTGTTTGATACCTCTTGTTTATTGTGCTTGGCCATAAACAATACTCTCTCATTGGCTTCCTCTTCATTGTCATTGTCATAATCGGATGATGAGCTATCTTCTTTAGAGCGAAAGTTCCTTTTGGATCCTTGCTTGTTGAATTTATAAAAGCCTTTCTTTCCTTTTGAGTTGCCATCACTTATGTTTGGAAATTTTTATGTGAAATTCCCAACCTCACCACAGTTGAAACATATCAATGGAAGTTTACCTTTGAATTTTCCCTTAACAATTTTTATTTTTCTTGTAAAGTAAGCATATTCTTCATCTGAAAGACCTTCTCCATCATCTCCCTTTTCTTCACACTTGTAGGTGCATGTCATTTCAATTGAAGGTTGTTTGTCCTTATTGGTTTGCTTAGATGCAATGAATGCAGTTTCTAGATTTGAGGTACCCTTTTCTTCATCAAGTCTCATTTCACATGCTATGAGAACTCCATGTATTTCTTCCTTACTGAGTTTGTCCAGATTTGCACTGTATTCTAAGACCGATACCTTTGGGTTGAATCTTCCTGGTAACGTTCTAAGAATCTTCCGTATAATAGTCTTCTCATCAATTGGCTCTCCCAATCCTTCTAGAGTATTGGTTATTTCATCAACGTATTGGAAGTATGCAGCAATGTTGCAATCTTCTTTCATTCTGAGTTGCTCAAATTTTGCTCTATAGATTTGAAGCTTTGCTTCTTTGACATTTGAGTCACCTGCATATATATTCTCAAACTTGTCCCACACATTTTTGGCGGTTTTACAACCCAACACCTTATGATAAGCAGATTCAATAAGTCCACTGATAATAATATTCTTTGCTTTTGCATCATTTACCAAATTCTTCTTACCTTGTTCATCCATGGTTGATGTAAATCCATTTTGAACAGTGTCCCATACTTCGTAACCTTGCGCCAAGAGATAGACCTCCATTCTTCCTTTCCAAAGTGCATAATTATTTTAATTGAATAGAGGTACACCATTCTTGGTATGCTCCATGACCTCCTTCCAGCTGTTAAACTGATATTGAAGGAACCAAACTCTGATACCAATTATTGGAAATACGGAAAGGGGGCATGAATCAATATTCCTTTCAATTAGAGCATTAGTTAATCTTCAATTATTATCAGTGTTTTTACAATGATAGTAGCAAACATAAGGGACACAAATGCACATAGTTTTTAAGGTGGAAACCCACTTCGAGACAAAAACCACCCAATGCTTTTCTAATAATTATTTAATATTCAACTCCAATTGAAAATAAAGATCCAACTTCCTAGAATCTAGAAAAGCATTCTTCTCCATCTCCCACTATATGGACACTCCAATGCCCTAGATTCTCCCCAACACCCAATGAGCTACAACTCACCCTAGCACCACCCTACCACCCTATAGAAGAATAAAAGAAAAATGAATTCTCGTACCATGGAAAATGGTCCACTTTACAATGATATAGAATGATGTAGAAGAAGAAGACACACTAGAACATAGCCCCAACTATGACAAAACCACCTAATGATGATCTTAGACCTCCCGACATCGCCGCTTCAACTCTTGGCAGATAGACACTAGAAAAATTTTTACAATAATGTATTTACAATGACTTAGTACAATGATACATTTACAGTGACTGTATGCAGTGCTTCCCACTTGAAGACTTCATGTGATGAACTTCTTGTTGTCATTCTGCATCTTGGTTGCTGCTCTTTTCATGCTACCCTCTGTTTCACCTTGCTTTGCTTTGATTCATTAGAAGTCTTGTCCTTTGTAGCCATTGACAACACATGATATAGCTTTTTCTTGCCTTCTAGGAGCTCGATATTGAATCTAGTGTATCTCTGTTATTTTGGATTCCCAATATCTGATTTTTAGTACTTTAGTAGTCCTCTGAGTCTTCTTTCCAATGCCACAGGTCTGACCCAATTTTGATTCTTCAAAAGAGAGTTATGCCCAATTTCTCACAATGCCCTAATTATGGACTGTTTGAGTAAATTGAACTTGTACGGCGTGCCATGTGGCACCGTTTCTTCATTCAGCTCTGAAATTGATAGAGAGAAAAATCTAGTCCGTGAAATATCTACCAATATTTACAAAATTACAATCTGATACTCAGAGAGGGAGTTATGACGATTTTCCCAAGATCACTTCTTTGAGATGAATTTCAGGAGCCTACAAAAACACTGAATTCCACATATCATATATCTGAAAATATTGCACACCTTGATCTGAAATTTTAACAGGAGCTTCCTCAGGATTTCAGCTTCACCTCATATAGAGTTTAGCTTCTGAAACTTTGTAGAAAAAAAATTAGAGTGAAAATTCCATGATGACCTATTTTAGATGGCCAAATCCCTTACATAAGGAGGATATCACGATCACAATTTATATAAATGCTTACGTTGAGAGGGGCTTCAACAAGTGAGCATGGGAGGGATTTTAGAAGCTTAAAAAATATTAATTATTTCTTTTCAATGACCCATGCCATAACCCCATGGGGTTTTAGCCCACTAACTGGGGTTACAAACTTCAAACATGAATATCTCTCAAACCGTGAAGAATTACGTGGCGTGCCATATATCAACAGAAACATATCGACAAGTAGAAACCATCAAAATAATTCTTGACCCAGAATGTATTAATTTGGTAGGTAAAAATTCCCATGCAATATTGGGGTAGCCCCTGGTGTTGCTTGGGTTGACTTCAATGACAACTGTTGATCAACATTTTATTCTATATTTTGACATGGTTTCTTTTATTGGAATATTTTGTAATAGTGATATCTGAGGGATTGGAAAGAACATATCGAATCATGTTGATAGTGGTTGATGGTTTTCCTCACTGCATTGAGAAAGCTTCTTGATTTTTGAGAATTCATATATATCTTCTCTCTTTTGAGCGACCTCCTAATGCTACAAGCCTATTCAATCAAAACTACATGTGATATTATGTTTTCATTTTATTTTGTATATTTTCTTTCCTTGACTATAGGTTAGAATTGAGATGAGAGTCATGGTGTTTATGTATTATATAGTTCATGGATTATGAATTCTTTGGTTTTTTTCACCCCTTTTCATGACACATAATATATGCACATATATTTAAAAAAAATGGTTCATACTCTTAGATGTATATAATTTTCTGACTTGATGACCTTATAATACCACTTTCCATTATTAAACTCTATGATCTATATTTTTATGGTTGTTATGGCTTGAAAACATCAAATTTAATTCTATGTACTAGGTTTTTGTGTGAAATTTAGTTGTGGTAAGGAAAATATCCATATATCATTTAATGAAATAATCCTTGATAGTGAAGGTACATTCGATGGGATTCGATATGGATAAATTATGTGTTTTTATGATGACCTGACTTAACCTATCCAAGATAGAAAATGTAACTCTTGAAACTTGGTTACACCATTCATTGTTTTCATGTATTGAGCTTTTTGGTTACATTATTTCTTTGACTAATATTATTAATGATAGGTACATATGCTACTCTTCTACAATTATACATTCATGGCCTAGGGTTTTCATTCTCATATTCCTTCCATTCCCATTTCAATTATTTTTACCTTGCTTGCGATGTGCTTAGGGTTTATTCTATAGAACTTTGTTTGGCCTATTTGAGTGAAGCCACTTCCCAATTTTCTCATGTCGCGATGTAATGGTTAGGGTTTGAAACTTTGTCTGACTCATTTTTCCTCATTTCCAACATAATCACAATTGGGTTTTATTATATATTTTGAAATGCTTCTTGTGGTTCCAACATAGTTGATTGGGGGTGAAATTATAGAATCATATGAGGATTATATAACTATATTTCAGGAGGTCTATTGGTGGTATTTTATTCAATGCTTCCGGGGTTTTAACGATGAAGCGGTAAAGGATTTCACCTCCACCTTCAATGTCATAAAAGATAGGGTTTTAAATGTACATATGAGGTTCGATGTTGATTCAATTTTAGTAGTGGCTCTTCTTTCCACAGAAGGTGAGAATTGGTTAAAAAATTGTCCAAATCAAAATGTGTCATGGCAAAAGTTTATGGCATCCAAAAATTTCACATATAATTTCAAAGGTATGTCAGTTAACATCCTTAAAACCAAGGAGCATGATTTTTTATATTTTTTATGGTGTTTTATAACTTGTGAAGGTAGATACGAGTTTGCCTTCATGTACCACATATAATTACTAATGGTATTTTTAGGTTACAAGCTTAATCTCCCATTCTATTTTCATAAGAGTGGAACAACCCTAAAATTTAACATGCAACTAATTATATGCAATTAATAATTAATAGAAAAATTATTCAACTAATTAGCATAAAGTTTTTAGAAAAACCCTGGCAGAGATGACTTACCAGTAGCGACGATATTTCTTACTTGTAATTTTAGAGTTGAACTCTATTGAATCCTACTAATTGCAAAAAAGTTTTGGGGGCGAATCTCACCCAACTGTAGGCTTAGTTGCACATAATATTTCTACAACTGACCACGCCTAAGCCCTCAATCAATGTTCTACTGCCAGGGTATCCTTTGTCCCACAATACCTTTCTCCCAAGATAATGGATGAAGGAATGATGAATCTCATCTTCCTCAACGTCTATTAAAAAGACGAAACAATGGAAAGGGAACTGCATGCACACATTCACTGTGTTAACACAGAACTTTTATTTCATTATTTTAAGTTCTACTTAATTTAATGTTTCTCTTAATTTTAACTCTCCTTTTTTATTCCTTTTTACTTTTTGTTAACTTTACTTATTTTTATAGTTTTCTTTGTTTAACTCTTTCTTTTTTTATTCTTTTTTTACTTTTTTTAACTTCACTTATTTTTATTATTTTTATAGTTTACTTATATATATATTTTATTTAGAACTCCAATTTATTATTTAATATTTTATTTATTTATTATTATTATCTTTATTATTTATTCTATATTTACTATTATTGACGTCATATTTATTTACTATTTATTTAATTATGTTATATTATTTATTAATTAGTTTTATTTTTATTATTATTAGGAAACATTACAAAGAGCCTCACCAAGATGGCTAAGGCATACATAGTTGAACGTAAAAATTTCGATCAGTATCTTTTTCACCATGGTTTGTTTTTCATTTTGGTGAAATATTATTTGTCCAAGACCTGTGATACTCGGGATGCATTTCTTCTTCACAATGGATTTTATAAACTCCATGTTGTCGAACAACTGAAGGTTAACCCTAGGAATTCACACAATATTCAACCATTTAGTCTAGCTCCATCTCACTCGCATACTAATGATGATTTCAACCCTGACGAGTCATGTCATTTTTATGGGTCAGAATTATCTCACGATACTAGTGTTAAAACCCCTTAAACAATGATTTTTCATATTACACAAAGTATGGCAAGGAATTTAGAGTTTAGACATGTCGAATTAGAACCAAAATTTAGGGATAAGGTCAAACGATATTTTTCGGATAGTAACCTTCTTTCTAAATTTGCACAGGAAAGGAAAATAATTTAGTCAGACCCTAATCCTCATACTCAGGGAAGACTAAACAATTAGAAAGAAAAATATCCAAGGAAAAGTGAAATAGGGGGAAAATGTCCATGTCAAGAAAGTTTATGATGATCTAAATTCTCCTATTGATCCTCTAACAAAGAAAATAAACATTATTTTTGTGATAACTTTAAATTTTTCGATAATGGTATTTACACCCATGACGATGGAAATAATTGAAATAAACATCCTCGGAGAAAAATTAACTCTAATAATTCTATACATGACATGTATTTCCATCAACAATATGTGGTTATGGTAACTTGTCTTGAGAACCGGATTAACCACCTTATACAAGAGAACAATCAGCTCAAATCGCTTAATCAACTTAGGAATAATAAAAATTATCAAAATTATATATGATTTCAGAAGAAAAAATAGCTAATACACATAATTATTAAATTCCCTAATGTCAATATGGTCATTACTCCAGATACATGTGCTTCAAGCTCTGCTAACTGAAGGTTCTATTAATTGTCTATTTTCCAGGATCAAAGATTTTGAAGGTATGCTTTATATTTGGTTCATCTTTATAATTATAAAAGGTGGCTACCAAATAAAAGATTATGTAGAAACCTTATTTATATAATAATTGTGTATTATTATTACTAATTTCATAATTTGTAAACATTTTTTTCTCATTCGCTAGATGTTGGTCTTAGTTTTCATGAAGTTTGTCAATATGGATACGCGCAGATGTTCCAATCCTTTTGTGGATACCTTGTTATTTAATCATGTTCTTTTCTTATAAACAATTGAAATTTGACCAAGAGGTTCGGATTATTAATTTTATTTTTGAAAAGACAGTTTTTATTTTGGAAGCTCTAGTTTATCATGTTTTTGGGCTTATCATCATGTATATAACCCTAAATTTTGATATTAAGGGAGGGGGGAAATGCTAGAAAACTTTGGATTGACTATGAAACATATTACACTAGAATATTTGTAATTTTTTTTAGTTTTTACTTTTTAAATTGGTGAATGCATATATATATTTGGAATCTTAATTTCTATGGTTTCTTTTATATATATATTGACTTTTCTATAAATTTTGTTTAGAAATAATTTGAAGAGATAACATTTTTTTAATTACCTAGATCTATGAATAAACAATTATCCTAAATTGTATTTTTCCCTTTATGGTGTTAGCTCTTTTCATATATACTTATTCAATCTAATTAACCCTCCAATACCTACATCTTAAGGGATGATTACGATATCAGATATTTCTAGGTATTTAAATTGTTTGAGAATGTTGTGTATTCATGAATAGGACTAATACTCATGATGTAACAATTTCAGTATTTTAATAGTCTTTTACTGCATACCTATTGAACTAATTCATGGTTTAAGTACTATAAGGTTTACTATTATTTCAAAGTTGTTATGGTTATTTAGTTTGTATTTCCTCGATCGAGAATGGTTTTAGATCATACTAGTCTGTTTTAGATACATACATTTATATTAATTATTGATAAAAATTATTAAAACCAATGTAGATTATTCTTTTTTTTCTTAGAAGATCATAAGCTTGCACTACTGTAGTTTATGCATTTTATTTATCTCATAAAGAGTTATTGATATTTTTAAATTATAATTTTAAATTAGTTATACGATTTGCATTGAAAATATACATTGAAAGAAAAATAATTTGTTCTTTATTAGTTCCACTAGTTAACACAGGTTTCTAGATCTTTCCTTTCTGTATTATATTTCTTGTAGATTTTGTATTATAGTATTGTATATTAATAATTACTTACTTATTATTGTGTTATATTTTACTAATTATTTAACTGATAGATTATGCATTTTAATACAACATAGTAGTTTAGGTTTCATGTATATAAAATATTAGATAAATTTAGGATTCCTAGGCTCTTTTCTTCATCAGAGGAAGGTATCCAAAGGCCAATGGAGCCTTTAAACTCATTGGGAGCAGCTACTCAACTGTCTTGGTCTATTTAAAAAGCCTCGGTCTGGGTCACATCCCCCTTTTTTCCAAAAAGTAAAATTTCCCATGTCAACAAAATGGCACCAGAAGAAGGGAAAATATGAATTTAAATGGCTAATGGTAGTCATGAAATAAATATTTTTTGTTCCCCTATTGTCACTAGAAGTCAATCAAACCATCCCATTTTTGAAATTGTCTACAGTTATCTACATGAACCTATTACTAAAATTACTACCATCAAACTCATGACTCTAACCCATTCCCAAGTCCATTATAAAATTGGAAAATGCCTACAAAGATCTCATGAAGTTATCTCTAGGAATCAAGAGAGATTGGAAATAGAAATATCTACTAAAAAATTATTGTCGCAATATCTTGTTACACCCATCGATTTTCATTTACAAGAGCCTACAATGTTGGATCCTCAGGCAGACATTTCTTAGACTGCTAGTACCCATAATGAAAGATTACATGATCTCTTAACTAGTAGAATAGATCTAAATAAGGTATTATCTGAACCATCAATTAGTGAATCCATCCAGCCTACTCTTGAATTTCTTGTCCACAACCTCCCCCACCTAATTTGTCTTCTTCTCTTGAAGATTCCTCCAATGAAGAAGATTCTTCATCCTCTGAATCATGTGATTCTCAGGGTTCTCCATGAATGGATAATAACTAGGGAAATAAAGGAAATATTCATCATAATAAGGAAAATAACCTCACATCCCCATGGATTGACCAAGATGTCATAGTTGTCCTTGGTGTGTACCATTTGTAGAAAATCCATGAAATTCTACAACTACAAATATGAGCAATATGAAACTAATTTCTTTTCATATGAACACATCATTTATATACTTATTTTGTAGTGTAATAGGAACATAAATAAATACACAATCACACAATTCAACAACACATTTTTTATAGGGAACCTAACTAGGAAACCCCTCTGCTTGGTTGAGAACCTTATTGAAGAGGAATGAGAAATATATCTCTTACAAGACTGTAACTTTGTTTTAATAGATAATGCAATTATCTTTGTGCTTAAATTAAACTTGAAACCTCTATAAGAACCCTAATCCTTATGCCTTATTTTCTTTCCTGGATGATCTTCGGATTCCTTGCGCAAATCAAAGGAAATAAGACATTATTTCCTAGTGCATAGGTTGCTCCTATTTCTTAGGAATTAGCCCCTACTTCCTAACACATTCCCAAAGCAATTCTTCCTTCTTCAATACTTGCATAAGCTCCTCTTGAAAATTATTTCCTTCACAATATTGTAAGCTCATAAACATGTGATCAAGAATGAATACAATTGTGCATTCGTTCCTCCTTATAATATTTTTGAATGGTTAAATCTAGTCAAATATATTTTAGGAAATTAATTTTTTTATTCATTAGTTAACTGAGCTGAAATAACTCATGTAACTTGTCTCATCTCAATTTTATAACTTGACATTCAATCACTTGCCCTTTTCCCAAATTAACTTGCACTAGGAGACAAGAAACTCGACCTTCCACTTTTTCACATTAGTTAACCATTTCATAACTCATCCTAACTTTGAGGAATTAGTCCTAATTATAGGAACTTGTCCTAATTTGCAGGGACTTATCCTAAATCTTAGGAATTCATCCTAACTTATAGGAATTAGCTCTTAACTTGTAGGAATTTATTCCTAACTTATAGGAATTCAAGCATGCTAACGAAGAACTCGTTGAGGTCCCTTTGGTTAAGGCACAAATCAAGTAACCTTTATCGCTACTATTTTCAACACTCCCTCTTAGCGAGAAAGGTGATTATAAAGAACCTCATCCACTTGGATCTATCTCCAACAATACCATGTTCTCTGTTGTTGCAGATGCTCCCTTTGAACTACAAGACTTCCCAGATTGCTTATGTGGAACCTGATCTAAAGACTTGTTCTTTCCCACCATGCTCTATGATTCCATCACTTCAATCATAAGTTTCATGTGCCCTGTGTACCTTTTTGGTTTCTTCCTCTCGCTATAAGTGATATGTGAGATTAAATTATGTTGGTATTTATTTTGTTCCCTCCTCTGATACCATCTAGAAAATCCACAAAATTATACAAATACTAATATGAATAATGTGAGTCTACTTTCTTTTGATATTGAAACATAATTTATCTACTTATTTTTTAGTGGAATAGTAACATAAATAAATACACAATCATATAATTCAAAAACACTTTTTTTCTAGGGAACGCAACTGGGAAAAACCTCTATTTTATTGAGAATCTTATTGAAGAAGCATGAGCAATATATCTCTTACAAAAAAAAATATGTTTTAGTATAGAATATAATAATCTCCTTTCTTGAACTAGGCTTGCAACCCTTGTAAGACCCCTGATATGTATGTCTTCCTTCCTTTCCTAGATGAGCTCTGTAATCCTTATGAAAATCTTAGGAAGTAGGCCACTATTTCCTAGTGCATGGGATGCTCCTATTTCTTATGAATTAGCCCCTATTTCCTAGCGCATTCCCAAGGAAATTTTTCCTTCTTCAATACTCGCACAAGCTCCTCTTCCATGTTATTTCCTTCAAAATCTCATAAACTCATGCTTAAGAATGAATAAAATTGTGCTTGTGTTCCTCCTTATAAGATGTTCGAGTGGATAAATATGGAAAATTATATTTTAGGAAATTTATTTGGTGATTGAAGAGTTAACTGAGTTGTACTAACTTATGCAACTCATCTCACCTCAATTTTAAAACTAGAGATTCAATAACTTGTCCTTTTCCCAAATTAACTCGCACTATAAGATAAGAAACTCAGCCTTCCACTTTTGTACATTAGTTAACCACTTCATAACTCATCCTAACTTTTAGGAACTCATCCTAAATTATAGGAACTCATAAAAATTTGTAGGGACTTATCTAAAATTGTAGAAATTCATCCTAACTTATAGGCATTAGCTCGTAACTTATAGGAATTTGAGCATGCTAAGGAAGAACTCTTTGAGGTCCCCTAGATTAAGGAAAAAATGAAGGAACCTTTCTTGCTACTATTTTTATAAACATACTCTTTCCAAAAACACTCACAAATTCCTTCCCAAGTTTGACCTGGGCTCTAAACAACTAGCAGAAGACCACATTAAGGCTTTCATTATGGCGATTAGATAGAAGAGTGTGTACCAAAAAGTTGTGACCTTCATGTTATTCCTATATAATTTTGAGGGAAAAGTATATAGGAATAAAGTATTACGTCTTGGGCTCAATTTGAAATTTCCTTTTTAGAGAAGTTTGGGGATAATAAAACTCTAGAGGTATTTTTCATGGAGCTATCTAATGTGAAAATGAAAGTAATAAAAGGATATATTATTTAAACTTAAGGTTTCTTGTGCTGAAAACGAGATTCCTAACTATTCCATGCTAGCTTAGAACCTAGTTATTGTTTATTATGTTAGGGGTCTACCTACTAAGATTTCTGTGTGGGTAAAAAGGGCCGAAAAGGCCAATTTACAAGAAACATTTGATGAATCTCTATCTATTGAGAGTGATAGACTTGGTCTTATAATTCCAAAAAGAAGAGTGATCAAGCCTCATTCTCTAATAAGAAACTTGAATTAGTGTCAAAATTAACTTCCAAAAAGAAAGGCAAATCACCATTTGATCTTGAAAGCATTTAGAAAGTACTTAAACATTTGACTAATAAATTCATTGATCTTGATAAAAAATGAGCAGAAGGAAATTCTAATCGGGAAAATTTTAAACCACATTTTAAGAAACAATTGCAAAATAGATGCACTCCCTTTAATCAAGTCCATAACATTGAAGGCTTATCAAATATTTTACAAGAAAATGTTGCAACGATAGAGTTAACCTTTGATGAAAATGAGACAGAGGAGGTTGAAGATGATAATGAAACAATCAAAATCAGCCACCTCCTACCATGGGTCTTTTTTTAGACAAGATGTTTGAAGATGATTCTATATCCGTTTTTGCAAATAAATACCAATTTAATACATGCAGCAAAGGCCTAGTTGATAATAAAGAGTCTCCTACTCCTTATAAGGTAAAGAACTCCAAAAAACAACTAGGAACAACAGAGAAAATTTCTACTTTAAATCCATAATGTGACAATCGAAGATCTTAAGAAATTGAAAGCCAATATATCCCTTTTTTATCCTCTTAAAATTCCTATAAGTTAGTAGAAAATTGAACAATACATCACTAAAGATCTTGGTAAAAATAAATCTTCTCCTAGTGGGAATGTGGTTAGTTTTGATAAATATTCAACTAATCATGGTCATATTATGAAGTTCCCTTCAAAAAAATCTCCTCCACAAAATAGAAAACCTCCTATTTTCTTTCTCACCTTTCAAATATATAATAGAAACATTCTTAATTGCATGATTGACTCTGGAGCCTCCTCCAATTACATGCCCCTTTTCATGTGCAATAAACTTAATTCCTAAATGAAACCATATGAGGTGAAAATTGTACAACTCGATAGAACAAATATCATGGTGGTAGGAGAATTGACTTATTTTTTTATTAGATTGTCTTCTTATCACTGATTTCACCAAAAATTTGATATAGTAATTATAGGCATACTGGAAGCTTATGGTCTATTCCTCGGTTAGGATTGGATGAAACACTTAGAAGGATATTTGGATACAAATTTGACTCATTTATGGTTTCATTAGAAAGGGGAACCTAATAAGAAAATAGTTAATAGAGAACAATATATGAAACATGTTTTTATTGATATTGATGGTCCTAATGAACCAATCATGTTCATTGATTCTTTAAATATTTATTCATTTTTCATAATTTTTGCTCCTATAACCTCTCCTTTTACAAATACAAAGCAACAACTTGAAATTTTGATTCCTAATAAATTAGTGACAACTGAAAAAAATTCAACTTATGTTAATTATGTTGAAAATCTTTGAAAAAATTAACTATGGTCATTATGTTTTGAAGGATCCACGTCAAAAGAATGTGCAGGTGTCGATTGTTTATTGTTGGAACCAAAATTTAATAAAAATTTTATTTATTTTAGATTGGAACTTGAATGCACTAACAATATTGCAAAATATGAGGCACTCTTTTAGGGACTTAAGAAGGACATTGACCTTGGAATTCAATGCTTAAGGGTCTATGTCAATTCTGAAATTATTATCAAGAAAGTACGAAATTGGATACATTGTGTTTCATCTCACTTGAAGAATTACCAAATTTAGGTATGGGATTTAATTTCTACATTTTTGACATTTAATATTAATTATATCCTTAGATATCTTGATAAATATAAGGATGTATTCACGTGGACGTATTATGATATGGAAACCCTTGACTCCAACTTAATGCAATATACAATCCCCAGAAAACCACAAAGTAAACCCTTTCAATAAAAGTTGAGGAAGATGCATCCCATCCTTGAACCCACTTTTAAAAGTGAACCAAATAAGCTTTTGTCAGACAAAACCATCTACCCTATCTATCACACACAATGGGTTGTGAACATAGTGCTAGTAAGGAAGAATAAAATAGACATTCAACTTTATATCGACTTCAAAAATTTGAGCAAAGGTTTTGACAAAGACAATTATCCATTTCCTCCCATGGAGAAAATCCTACAATGAGTGCCTCACTCTAAAATGTTGTGCCTTCAAGATGGTTTTTCAGGCTACAACCAAGTTATGGTAGCTCCAAATGATCAATTAAAAACTGCCCTTACAACTCCATGGGAAACCTTCACTTACATGAAAAATCCCTTTAATTTGACAGATGTTGGGGAAACCTATATATGTCCTTTCATGGGTTAATAAATGATTTTTTTGTCATATATATTGATGATGTCACTCTTTAATCCAAAAAGAGATCTAATCATATTTCAAACATTAGAAATGTGTTTGAAAGATGCATGAATTTTTGTATTCCCTGAAACCCCAAAAAGTTTATTACAGTCACTTAGGGGAAGTTGTTAGGATGTATTGTTTCTAAAGATGGAATCATTTCTGATCCCAAAAGAACTCAAGCCATTCATGGTATGTCACCGCGAAATTCCGAAAGGGTCATGCAATCCTTTTTAGGAAAGACAAATTTCGTTAAATTTTTCATCCCCAACATTTCTAACATTTTCAAACCACTTCAATATTTAGGAAAATTTAATTCTAACTTTAACTAGGGAGATCAAGCAAAATATGTTTGATGTACAGTTAAACGTGTTATTTCTGAATTCCATGCTCTGATGAGCCTAGATTTCTTCAAATACTTTATACTTTCACCTCTGATAATTCATATGTTGCGGTACTTACTCAGAAAAATCAGCTTGACCATGAAATCATGATTTCTTTTATAACCTTTTCTTTTAAAGGATTAGAACTGAAGTACTCAGTAATGGAAAAATAATCTTTTGTTGTCTTTAGAGTAGTGAAACACTTCATGTCCTACATGCGAAAATCTAAAACTAATGTTATCCTTCCCTACCTTGTAGTAGGAAACTTGCTAGTGAAGAAGGAGTTAGGAGAAAAAAGGGAACATTGTATGACAGCCCTTAAGGAATATGTTTTTGAAATAAAGCCTCCTCAGATTGTAAGAGGTCAAGCTCATTGAAAACTGGTCATTGAGTCTATTAATTTTCCTAATCAAGATCCTTGTTCTAACAATTAAGTATCTTTAATGCAAAATGAAGTTTTGTGTTTACCTTATAATCCAAATTCATGGTATTTTGATATTAGATTTTATCTTTTGAATAATACAACACCTCATCTTGAAGCAAAGAAAAGAAGAGTGCTAAGGCTTAAGTTAGCTCCTTTCTAGCTAATCAATAACATCATTTTTCATAAAAATTACGATGGGGCACTACTTGAATGTTTGGAATAAGAGGATTCTTGTAAATTCCTTGACTAACTCCATTATGGTCCTACCAGTGGTCACTTTGGTGGGGATAAAGTTTATCACAAGGTATTAAGAGTTGGATACTATTGGCCCACTTTATTCAAGGATTCACATGCTCTGGTAGGAATGTGTGAGACCTTCCAAAAGGTTATTGGTAGGGCTTAAAAAATTGCATTTCTCCTTCAACCTGTCATCGTCAAAGCTTCTTTTTAGCAATGGGGTTTAGACATACCTTATCCTATGAACCCTGACTCCTCTCGGAGAAAATATACATACATAATAAAAACTACTAATTATTTTAACAAATGGATATAGGTGTCCCCCTTGCAAGTGGTTAATGTTAAACATGTGATATCTTTCTTAGATTCTAACATTGTCACTCGTTTTGATGTTCCAAAATCACCAGTTTTTTATAATGTGTCTTATTTCTTCTCTCATGAAGTAGATGCCTATGCCTTAGAGAAAGGTATTAAAATTAAGTATCAAACAAAATATTACCCTCAAGTTAATGGTCTTGCTGAGTCTTCGAATAAAATTTTGTTAAAAATCCTTAAAAAAATAAAAATCTAAACATCATAAAGGCTCACATACTACTCTCTTTAATACATTGAGGGTTTATTGAGTGACTCTAAATGTTGCAATTGGCAATTCCCACTATTTCCTTATATATGATAGAGAAGCAATTATTCCCGCTAATATATTTTTTTATTCTTTATAGTTGTCTCAAAAAGTACAAGAGATTAAATATTCTGCCATGCAAAACAAAATTGATGCCTTGCTCAAATTGGAAGAAGAAAGAGAGATGTCTAAAAAAAAACTTCATCAACATCAGCAAACCATAAAACATTGTTTTGATGGAAAATATTCTTCTAATTGAAACTTTGAGGTAGGTGGTTGGGCTCTCAAATGGGATAAGGAGCACGAGGAAAAACTTGAGCATTCAAATTTTCGTAGGTTATGGCTAGGGACTTTCACCGTTATAGAAATTATTGGACCCATTACATTCCATCTGCAAAATCTAGAAGGAATGTTAGAACCCCTTTCGGTCAATGAACAAATTCTCAAAAATTACTTTTCCTGAATCCCTTCAGGGAAGTTTTTATCTTGTAAATATTTTTTCATGTTTTGAGTGTGTTTTGATTTATGCCTTTTGGTCTTGTTTCTGATTTCTACTTTTTCAATTCTGGTTCAATAAGTCAATTGTTTGAAAAAAAAAAATTCTATCTGGAATATTTTTCAAGGAAAATCTCGATCAAATGTCCTTCTTTCTCTCCGACCTTTAACACGCTAAATTTTTTTCTTCAACTTTTCACTGATCAAAGAGAAAAAAATTTCAAAATATTTGAAAACATTATCATTTCTACAAAAAAAAAAAAATCTCTATTTTTGTCTAGATTTTATTCAGGAAATTCATCGTTTAGTCTGAAAAACATTTAACTGATAATATAATCTTTTCAAGGTCGGTGATAGTAAAATTATTACA
Organism: Pinus albicaulis; assembly: GCA_034641835.2. Lineage (NCBI taxonomy): Eukaryota > Viridiplantae > Streptophyta > Pinopsida > Pinales > Pinaceae > Pinus > Pinus albicaulis. Next base: position 456,600,646 of record CM076569.1, on the reverse strand, counting down.
CCATCTGCTACTCAAGGAGATTTTTTTCCAATATATGATTCCCTTCTTTTTAAAGGATCTCTTGAGGATTACTTACTTATTTAATTAAGTCACTATTAACTAGGTTAGTTGAAGGGTAGGAGGTCTCGCCATGAGTCAACCTACCATGATCATGGATTATTGATGAATGAAATCCCCATAATTGGTCACCAAGTGAGGGTGATGGATGTTTGTCATTAGACTTTAAGAAAATAGCTCTCATCACATGTTGGCTTTTTCATGTCTTAATTTTCTATGAATGGGAATGTTATCATCTAGATACCAAACTACAATACTAGTCTTCAACCACATAGACCCACATTGAAAAAAATAGGAAAATCAAAAGAAATGTATAAATCACAATCCTTACTATGGGATAAAAGGATCTTAATTCAGGTTAAAAGACATCCCTGTCAAGGCTATGGATGACTTATTGGCAGTAGAGGAAATTCATGTGATATTGGAGTCATATTTACACTTCCTGTCAGGTTAGTTGTTCCCGTTTTTCAATGTATTGATTATGAATTCTCTGATAATATATGAATCATGATGGAATTTATTTGAGTTTCTATGCAGTGATGCAACTTATGAACAAGTATTTAATAACAACAAATTTTAATCAATCCTAAGTTAATTAAAGTAATGAATATTCAGTCATTTTGGCATCTATTCTTCATGCAAGATCTCATTTATATTTACATTATAGTATATTATTTTTACATGAATAAAGTTGGTTCATCCAATGAGTCACCAATTTTTGGCCACCCAATAGACTCCCTTCTATTTTTTTAAATGGAATGGGCCCCTCCTTTGATTTTTCTTGTTTTTTGTTGGTACTTTTCTTTGAACTGAAGTAATGATTAATTTTGAAGCGAATATTTTATTTGGGATTTTGAGATGGTATTTTTTATGGGCATGTGGTGTGATAATGATCTCTAAGGAACTGGAAGGCACATCTCAAATCCTATTGATAGTGATTGATGGTTATTCTTGTTGCATTGAGAAAGCTTCTTCAATTTTGAAAAGTCATATATATATCTTCTATATTTTGAGAAAACTCCTAATGCCACGGGTCTATTCAATTAAACCTACATGTGACATTATGTTTATATTTTGTTTTTTTATATTTCCTTTCCTTGAATATAGGTAAGAATTTAGATGAGAGTCATGGTGTTTATGTATTATATAGTTCATGGATTATGAAAGCTTTGGTTTTTTTGAACATTGTCATGACATATAATATATGCATTTATAATTTTAAAAAAAATGCTTTATACTCCTAAAGGTATAAAATTTTCTAACTCCATGACCTTATAATATTATCACTTTCCATTATGAAACTTTTTCATCCACATTTTGATGGTTGTTATGGCTTGAAAACATCAAACTTAATGCTCTTCCCTATGTTTTTTGTGCACAATTAAATGGCGGTAAGGAAAATATAAATATGTCATGTAATGAAATAATCCTTGATAGTAAAGGTTCATTATATGGGATTCACTATGGATAAATTATGTGTTTTTATCATGAAATCAATTAACTTATCCAATCTAGAAAATGTAACTCTCGACACCTAGTTACACCATTCACTATTACCATGTCTCGATCTTTGTGGTTACATTATTACTCTGACCATTATAATTATTGATAGGTACATCTGGTACTTTATTCCAGTTACCTAATTCACAACCTTGGGTTTTCATTCATGTATTCCTTCCATTCTTGTTTTGAGCCTTCACCTTGCATGAGTTGTGCTTAGGGTTTGTTCTATAGATCTCTGTTTGACCTATTTGAGTGAAGTCGTCGCCCAATTTTCTCTTACCACATTGTAATGGTTAGGGTTTGAAACTATTTCCCACTCATTTCCTTCATTTCCAAAAAAAATCACAACTAAGTTTTATTAGGTATTTTTGAGTTCCTCGTGTGGTTTGAATGAAGTTGATTGGGGGTGAAATTATTAAATCATATGAGGAGTATCTCATTTTGTTTCAGGAGTTTGATTGCTAGTGTCAAGAATAGAACTTGTGATTCCTTTTTCGATGATGGTAGTGTATGAGTGTGAGTAGCGTGAGGTGTATTAAGTTGATTGAAATAGTTTTTTTAGTTAGAGATTTTCTCGCTTTTCCACAGCATAATTATCTCTTGGTAGAAGCAGGCCTGAACATGAATTCGATTGTGTAAGTAGAAATATTAGTTTGATGTTGAGTGATTTAGTTTCCATTTACTTTCGAACGTTTTGATTATGAATTTCTTGAGTGTCATAATTCAGTTTGTAATTGAATGATTCATTTCGATGAGATTAGAGATCTTGAATTTAATATTCTTTATGAGTTTTCTAAAGAAGATAGAATCCTGTAGATAGGAATTGCTATCATAGAATTTTAATTTCCAGCAACTGAATGGTGTGATTAGAAGTTTACTTTCCAAGAAATTTAATGGTTTGATTAGAAGTTTATTTCTATAAAGTGAATGATGTTATGAGAATTTTCTTTTCTAGCAGTTGAATGGTGTGTTACTATTCCAAATTCATGGTGTGTTTCTTTATCAATAGCAATTTAAAGGTTCTCTTACAAAAAAGTAAACAATGTGTTCTTTCATAGAAACAAGTGTGAGTTGAATTATAGAATCTTGAGTAGTAGAACATTTTATTTATCAATTATTTATTTTTTTATAATTTTAAGTATGCTCTTCAATTAAGTTAATTATATTTGATATGCTTTTTCACTTCAGCATCTTTGTGCTTATAAAACTAGAAATTGAACATTATGTACTTAATTGAAAACCTAAATCAACACGCAGTGTGACTCAAAGACTACGATTCCTTGGTCGATAATTTTATATTAGTGTATTTATAACGACAAATAAAACTCCTAACAGTAGCTCGCCTTAAGCACTAGATTAACCAGATTATACATGAGAAAAATGATCTCAAAATGCTTAATCAACTTAGAAATAATCAAAATGATAAGAAGTATACAAGGCTTGACAAGAAAGCACAATCAATGGACATGCACATAATTATTAAATTGCCTACTTTCAAAGTGGTCATTACTTTAGACACACATGATTCGAACTTTTCTAAATAAAAGTTATGTTAATTGTCTATTTTTCATGATCATATTTTGAAGGTATTTTTTATATTTGGTTCAATTTTCTAATTATAAAAGGCCACTACAGAGCCAAAGATTTTGTAACAACTTATTTTGGTAATAAACGTTGATTATTAATAATACTTTCTTAATTTGTAAACATTTTATTCTCACTCACCGGATGTTGGTATTGGTTTCCACAAAGTATGTTATGGTGGATACGATGCAACTATTCCAAATCTTCTGCAGATACCCTTTTAGTTAATCATGTTATTCTCTTTCAAACAATTATAATTTTACCTGGAGGTTAGGATGATGAAATATATTTTTAAAAAGACTGTTTTGACTTTAGAATATCTAGTTTAGAATTTGACCTGGAGGTTAGGATGATGAAATATATTTTTAAAAAGACTGTTTTGATTTTAGAATATCTAGTTTAGAAGGTCGTTTGGCTTATCATAATTTATATAGACCCTTAGTTTTTAGAATAAGGGAGGGGGGGAATTTTGGAAAACTTTGTGGTGACTATGGAACTTATTACACTCTAATATTTGCAAGCTTTTTTAATTTGAACTTTTTCAACTAGTCAACGTGTGTATATATATATATATATATACATCTTTTGAATTTTCTATAACTTTGGTTTGGAAATACTCTAAGAGCCAACACTATTTTTCTATGACATGGATCTATCAATACAAAGTGATCCCATTTCATTTTTCCCTTTACTATGTTATTTCTTTTCATATATACTTATTTGATCTAATTAACCCTCCAAGGCCTATGTTTTAAGGGATAATTATGATTTGTGCATTCCTCAAGTTTAGGTTTCTATGAACTATTTCTAGGAATTTAAATTGTTTGAGAATGTTGTGTATTCATGAACTAGACTAATACTCATGTTTTAACATTTTTGTATTTTCACAATATTTTATTGCATACATGTTAAGCTAGTTCAAGGTTTAAGTACTGGAAGTTTTAATATTCTTTCAAAATTGTTATGGTTATTTAGTTTTATTGCTTCAGCCAAGAATAGTTTTAGATCATATTAGTCAATTATATATATATATATATATATATATATATTATTGTAGTGAATTATTGAAACAAATGAACAAATTATTTATACAATTTGCATTGAAAATATACAATGAAAGAAATATAATTTATTCCTTATTAGTTCCATGAGTTAACATAGGATTCTGGTGATTTCCTTTATGTATTATATTTCCTATAGATCTTCTATTATAATCGTGTATATTAATAGCTAGTTACTTATTATTTTATTATATTTTACTAGTCATTTAATTGAAATATTAGGTATATTAATAAAACATAGTAGTTTATAGGTCTCATGCACAAAGAATATTGGGTAACTCTAGGATTCCTAGATTCTTTTCTTCACATGAGGAAGAGATCTAAAGTCCAACGAAGCCTTTAAACCTATCGGCAATGGCTAATCAAATGACATGGGTCATTTAAAGAGCCTGAGTCCAGGTCACATCCCCTTTGTTGAAAAAAGGTCCAAAATTCGGTGTCAACAAGATGTTACGTCAACCCCCATTATTCATGGTAAAGGGGCTAGGCATGTGATCATGATCAAGAATTCGTTAGAGGATTCCATATTGTAACTCTACTCAAGAGTTGAGGGATTCAAACTTAATCACTAGGAGGCTATCTAGTTGTGTAATAACTTGGCCATTACGAAGAAAATGGATTCCATGTTATTTGAGTGAAATTTTTTCCATAGATGATAAGAGTAATCGAGAGTGGATACATAGAAAGAAAATAGAGAATGTTTTTTCACTACAACATTCTAGTGGCCACAGGCCCCACGTCCTTATACATGAATCCATTTTTCATTTAGGAAAAGACAGTATAACGACCTTACCTTCTATTTGGGTTTTCCCTCGAAAAGGTTTCCCAAGTTGTATCTTGTGTTAATTTGTGGTCTTTAAGTTTTATTTCATTGCTCTCTATTTTCTGCATATTTTATTTATTGCATGCATAAGCACAGCAAAGTAAATAATGGATCCAAAATCTAAGGAGAAATTAACCACAATAGTGTAGATTTCATAATTTAAAAATAATTTTATCATATTTATTGTGGTCAAATATTGAATGGAATAACCACGAAATTTTATGGATTAATTAGCCACCATGCCATCTCCTTTGGAACATAGTGCCACATCAATACACCATGTGGAATGCCTAATGAACATGCCACATCACTTGGACTCATCCTTCATGCCATGTTAGCATGACATATGATCATGCCACATTAGCATCTATACACTCGCAGGGTCTAGGGGTGCTTACCTAGGCTCCATGTAACTTTGATGTGACAGCTTTATTAACATCTGGATCTAGGGATTTCTAAAAGGTCCTTTAATAATAATAAAAAACCAATATTTTGAGATATCCATCTATTCAAAACATCCAAATTCCTATCCATTCATCATAATCATGATGTCATATTTTTACATGCTCTAGTATTCCATATCTATGAATTCCACCATCTAGGAAATCTAACATCATGGACTTTGATTAAGGTGCACTAATAAAGTTTTTCAGATGCTCAGATATTTATATTCTATTTTGAGTCATACTCTTAGTATCCACATGTGTGTATGTTTTCCTTTCACCAACTATCTCTGGTTTGAACACATTTTTACTTCTCTTTGTTCACGACCACCTCATGCTCACTATATAGTGTTGTTCACTTTCTCCCCCCAAATTGATTGCCCTACATGAGAATTCAGGCTCCATATTGGATTGTGTGGATAATCAAAATTCTTGAGATGGTACATTAACCATACCTCTAGAGAAGTTTAGTACCACTCCCATTCATTCTCATAAATACTACCAGTTTGGTAGTTCAGATACCAAATCTAAAATTTGAACATTCAATTCAATGTAACATAGAAACCTTCAAAAATCCTCCTCACAACTTCCCCTAGGGAATTGGAATCTTTGTTTACCACTCTCTTCTTCAACTTTTAGAAATATATTAAAATGCATATTGCATTTCAGAAAATTTGTGAAGGTATCCATGCAGATCATTTCCATTAATATAAATCTTAATTACAAATTATAAAACTTCATATTTTAAAAAGGGGTGTTACAACTATGATAGAAGCAAACCCGCCACACACATGACAAAGTGAGCACCAACATTAACACTTATATCACTCACATTAACATTTTCAAAAGTTATCTTGTCGAGGCATAAAGAAGATCAATTGTGACTATAGGGAACAAGACTACAAATATCATGTCCAACCACTACACGCAATCCCTCCCAATAGAGGGGGAGATAAAGTTAGTCAAAAGGAACTCTTGTGGCATGTATTAGTGTATGTTGATGATCACATCCTTACACCATTTAAAAGAAACCATGAGATCTCTTAAATGCTTGAATCCAATCATTTCTAATACAACTCCAACTTCATGTATTTTCGGGATAATTTAGAGATCACATGAACCACTTTCAATACCACTCCAACTTCATGTCCTTTTGGGATTATTTAGAAATCATTACTCAATTTTTCTATTTAAACAATTTGGAAATTCATATTTTGTTTGTTTGTTAGTAATTGAGAGATTTCAATTAGGGCCATGAATGGAACATAACATTTATGACCAAATTTAAATGGATCATATCACAAAAACGTCTATATTTAAATAATTATATTAAATATTACATTTTATAGCAAGGATATTTTTTATATTATCAAGCATAATTACTATAGAAAATAATAATAAAACGCAAAATATAATAAAAGGGTGACACAACGAAAATTTTAAAAAAGCCTAATTATAATTTCTAAATTTTGTATATTATTATTAAAAAATCATCATTCTAATCATATCATAAAATAAATATTATTAATAATAACAATATCATTAATAATAGTAAAAGTAAATTTCTTAGTTTAATGAGGCCACAATTTAATCTAGAAAATGAGAGAAATTCATGTAGATTTTGAAAAAAAATTGCAATTTTTTTTGGAAATTGTAGTTACACTCGAGGTTTCTCGATGGTGTTGAATCTATTTCCACTACCAAAAAAATGATTAAAACACTCCAAAATTGAATTTCATGAAAATAAATTCACTAAATTATAGCTAATATTTCAGAATTCAAATAAGATGGTAACCTTTGTAGACAATGCCAAAATAAATCATCCAATTATTTCAAACCTAAACATCATGAACAAAGCCATAAATATTTAAATTTTAATTGGTAAAAATAATTATTTTTAATACACAAATAATGATGTCATAAAGATTTTAAAGAAACTTTATATCCAAATACCAATTTCCTCGGTCAAGATTACACACACAACAACTTTCATTTAAAAAACGTGTCACATTACTCGACTTACTTGCAATCAGTCAAAATTTATCTTATGAGGATGGAATTGAACATGCATGAAGGGTGGATAAAGGACGGAATAGCAGTTTCATTGTAATATTTCGCTTGCCAACCCATCAGTTTCAAAAGTATCAAGTCGTGTATTGCGTAATGAACTCAAATTTGCCAATTATGGTTATGAGCGAACGCGTCCCATAGAGAGCTATGATGAATTTTTCGAAATTTCCAATTTCCACCAGTATGTCCACACCTTTGATGTTTCCCTACACCTGAAGGCCATTGACCTGACTTGACATAATAGAAGCCGAATTATTAGCGAATCTACATATGAATTCATTCAATTAGGGTGAACCAATTCTGGATCTGTAGCTTCAAAACCGTTGCCATTCATAATCCTGTGCGCACCTACAAGAACGGAAGGATTCAGCAGCGGTGTCGACACTAGGAGTGGTATGATTAGTTTTCACCACAAATTAGTTTTGCTTTTATGTCTCATTTCGTTTCATTTTCCTCCCCTGTCATTCATGGCTTCCAATGACCCAGGATCGATTCTCATAAGAGATTAACTGGTTTTTCTTTCGTCAGGTGGAATACACCGATGGCTCCACGTAAATCGAAGGTGTTTGTTAACGATTTATATTGTATGTTTACAGGGCATGGAAGAACTAAAGCAGCTCTTATTGACCGCGTATCTGGAGATGGAGCGAGCAACGGCCAACGCAGAAACACAGAGGCAGCTCCAGGAGGCTATGCTGATTCACCTCCAAGAGCTCTTGACAGCTACTCGCAGAGAACGGGACGAAGCGCGACAGCAGCTGGCGAAACTCGAGGCCGCGGAATACTCCAACACACAGCAACAGGTCACGTCTCGCGATCGATCCCAGCGGCCTGAGTCCATGCTGGCCGGCGGGGACCTTGAAGTAAACATGTCCACCGTGCGTTACAATTCCTCTTCTCTGTCGGCTAACCCGACTTCGCTGATCGATCCTTCCCCGGACAACAACTGCCCTCCATTGGTTGACCAACTCCGCTGGAATTCGACTCCCGACCATCACTTCGATTTCCCGCATCTTGGTATAGGAGCAGACTTCGACCCGCACACACCTCCGATTTCGACTTCAAATGTCTACTGTTCGAATCTCATTGAGCTACAAGATCAACAGTTATATGGCCAGCAAGAGCAGCAGCTAGGATTCGGCAAATGGCAGCAGGAGGTCGAACCCTATCTCCCTCCTGTTGTCGAAGATAAATCGCCGGACTACGAATTCTGTCAGCAGCAACAAATGGCGGAAACTGCCGCTGGCCTGACACAATGCTCAAATACAATCCACGGAAACGCAGAAGCTTCACTCGGTCGCCATCATCAAACCCCCAGATCGGTCCGCTCACCTCCTCCTTCCATTCTCGGCTGCACCGCGAAAGCCATAGCTGACCACATTCCAGAGACACCTGTGGACGCCTTGCCCGAGAGAGGTAAGTTGTTGCAAGCCGTCATGCAGGCCGGACCACTGTTAGAGATGTTGCTCTTGACAGGCCCGCTGCCTCAATGGAGATCACCACCCCCAGCCCTGGATACAGTGGAGATCCCCGACATATCTATCCTCTCGTCACCTAATTTTCTACCTATCAACCCCATTGCCCACCCTGTTTTCAAGCCCCACGGCACCGCTGATCCGAACTCTGTTGTCTCATCTTCTCATCGTAGCCTCCGCCCACGTAGAAGAATTAAAAAACCCCACACTGCCGCAATCATAAGTTCTCCGCCATCCAGCTCAAAAGCTGCATCAAGATCTTCCAAATTGTCATTCTTCCCGGTGCTTAACTCAATGGCTTTTTCCATTTCAGCCAATCCTCCCCTAGATTTTGCTCAGATACAATAAACAAATTATAATAATCTGTTTCAACAGAGAGAACCGCAGGTTCATATTTTTAATAACGGCAATCGCTCATTATTTCAAATCAATTTATTGATATTGGCCTAAACGATTATATTAGCCAAGCCCACTGTTCCATTCATTCTTCCACAATCTAAAATGTAGCCTTTCTTTTAATTTGTATGGGTAATGTACGCTTTAATATTCCAATGGAAAAACTTTACCAACTACATTCATTTATTTTCCAAAACGGGTTGTTTCTCTTCAAAAATCCTCTTGATCATTGTTTTCATGCCATTGTCTTTATCAAATTGTTTAACATTTATATGAGCAATCTTTGTGTGTACTAATATGATCTTACCGATTAGATCTGATCTGATTTACGATTCTTAAATGTTAAGAAATAACATCTTACTCATTAGATCTGATCTGATTTACAATAGTTAAATGTTAAGAAATACCAACTTACTCATTAGATTTTTAAATGTTAAGAAACAAAGAAATGACTTGTTAAATGTTAAGAAACAACAAAATGACTTACTGATTAGATAGTTAAATGTTAAACAACGAAATTATTCACAATAGAGTTGTGGTTTTTGAATTTGAGTTGTTTCATAATAGAATATTAAATACTATTGCATATGAGTTGTTTGGAGTTATTATATTTTTGAATATGAGTTGTTTGACGTTATTGAATTTGAGTTGTTAAAAATAATAAATACATATGAAAATTTATACAAAATGTATATGAAAATTGTATTATGTTAATAATGACAATGTACATCTACATGCCTATTTAAATATATACTTTATTTAAATTACCAAAATATTTACTACATTTTAATACTTTCTCTTAATTATGATACTTAAGATTAATTCAAAATATTGTTTTATTTTTTAATGTGTGTTCATATTGTTTGCAACTCAACTCTATGTTGTACAAGTTTTTTCTTTCTTTGGCTCCACATACATTTTCTTATTATTTAGCTTCACTTATTTTTCTTCAATATTTTTTTATCTTTATTATTATCTTTATCTATTTTTTCCTCAAACTTGTACCTAGCTACTCTTGATTCAACTTCAACTCTACCTTGGTCTTCTTCTTCAATAATTTTTACCTTAAGTATCATCTTTATTCAATTTTTCCTCAGGTTTGTACCTAGCTATTGTTGATTGAACTCTTCTTTCAACTTTGTAAGATAAGTGACATCATCTTGGTTTTCTTTCATCTCCTCTTATATTGTCCCAAAAGATTCAACAATTTAGATGGTTTTATTTATCTTTTTTGTTCCTTCTTGTGTTGTATTTATGGTAGCTTTTCCATTCTTATTTCCTTCTTGAACTTATTGGGCCTTTGCAAGCTACTCTTCAAGTAAAGTTAAATGAGTGTCATAATCAAATTCAACATTCACTACTAGGTTTCAATGTCAATTTCATCCTACGCTTGTATGTAGGTAGTGGGATTCAATTTCTTCACACTTTGGATGACACAATCATTTTTTCCTTCTAAAATTTCTTTAATGAATTTCTCTATGGTGTTTACAACATTTCTAATACCCATGTTTTGTATACCTTCTTCTTCTTTGGTAGAGCGACTCTACCACCACGTCTCCAATTACTTCTATGATATTAAAACCGTTTAGTTATTATGCAAGAAAAGCCACTTTATGAAAAATTGCAACACTTTGTTGATCATTGTTGCTCCCCATTTCACTCTATGTCATCTCTAAAATATCCCAAACTTCCTTGGGCGTAGTTATTGTTGCAATGATTGAAAGAATGTTTTCATTAGAGCCTTTTGGAATGAGAAACAATGTTTTTGCATGATCATTCTTGTTGACTATAAGTTGATCCCTTTGATCTTGTGCCATGACCTTATAGGCTGCTTGACTTGATGAGCATTCCAACCTATTAATCATAATATATATAAAGCTTCTACACCTAGTTTAATTCTCATCTTAATAGACCAAAAATCTTAATCCAAAAAAAATAAGAAACAATTAAAAAAATATAAAAACCCTGAAAAAATTCAGATTAATAACTTTCAGTAAAACTTAATCACCTTCCAAAACAAAACAATAATGTAAAACATACCCTTAAAATATATATATATATATATATATATATATATATATATAATAACTGCAAATTCCTTAAACATCCACCCAAAATTACAACTATTCTTTTTTATTCTCCACTATCTTTTTCCCTTATTCTTATTCTTATACTCTTAGTTTGGAAAAAAACCAAAACAAAAAATTTAAATTATCGAAAGTCCATCAGAGAAAATGTGAATAAGTGGACCCGACAATCCCTCACATGGATACGGCAATCCCTTACATGTACTCTCTATTGAATACTTAACCACTAAATATCAAAATTTGAATTTTTTTTTTGGTTTTCAGATCGTTCTCACAATTCGTTGTTCCTTCGAATTACGTATATTTCATCCTGCTTCAAAAACCTTTTGTGAATTCCATGTATGCTTTCCACATTCACATTTTTCTCGTGTCTATAGACCAACTGAGCTCAGATACGACTGCCCAGGATTGACGGAGGTTAGGGTTTGCAGCACGGCCGCTCACGGCTGTGGCAGCTGGTCGAGTTTTCTTCCGGAATGGATAGTTGTTTCGCTAAAAAGTCATGGTGTGCTTTATTTGCGGCTGCGAAGACTCTTCTTCAGCAAACGACAAACGACAACAAATTCACACAATAAGTCACAATAAAACCACACAATAAGACATAATTCCTTCAGCAAATGAAAAGCGAAATTACTCAACTTTGATACCATTACGAGAGATAGAGAAAAACCAAATCTCCACTCACAGTTAAATACAATAATGAAATATAAGCATGAAAAGACATAAAATGAAAAGACATAAAAACTCATGAGAGATATTAGAATGTTAATAATAATGATACTAATTTTAGCTCACATGTGGAGGACTAATTCTTAAATTGAGATTCCATATAAAGTATAATAATTGAGAATAATAAATTTATTTTAACAATTTGAAGAAATCATAAATTTTATGAAACATTATTAATTTTATGAAACTAGATGTGAGTATTTTTTATGAGTTTCATTGTTATAAATAGATGAACAGTGATGCATGAAAGATAAACAAAATAAATATTCCAAAAGATTTTGTTATTATTTTAAATCATTTTTAACTAAATGTGAGCATCTGTTTATGAGTTATTGTTGCATATGTGACTCAGAACATTCCATAATGAAGTAGCATAATTGTTAAAAATGAAAAATCAAATGTTATAGATGGTGGAGTAATTCCTACTTATGATACTAGAAATAAAAGAAGTTGAGGATAAACCTTTATGCATTTGGTTAGAACAATATAATTAATATTAATATAACTATCACAATAACCACCTTTAGTTCAAGGTAATGATCTTGGATGATGGAAAGGTAATGATCTTAAATTAGTTTTTATATAAGGGGTAGGTTAGTGTAAATGGAAATTTGAATTTAAAGTATCTCAGTGAATGCTAATGTAAATTTGAAGAGTTATGTACTCTCTCAAATTATGTAATATTGAAAAGTTTGTGGTAGTCTAAAAACCACTTTATATAAGAAAGCTCATGGTCAATAGAATCCATTAGTACTTGTGGTAAAAAAAACCCATATAAATCACTTAATATGATGAGTTCTTTGTGGTGTGTAGAAATCACAAAAGTCACTTGATATGATGTGTTGTTTGTGGTAAGCACAAATCAGTTGAGGTCTTGATTATTTTAATGGTTAAGGGTAAGCCTATGTAAAAAAGTCCAATAAAGAAAACCGAAATATGAGGTTATGGGTAATCAAAAGAAAACCCAAGATGGTGATTGATCATGATGTAGAGGGAGTGAAAGTGTTTATGTTTTTTCAAGTACAAGATGAAAATTGAATAACATCAAGGATGAAAAACGTTGAATCAATATAAAGATAAAGAGATGTGAAGACAAAGAGTATAGAGCATGGAGATGAAAACTTGTTTAGTTCCAAGAGTATTGAAGAATGTATATTGAGATCATAGGTATTGGTCAAGGGGGAGTACTATGGAGTAGCTCCTACTTGTGATATGATAAATGAAAGAAGTTAGGGATGGGTCATTATGCATTTGGTTGGAATAGAATAACTAATCTAACATAACTGTTATAATCATATAACACCTATAGATATATATGGGACCGTTTTTACTCTAAATACAACATAGGGGATTATATAAATTAATAGATTTTCCCTTCAAGGGTTTCGTAATCCTTGTCTCATTTCTTCATATTTGTTCATATTTATTTGCTTGTGTAGGTTATATGAGATTAAATCCAACAAGAAATTGGTTATATTAAACTCAAGTATGTTGAAAAAAAATTACTATGGACTACTTACTCATACTATTTTTATGAGAGTAGAGACATGTCAATATATTGATGATAAAAAAATATTATAAAGTACTTAGTGGCATTATTGTGGGAGAGTGGAGACATGTCAATATATTGAATATATCAAAAGCACAATTTTGTAAAAGAGGGATTATAACTTTTTGACACATGGAAAGGGGAAGTAAGAAGCATTGTTGAGCATAATTTGTTGCATAAGTAATATATTAATTCAAATGAGAATGGTGATATGTCTATCAAAATGTGTATGTACCATGTATTAAGTTAATTATTGGCTTAGTGCTCTTTTTATTTTATAATTAAATATCATTTTATTCTCTTTTAACATACAAAATGAAAAATATTCTAAACTAATATTTAATTTAATAAATGGTGTAAAAAATAATTATTCAATACACTATACATTATATTTTTGAGTTTCATTATTTTTGTTCATATTTTTCTCCACCAATATTTAATATATGAAAAAAGAAATTAATATACCATACAATGTTTCTTTGATACACTAAACTTAAAAATCTATTTTATTTTTCTATTAATATTTTTGAGTTCAAAGCTGAAATTTTTAAATCATTAAATTACATAATAATATATTTATTTTAAATACATATCATTTAATTATGCTCAATTTTTATTTATGGCAATATCAATTTTTTTTTTTATATATATTTTGTTTTCCTAATTTAAAATATCAAGGAAAATTTTTCTTATTCAAGATTTGATATAATAATATTTTTGAACATCTAATCTCTCAAATGTTTAAATTAAAATTATGTAATTTATCAGCTATTATGAATATATAGGAGATTTATCTACATAGTAAGACTTTGTTTTTCTATAAAAATATATTTATTCAATTTATAAATAATATTTATCTTTAAAAATATTTTATAGATATATAAACAAAAGATTATGTAAAATAATTAGTAAACTAATGAGTCCATATAATATAATATTGAGTATTCATTTACTTATTAATTACATCAATTGTGTTATTATAAATTAAGTTTGTTACTGATTAAACATTAATTTAATTCTAATTTAATTCATAATTTTACTATAATTTACCTTTAATTATTTTTATTATTTGAATATATTTTTCTCACATTCTATTATTCTTACATTTTATAATATTGAGTATTCATTTACTTATTAATTACATCAATTATATTATTATACATTAAGTTTGTTACTAATTAAACATTAATTTAATTTTTATTTAATTTATAATTATATTACAATTTACCTTTAACTATTTTTATTATTTAAATATATTTTTCTCACATTCTATTATTCTTACATTCTATTAGTTGAAATTATTCACTTCTTATTACCACTCATAGTCCTGCAAAGCTGTCATTTGCAGGAACCAACCGTACTAATTTATTTTTCTTTTCTTTTCGTATATTTTGCTGGTAATTTCAAGTTGTCATTCGAGTACGAGGAAGGTGTTTTATTTGCCAAAGTTTGATAATTGAAAAGCTTGACATGACATAATAATGTAGTTTGATAATTGAAAGGCTTGACATGACATAATAATGAATTGAAATTTTTATATTTTTTATTAAAATTCTTAAAATAATTTTAAATTTTAAAATAAAACAGTTTGAAAACATGTTTTAATAAAACTTGCAATCTTAATTCAAGATATTTGATGTCAATCTTTTCCACCCATGAACATCAATATATTAATTCAAGATATTTGATGTCAATCTTTTCCACCAATGAACATCAATATATTTATGATATGACCATTGGTAACATCATAGTGACCGCAAGCTCCTGCTATATGCGAGTCTTAAAAGCGCAAATTCATAACAATATTTATTATTAATTTAAATTAGAGGCTAATCATGTATTATATAATATAAATGTTATATGTATATTAATAAATATCAATTTGAATAATAATAGCGGTAGTAGTCAATTTTAACTGAAATAATATTTTATTTACTTATTTGTTAACCCGGGGAGTTAGTATTTAGATGTCATAATTCTGACCTGTGATACGTATTTACTGTTTCTATTTTTAACCATGCTTAATTCAGTGGTCTCATTATTATTCATATTAAAATAATTTTGCTTATTAAAAACATAATAATGATTTCTTTTTATTATTATAAAATATGATTTAATTTTTTTAATTAATCAAAAGTTTATTTTCACATCAAATGAAAATAAATAAATTAATAATTTAGAAATAAGTTAATATTTTAAATTTAAGAAATATTGTATAGTTGGAAATTTTATCCTTTTACTAATCATTTAAAATAATAAATTATTTTGATTGAAATGTTGTTTTTTTTAAACGATTATTTATCAATAATATTAAAAGAAATAATTAATAATGATTAAATATCATTAACTATATTAAAAATAATATAATAAATCAAATGATTTATCTAGTTATTTATTGAGGACCGTTTTTATAATAGGAGTGCGTGATTTTAGAGCAAGCTAATGGTTAAGAGCATGTGTTTCCTCACTTGCTTTATTTTTAGATGATATTTATATTTAGGAATGTTATATGTAGAAAATTAAATGATTACGTAAAATAAATTATTAATATAACATTCAATATTTATTTGGTTATATGTTTGATTTTTATGAATTACTGTGTGCTATTAATATTTTATTTAAATTTATCATATATTAAAAAAAATTATGTGTTATAAGTCATATAGTCTGAATGTAAATAAAATAAAATTTGACTAATAAACACTATTACGGATCTACTAAGAGTTGAGGAGGACCAAATCTCATTATATGGAAACCTCTTTTTAGAATGAAAAACATGAAAAAATATTTATGGCTCAATAGATTTAATTCCTTTTAGTCCCTAATAAATCAACAATTTAGATGGACCTATAGTGGTTTTCTGTTTCCCTATATATAAACCATTTATAATTTTTCATCTCTTATTGAAATTATTATTATTATTATTAAAAATTCAATGAATTACACATTTCTCTTTTTTTTTTTCTAAGTAACGCTAAATCTATTAATTTATAATATAATGGTACAAAACTGCCGCTGTCTCAGCTGAGGGAGCCTGAGCACAGGGCTTGACTGCCATGAAAAAAAAAACATAATTTGGACTGCCCACCGTGGGGAAACTAGTCCCTTTCAGATTGAGAGTTTAGATTGCCGCCCTCATAGGGGAAACCGACTGTACATTCAGATTGTTCGACAAAAAAGCAAAAGACTAAAACATGCCTCGCTACAAGAAGAGGATGAAGAGGCATGAAAACCGAAAATAACTTAAAGACATTGTGCTTAAAGGAAAAAAACCTCAGGGGCAGCCTCTGACTACTGTTCATTGTTTGGGGAGGGCGGTTCTTCAACAATTCTGCACACGAACTCATCGCTGCATCCGTCTTCAACAGTTGAGGTGGGCACTTTTTCTTTGCCCGTTCCTTCCACGTTCTGGACCTGCATAGAAACACTAGGGACAGTATTTAACTGGGCCAAGGCGCCCTTGGATGATTCAGCTTCGGCGGTGTTGGGCCCAGTGGGGTCATGGAGAGCAGTCGAAGGATCGAGAGGCGCAGGTGGAGGAGGCACCAGGCTGGCCGATTCGTCACAAACCGTGACGGTAACATGGGCTCTGAGGACCGGTTTTTCGAACACGCATTCAAAAGTAAACTCCGCACGCTGGGAAGTCTGGCGAATGGTGGAAGGGAAAGATGGATGGGGAATGGAGGGAGAAGCAGAAGAATGGAGATGGGGTGTAGGGGAAAATACATAAGGAGGCGGAGGACGCGTAGAGGGAGGGGCGGAGCCAGGGCTGCGAGGCAAACCCCTACTATTCCTAAAGTCCGGAAAGTGATCACAGGGGAGCTCTTCTGAGGACGAATCGGTGGAGGGAGAAATTTGAGAACGAGAGGCCCTTCCCTGACTGGAGCCACGGCGACATCGCATACGATGGCGCAGTTGAGGCATGGCGGGGAGGAGAGGCAGATGAAGCTGGCAGAGAAGGAGTGGCAGCGGAGGGCCAGGAGAATTATGCAGGGCGTTTGAGCAACAGAGCAGACTATGCGAGTGGTGAAATTCCGGGATCGTTTCCAAGCAACACAATAGCTCACACCTTCGGCTAGTCTGCGTTCTAGCACTAGGCTTTGCGCAGTCGGCTGGGCAAGAGGCACAGAGAAGCGAAGTCGCAGTGCAGACGGGAAAATGCCATGAGGAATATCACAAGCCATATCAATAGCCAAAGTAAATCGGATGGAGCGCTCGCTGCCGAGATGGTTCGAGAGTGAGCAATTAAGGCTGCAAGGGGTGGCGAAATGAATGCCACCATCAATTCGATTGTGGGAGGCCAGATAGACAACTCTAACGGACAGCCTCGGGAGGCGCTGAGGGACGTACGTCCCATCATGTGCTAGAAGCAACCACATCCGGAGCTGAAAAGTCCTGTTGCACCAGAGTGCTGCATTCCTGATGTTTGGTTTCATCATTCAGGATGCTGAGAGGACCATGGATTAAAGTGACAGATCTCTCCACTCCCATATTGGCAAGAAAGTCAGCGACTTTCTTGCCATCGCGCTTGATATGAGAGAAGGAGACTGCATTATAACTTTTGAGCCAGCTTTCCATTAGTTCAAGTCTGGCACTTAATCTCCAGCAGGTGGATATCTTAACGGTGGTGGAGCCTGTGAGAAGGTGTTGAGCCATATTGATGAGCACTTGGGAGTCTCCTTCGACGACGAGAGGAAAGAAGTTGTGGAGTTGAGCTAAGCAGAGACCTTGCCAAAGACCCTTGAGCTGCGCAGAGTTGTTGGTGTCCCATCCGAGATGGCTAAAGTAGATGGAGGGAGGAGTTCCTATGGAGTCTCTAAATATTCCACCATATCCAGCCCATCCTGGATTGCCTTTGGAGGCCCCATCGAAATTTAATTTGACTGCTCCAGAGGGGGGAGGCCGGAGACCAGCAAACAGGGATCTGAGGGTTAAGTCTGGCTGGAGTTGAGGAGGAAGGATTGATTAAACGTTGCCAGTTGTCCCAGATAGCACGTTCCTTAGGCTTGGAAGGTAAGTCCTCCTCTTTCCACAAGATAAGGGAAAGAGTCTCTTGGAGGTTGCTACAAAAAATGTTCCAGATAACATCGGTAGGCGAGGCTTGGTTTTTAAAAACTCTTCTGTTCCGTTCCTTCCAAATTTTCCAAAAGATGAGGCCAGGGATGAGAAGCCAAAGGGTGTTAAGAAGAGCGCTGGAGAAGGGAGACATGGGCCAGGTACGAATGTGGTGGATCAGATCTTTAGAGGGTTTACTTTTTTGACAACAAAAGCAGACTTTCTCCCTACACATTTCTCTCTTATTAAGAAGTAACTAAATTATTTTACTTTTAAAATATTTTACTAAGTTCACTATATATAGAGAGAGATCTATATTGAAATATTCATAAAAGAAATATAAGTTTTATATAATTTTTAATTATTTATCTCGACAAAATTTTATTATTTAATATGCATATGGAAATATTTTATTTATTTTTACCACATATTTTTCATATTGAACTATAATATTAGCAACAAACCAAGTGAGTGAAAGAGAATCAGATAATTGATGTCATAAAATTCTTTTAATCAAAACTAATCAAATGTGTATAATCATTTAAGTTTTTATTGTAGTTTATATTCTTTTTTTACTTAAAGTATAATTTTTAAGGGACATGTGTTAGCTCCAAGTTGAGCACTGAGGAAATTACACATTGCCCTCATACTTTGTTGTATAATGAGCCTATGGCCTCAATGATTGTATTCCAATACTAGTATTGTAAACAAATTGAAAGAACACAAAAAAAAAGCAACAACCAAAAGATGGATTTAAACCATTTCCTTAATTAAGAAACTTGTAAGAAGAAATGTGATTATCTTTAGAGAAATTAGGGCTGCTATGTAATTCAGAGATAGGATTTTTTCCCACCAAGAGTAAATTTTTTCGATCTAAACTTTAAAAATAGAAATAATTGTAAACACTATTAAAGATTTCAACTTAAATTTTAAGGATAATCTAAACTTTAAAAATAGAAATAATTGTAAATAGAATTAAAGATTTCAACTTAAATTTTAAGGATAAACATAATTGTAAATACAAATACAACAACATCATCTTATGGAGGATTTAGTAGGTTGGCATTAGACAGATTATTCAAGTGTACTCTCCTTTACCTCAATAATATTGATTACTTGCTATAGTTAAAGGCATATGATCCAGATTTATGAAGGAAAAAAATGGAATATAGATATAAACAAAAACATAACTTCAATTCATTAATAACATTTAATACTTAAAAAAAAATTTACATGCATAATGCAAATAAACTAGCTCCGGCAATAGTAGTCTATTTGTGAGAAGAGATATGGTGGCTACATGTCTTCTAAAATGTGTTACAATGAGTCTCAGAGGCCTGTTTATTGTTAAGAAGCAATGGAAAACCCTAATCATCCAAAAACCTAACCCTAGGAGATGAAGCACCAAACGTTTGGGGCCCCATTGGGGTAAATTGGTACACCAACTTCTTGAGGTCATAACTTTGGCATACCATCTTTGTATAAGGACTAAAAATTTCAACTGCAAACCCCTATAGTAGATTGGGGGTTTGTCTGTTTTCCAAAAAAATGTCATTAAGGGCCTCAAAACGGCTCTAAAAAGTTCAGAACCCGAAAAACTGCCAAAAATTGTAAATTATGCTATAATAAAGGAAAATGAAAGAAAAAATTGTGGGGGTCCAAGTGGAATAGGCAGATGGTTATCATTATCCACATGGAATAGCCCTCCCCCTTTAGGAAGCAATGCTCCCCATTGCATTGAGTTCCTCCATGAGATGGGCAAACTTTTGTTGAACTTAGTCCTTAGAAAGCCACTTTCCTTGGTGCGGGATTTGGCCAGCTTTGACAACCTGATACACTTGGATCTTCTATTGGTAAGTGTTCTTGATTTGTGTGTACATGAACTGATTAGTTGTGGCTTGTTCCATGAAGTTTTAGTTTATCTCTATTGGTTTTAGTTGTTGTACAATGTCTTATGTGTCCAATAATCGTGGAAATTATGGCTCAAGGCAATTCACATTAAGCACTAGGTGTAAGCCAAGGAATGGGGAAATGTTGAGCTTAAAATAATTATCTCTCATAGCCCTGGTGATGGTGTAAGGCCTGTATCAGAGTGGTCTAAGCTTAAGATTGGCTCTAGCAAGGCGTTATTTCTGCAAATGAAACCAAAATTTGTTGCCCACCTAAAACTTGTGTGGCACTCGATGTTGATCATGTTGATGTTTGTACTTGGCATTGGAGTTATCCAATATGTCGAGCACTTGTTGGCGGATGTGTTGGATCCGTTCAATAAAATAAGTTTCTTTATCAACCTTGGACTATACATGTGCATATTATGTTTGTGTAGCCGCATGAGGCATGAAAAAATTACTAAGACATAATGGTTGAATCCCAGACCCACTAGAAAAGGATTGCAGTCTGTCGAGCTATGAATAGTTCTATTATAATTTTACTACACATGAGGAAGGCTCTCATCCTAGGTTCATGGATGCTTGGAGCTGTACATTCATAGTATGTGCACTATCATCCTGTTGACGACCTATGTCTAGCCTTCAAATTGGGGATAGAATGCAGTCAACTTAGTGATCTTGGTGTCCAATAATATCTAGAGGTTTGACTAGAATGTGCTTAGGAACATCCTATCTCATTTTGATATATTGGTCTGCAGGATCCCAAAATGTACCCATAATCATTCAAAGAATATTTTGGCAGCTTCCTCTGTTGTGATACTCTTCTTGCAAGCCGCCAATATATCCATCTTAGAGAATCTTTCAATGACCAAAAATTCACAACCATTACCATACTTGGTAGAAGGGAGGTCAGAAAGATAGTCCATGTAGATGAATTACCATGGTTGGTTGGGAGTAGGCAGAGGAGTGTACAAGCCTTTATTCTTGATGGTTGACTTGGCGATGGCACAAATAATGCAGGATCTAATATATTTTCTAATGTCATCTTATATTTTTGGCCAATAAAAATACTTTTGTAGTATGACCACAATTTTCTCCACCCCAAAATGTGATGGAAGCTGACTATAGCGTGCCTCCCAAATCAACTTAGCACACTTGCCTAAAGGAACAAAAAGGTGGCTAAGGTAGCATAATAAGGTGTCTTAGAGGTGGAAATATGTAAATTTCTTTCCATCCACTAGCATCTAGTATGTGATGGCGAACATGGGATCATTTTTGTATAGTTGTGGCCATTCTGAGATCTCGTGGCCACAAGAGTTTAGAAAAATATTTTGTGTTTGACTAGGGGCTGACTAAGAAAATCTACAACATGATTGGTGTTTCCATTATTGTATTTAATGTTCAAGTGGAATTGTTGCAGATATGTAGACCACTTCTGATGTTGATCATTTTGCAACTTCCCTTATGTTTGTATAAAATGAAGAGGTTGGTGATATATGTGGATGCTCATCTCCTTCCCCACAATGCAATATTTCCATTTTCGTCATGTTTTCACAATAGAATAAATCTCTTTATCATAGGGTGGGGTATATCTGAATCGTATCAGAAAGAATCTCACTGTGATATGCCACTGGATGCCCTTATTGGGTGAGAACTGCACCAATAGCATAGTCAGAGGTTTTTGTCTCAAATTCAAATGGTTGGTATAGGTCTGGCAATGTGAGTACAAGTGCACAATAGAGGCGATGCTTTAACTCAACCAATGCCTTTTGTTGGGACGTAAAGAAATTTTCCTTTGCTCTACCCTTGATAACATGAATAAAATGTCGGGTGAAAAAGAAGAGAGAATGGCTTCTATGTTTCGCATTCCAAGCACCCTTGTTCTCGCTGTCATAAAAAAATAGTCCAACCTTGTAGCTCATGGCGGCCAGAGGCTTGTCGAGCATGATCTCCCACGTACCCACCTTCATGGAAGTTGCTGCGTCAAAATCACCAGAAACAAGGATCAGGGACGCTGTTGCCATGCCAGGCCAAAAATTCTCTCTGCTCCTTTGGCTGCAAATAGAATCGATGGCTTCCAAAAAATAAAGGACATACACGCCCTTGTAGACAAATACGAGAAAAATCTCAGTCTGATGCACCAAGGGAGGTATGCTCCACAGACACTGAAGCAAATAAGGTTGTGGATTCTTAATGCATGAAAGTATTTGGTAGCCCAAAAATCGTTGTGCGTAGCCCTTCTGCTACGCAGATCAGTCACAAAACCCTCAGACAAATATTGACTTGGCAACATGCTCCCTAGGAAAAAGAAAAGAGTGATCCCAATCCGGGCATGGCTTGCGTATGTGGCTACGCAGCTCAACCCTTGGTTGCCTTCAAACTGGAGCCTTTGCTCCAGAGCGTACCCCCAGGGTCCAGGGGCCAAGACTGTTCTCACACCTTCCAGATTCAGATTTCCATGTTCTGTGGTAAAACCATTCTCTGTTGGGTTCGATCTATAGATCTGGTGAAGAGCCTTGCGCAAGACCTCAAACATAAGTTTGGGATCCCTTCTGCCCTACAGAGATTTCTGTATAGGGGTAAGCAGCTCCAAAACACTCTTCTCTCTTTTTACAACATAGAGAAAAATGATTATCTGGTTTTAATCCTTCATCTGCGCGGAGGGGCTTCCGGGCAGCCATCCTCTTTGCAAGCATTCTCTTACAAGGATGTAGTCCATGTTCAACACCCTAAGAAAGATGCCTAACCCCTGAGGCTCCCAAGCCATTCTTAGGGGATAAAAAGGAGGACATTCTAGCTATGGAAATCTCCCATCCTTCACTTGATGACTAGACTCAACTAATGACAGAAAAGGCCATCATTTTTCGCTTCAATGAATTATGACCTCGCTCCGTAGACCTCTATCGATGGATCCACTCCACTTGGACCAATAACATCAGGGTATTCTTTTGCTCAAAGTGTTTTTTCATATTTCTGTTTGCATTCATCGAGGATTATCAAAAAATCTTAACAAAGGGACCATGGTTTTTGGGAAAAGAAGGGTTATTCCTCACACCCTGGTTCCCAAACTTCGATCCCTCCATGCCCGTCATTACCAAGGTCCCTATCTGGGTCAAAATCCCTAACCTACCTGCTCATCTTTGGCACTTCTTATTCTTTCAAGGAATCAGAAACACCCTCGGATGCTTCCCGAAAATGAACACCTCCAGAGGGGAAGCATGCATATATACATTTGGTAGAATTTGTGCTGAAATAGACATCAGCAAAGGCCTGCCTAATCAAATCATTCTCAAAGTGGGAGACTTCCATTGGACTGAGACCCTAGATTATGAGAACACATACTTCTGATGCCGTCACTGCCATCAAACAGGACACCTTCAGAACTCTTTCCCTTCCTTCTTGGCCCAAAAGGAGAAGAGAAACTGGAAATCAAAATCCAAAAGCTGGAAACTATGTGCATTGCCACCCATGGATAACATCGACTCCTTTAGCTCGGATGAGGAATAGATCAAAGCAAATGAGGAAGAGGCAAAGCATGAGACGGTCATGACCTTGGCAGACCCTGGTGAGCCTAATGGACCTAAAAACACTCAGAAGCGGTCTCACAAAACCTCCTCCCTAGACTCAGATAAGGAGCCATCTCCTTCAGTCACAAACAATCTCCAAGTGGTTCTAGCACATCCACCCCAGGATGGCTGGGTAAGAGCATCAAAAAATAATGGAAAGAAATGTCATACTGAGGACTCCACCCATTCTAGGTAGATTCTTTTTTGTGTCTTTTAGCTCCCATGTTCATCTTTTGGGCTCTTTTTGCCTCTCTCTTGGCTAATCATGGGACTGATGTTGAGTGTTCCTCATTTCTGGTTACCCAGATCTCTAGCCTCTCTTGCTTGTAATCTCTATGTACCATATTCTTTTCTAATAGAATTAGTCTTATTTACCAAAAAAAAAAGCATGAATCAAACGCCAATTTATATGAGAGAATCCCAAAACAAACGTTTAATAAAAATTCTAAAGGCCAAAAAAGTTACAAATATTATTAGAGTGATCGGGGCTAGCCAATCTCGAAGGAATGGGATCTTAGTTGGATCCACATGCATGCCTTGCTCATTAATGATGTAGGCCAAATATTGGATTTGGCTCATGCCAAAGATGCAATTCTCCAAGTTGGAATATCATTTTTGTTTCCGCGAGGTTTGAAGGACCTGATGAATGTGTTGCAGGTGCTCTTCCCAACTCTTACTGTAGATGAGGATTTCGTCTAGATATACAACCAAAAATGAGTTGTTGAAGGGCTACAAGATGTCATCCCTCAGCGTCATAAAAGTTGCAAATTAATTTTTCAACCCCAAAGCATGAGCAACCACTTGGAAGGGCCCTCCTTGGATTTGAAGGTGGTCTTCCATACATATGTGGGTTCTGTGGGAACTGGTGATAACCATACCTCAAATAGATCTTACTGAAATACTTGGCCACCTTTATCTGCTCAAGAAGTTCATCAATCCATGGGATTAGCTACCTATTTTTAATATTGATTTTGTTAAGTGCCCGATAATCAATGCAGAGCCTCCAGGTTCCATCCTTCTTCTCTACAAGTACAATGAGGCTTCCATATGGTGAGGAACCTAGTCATATGTGCCCTTTTAAAGCAACTACTAAATATTTCGCTTTATTTTTCCATTTCCCAAAATGGAGCGATGGTATATCAACCCATTTGGTAGATGTGCTTCGAGAGTCATATCGATCGAATTCTTGACCTTCAAGTGCAAAGGTACCCCTGTGAGTGAGGAGAAGAGGTCTTTGTATTCTTCCATGAACTTATTCATTTACTTATGTTTCATGGGGAACCTTTCCTGGGTAACATGGATGTGGCAACTATCTTCTCCTTACTTTGAGAGTGAATCAGAAATAAAAACAATTTCCTGGTCTCGGAGATGATCATACTACATTACTTAGTAGAGATCAAAGATATGGAAGTAGGCATGGATACCTATTGTATCTTGTATAACTTATTTCCCAAAATGATAATAATAGTGTGAGGTATGGACTCGTACACAACATGAGGCTTCAACAAGTATGGTTGGCCGAATAACACATCACAAAATTTGCTAGGAGTAACATCACACAGTACGTCATTCGTGAAGGGCTTGATGTTGTAGGGAAAGTGGAAATGTTGACTGACGTGGAGTCCTTAGTGGTTCCACTTGATGGTGTGTGATTAGAGGTGTGGTGTGGTCAGTATGCCCAACAACTTAACGAACTCTACTAGAATGAGGTCACTTTGGCTCCCACTATTAATAATGAGCTGCATCAGAGAACCCTTCACCCACATATATGAGTGGAAGAGACACTCCCCCTCCTTTGGATATTCAGGCTCAGTCTTGTGGGCCTTGGTGGCGACGGTGGAATTTGGCTATGCATCGATAATATTCTTCCCCTTTCCATTCCCCTTTTTAGGTTTTAGCTTAGAGTCAGAACATGCATCAAGATCTGAAGCTTTCAACTTAGCCACCAATGACTACTTGTTGTCACACTCATTTGTGTTGTGAGTGGAGCTCTTGTGGAACTCCCACCATTTTCTTTTATCCTTCTTTATCTTTGTGGTACCATTATTTTCTTGTGGCTTCAATGGTATGTCCTGGTATGTCTATGGTTTGGGAGTGCCCTTTCCCTACTTCTGATTCATAGTTCCAAAATCATGCTTCCTTTATTTAAATCTTGGAAGCATATCGGTATGTTGCACCAATCAATGAGATGTCTAGGAACTCCATTTATTCCTAAATTTATTTTTGTAGACAACCACGGTACTTCACCACGAGATGTTGCTCAGAGACTTTGATACCTATCTTTGTGCATAGATTATGAAAAATATTTGTGAGCTCATGCACATCTTGGTTGCTTTTTCATTGTTGTGTGGTCCATTGTATGTACTTGTCCTCATAGCTCCCCACAGGGTAATATTCTTCTTTGACAAGGTCTTGGAAAGAGTTCCAAGAGGGTGTCATTGTGAACAGATAGGGTTACTTGGCCCTTTTCTCACAATAAGTTTCCCACTAGTCCTTGACATGGGGGGCGACCTTAAGCAATGAAAAAGTAATATTCACCCTATCGAAGAAAATATGGATTAAAAAATAACCCTCAAGAAAATTCAACCATTTATCTACAACATTTTCATCTATTTAACCTTCAAATATAGGGATATCGAAGTGCCCTTGTACCTTGAATGAAGTGGCACCTCTGAAGTAACTGTTGGATGAAGATGTGTTGCTGGTGGGCATCCACGGAAGGATTTGGGTAGAGTTGTCCATCATGTTGTTCCTTTATCACTCGAGGGCTTATTCGAGTAGCAGTTTCATAGGATCTATTTCTTCCTCATATTTATTTTCTTATTACATGGGAGGCCATTAGTGTCATCAGGGATGGTCTTACAAGGGCTCAACCACTTCAAGCCCAACTCGTTATACCCTGACCTCGTTAGGTACATGCACAAAAAAACAAGGAAATAGAAAACCACTATGATACCAATGATTTGGATATATGAAGGAACGAAATTAAATATAGATATAAACATAAAAGCAAAGATACAATGAAAACAAAACTTCCACTCATTAATAAGAGAGTACTTAAAACTATTTACATGCACAATGGAAATAAACTAGCTCGGGCGATGGTTGCTTATCTCTTAGAAGAGATGTGGCAGTTACATGCCTTCTGAACTATGTTACAATGAGGCTTGGAGGCCTATTTATTATTTGGAATCAATGGAAAACCATAAACATCCAAAAAAATAACCGTAAGAGATGAAGCACCAACACTCTGTGGAACCCGTTTGGGTAAATTGGTACACCAACTTCCTGGGGTTGTAACTTTGGCATATGATCTCCATTTGATGTCTATAATACCTTGTAAAAAATAACTATCTCAGGACCACAAATTTCAACTGCAAATTCCTACTACACTCTTTAGGTTTGCTCGTTTTCCAAAAAATTGTTGTTTACAGGCTCAAAACGGCTTCGGAAGTTTAGGACCTGAAAAATTGCCAAAAATAGTAAAATATGCTACAATCAAGGAAACTGAAAGAAACAACGGTGGGGTTCCGAGTGGAATAGGAAGGTGGCCACCAATATCCACTTGTATCCGCATACCCCTTCGTAATGTAACATATATGACTCCTTAGCATTAAGAGTTTTGATTAATCTTCACTACTTGTTATGGTTATATGCATCCCCACTTCTTAAATATAGAAAATATGACTTTTTAACACCAAGATTCTTTATTATTTTTTATGGTTAAATGTGTCCTCCATTCTTAAATGTAGCAAATATGACAAAATGACCAATAACATCATGCTTTTAGTTTGTAGGTCTATGACGTGGGTTCAAATCTCTATGTAGGAAATTTATAGAATTAAAATTTTCATCTTTTATTAGCAGTATTTATTTTTAGTTTGAATTTTTTATGTGGATATGATGAGATCGAATGCATAATTCTAACTAGACAAAATTTTTTGTAATAAGGTAGGGAGGAGACATGAAATTGTGACCAAGTAGGAATATTATTTGACTTGATTTTATTGGTATTACCATGAAATTACTCCATTAGTTATAAGCTTAATTGGATCCATAGCCACTCTTAAAGGTGAATTTATTTATTGCTTTGTTCTCTTATATTTTCATATGTTCTTGTCTCTTCCAACATTGTTTTGTCTCCATGCATAAATTATATGGTAGTTGTGTTTCTTAGGTTCCTAACAACCACCAACATGAAATTTATTCTAATGTCATTAAAACATTTTCTTACAACATTGAGATCTATGAGCATTGATGCCTCCTTACATAGCGTAAGAGCTTGGGATGACCAATTTAAATTGGATCTTATGCTCGATAAATTGGGTTTCATTATTAAAGTACTATTGTAGTGTTCCATGGTGTTTGAAAAATAATATTTCATGCCCATGTATGATATGCATACGTATTATAAGTTATGGGAAACTTGGTCATCATGCAAGGATATATTCATAGGAATTGCCTAGGTTGTAAATATTTCTAACATGGATGAGTAAGGAGGGGTTGAAGAATTTCAATGAAAGCATTGATGTAATAGATAATTATAAGACTATACAAGAAGGTCATTATTTTCCTAGTTTCTATAGTCATCAGATATAACCCAACTATCCTTTGTAAATGATATTATTCTCCTATTTTTTTATAAATAGAGGGCCAACTCTTTTAATGTATAGAAAATCTAATAGAACCAACCTTTTCTCATTTTTTCGCTCATGGAAAATTTTCATGTTGCAAATGTTCTTGTGACTCT
Source organism: Pinus albicaulis (assembly GCA_034641835.2). Taxonomy (NCBI): domain Eukaryota; kingdom Viridiplantae; phylum Streptophyta; class Pinopsida; order Pinales; family Pinaceae; genus Pinus; species Pinus albicaulis. Next base: position 456,571,609 of record CM076569.1, on the reverse strand, counting down.
GATGTTTTTTTCCAACCATATTCATGGTATCCAAATGAATATCTACAAATCCCATCTCTTTTTCTGAGAGATTGTTATAATTTGGTATATCCTACTAGATTTTGGAAAGTGTTTGTGCCATTATAGTTATTATATATACACAATTCCTTTCTCACATTGAATTCCACACACAAATCTTCATTATAGATCCACAACATGGATTAAAATAGTTTATTATAAAGTAGGTCAATTGAGTGTAATTGGTGTGAAATTTTCAAAACTAGATTTCTCATTTGGAAGCCAAAATAAATCACTCATTGGAGGAGTCTATATAAGCGTGGGACAAGTGATAAAGTATTGAAATTTTTGTTGTAGATATATGATAGACTGCGATAAGAAGAAGCATGCCTCTATTTTATAATTTAGATCATCGATATTGGTTTCTACATTTTTCTCCACGTATATTTAACAATTGGACCATCAACATGACCTCTCACCTATGTATAATCTCTAGAGTTCAATTCACCTCCTCTATAAAATTATCTATATCCCAAGAAAATATTGAACAACCAAGTTGATTACCTTCTCTAAATTATATATTCATCTATATTGTGGCTCCCTTCTATCATAAATACATAGCACTACTAGAAATATTTCCATTCCCACATGTATATCTAGTCATCTACATATCATATTTTGAAAAAATATCATTATTTTGAATATTTATTAAATAAATATCCCTTCAAAGACCATGCTATTTTCCTATTGGTTGTATTTTCTATACCTTCAACTCGATTTGGGGACCATACGATAGAAATTTGTTTTTCTCGTTGTCTTTTGTTGATAAAAGGTTTATGTATAGGGTAGTTGAGCTCTTATCTCCCCATTATTATCACACCTAAAATCTTAAAAAACAACAAATTCTACAATGTAAAGGCCCATGAAAAATAACTATTGAACCTCTGTGAAAATTGAAAGGTTTTCTGACATAAAAAAACTTACTGAAGACAGGGCCTTGATTGGAATGCATGTTTTATATTGTCTTTATTTCATATTTCGAAGTTTATAAAAACAAAACAAAGATGAGAAAATTTTCACTCACTACTTAACAAAGTCAATGAGCTTCAATTATTGCAGTTTGAAGTTGAGTTAACATCTCCTACACTTAATGATTATTTTCCTACTAAATATATTAGTGAACAATTTGTTATGCACTTAAACTGCGAGAATAGAAGAATGACAGACATACGAAACAATATTGCCAAAAACACAAAAATATCACAACAATTGAGATAAGTTTCAAAGATATTTTCATTATTCAGAAGTAGAATAAAATGTTCACTTGCCTCTCCAAAGGGGAATAATCCAACATAGCAGATCTCAATTATAATAGAACTCGATGATTCTTCCCTTTCTATATAAGACTATTTATAGCTTTATGACATCCAAAACCCTAACTACAAGTGGTCCTTTGCATAATACGGGTTAACCACTTTATTTATTAACTATGGTCCATTTATAACTAATTGTTGTCCCTTTCCTATAATGCGGGTCAACCACTTACAATTATTATTAATGTGGATGACCACTTACAGGCTTTATTGACTCAAATAACTAACTAAGACTCTCACTAGGCCCCTTGGGATTATTAGATAAATAAAGGGGTTAGGCTTGGACCCTAACATGCTCTCCCCCATCAAAATTAGCCTTATCCTCAAGGTTGAAGCTACAAAAACTGCTAAAAAAAAGTGTTTGGCACCCATGTCGCATCTTCTCGAGAGGTGTCTTTCCACTTGATGAAGAGTTCCTTGATCATGCACCCTTAGAGATGTCTTTCACAAGTGTCGAGGACATGTTTGGGTCAGATCCAAAGTGAACCTTCCTCATCTAATTATGGTAGACTTGTTTGGACACAACAATTGTTCCCCACAACTTTCTTGAGAGAGGATACATGGAAGACTGGGTGGATTTTTGAAGTAGTGAGCAGGTGCAATCTTTAAACGACTACTCCTATATGCTGAAGTACTTGATGCGACCCATAGAATTTTGGTGTTATTTTCTGGCAACCCTTTTCTTTGAGAGAGTTCTTCTTATAAGTTTGGAATAGTGGGAACACATAGTCACTTACCTGAAATGATCTCTCTGAATGATGTTGCTAAACTTGTTGCTTCACTCTATTCTGATATTTATGTGTATTATCTTTTAGTTGAGCGATCATGGCTGAATAATTATGAAAGATATTATCAACTTCCTATACTTTGGAAGAGTCAGGGTTATAATAAGCTCGTGAAGGTGGGAGTTGGTCATACAATGCCTCATATAGCATCATCTTGGTGGCTTCATGATAGTTAGTAATATACCACCATTCAGCTAAAGGAAACCATTGTACCCATTGATGTTTCTTGTCGTAAGTGAAGCACCATAGATAGGTCTCTAAACATTTGTTGATTGCTTCTTTTTTACCATCAATCTGGGGATGATAAGTTGTATTCAATTAGATTTCCATGCCCAATAGATTGAAAAGTTCCTGCCAAAATTTATTGGTGAAATTGGGGTATCGATCAAACACAATGGAAGTCTGCATGCCATGTAGTTGGAAGATTTGGTCCATGAAAACTTGAGCCGCCAATGTTGGAGTAAATGGGTACGATAGTGCATAAAAATGAGCATATTTGGAAATTCTATCAAGAACCACCATGATGATTGATTGTTTGCTTGAATTTTGGAGACCTTTAATGAAATCCATGAAAATTTCTATTTAGATGAAAGCATGGAATAACAAGGGTTGTAAGTAGCTTGATAATTTCCCCTTTGTTTCATTGTCATACGTCATATTCAGTGAAAAAATTAGGAATTTCGATCTTCATTCTAGTCCAAAAGAAAGAGATACATGTTTGTGTATTGATCCAGGAGGATCCAAAAACACTGAGAGTTTAAAGAGGGCTCAGGAAAAGATTAAAAAAAAAGTCCCTTTATTGTCATGAAACCAATTTCATATCAAAGAGCTCATCACAAGCTTTCCAATGATGTAAACGACACCTCAATCTGACATCGTATGTGAAAGTTATGGCTAGTCAAAGTTTAGGTCAACTAGGTCCATTAGCTAAAGTTAGCAAAGCAACAACTAAATTTGAAGCCTAAATAAACCTAGTAGAGCAGCTAAATTTGGCGAAAATTAACGAGGTGACATATTGACACTTTGCGGTGACAGTTTCCGGTGGTCAGAATTGGTGAAATTGTTTCCACTTAAAAAATAGGCTGACTCCTAGAATTTTGCGGGAAAAATTCAAACAATTATATTTAAAAAAATAAAAAATGAAAAATTAATAATAATTATGGGTTGGCCCATAGGTTTAACCCCAAGAACTTCACCATGTATCAATGACTTAATATAGTGATGCCAAACAAGTTTGATAACTAATTCATTGTAAGCTCTACCTACGAATAATTTATATAAACTCACATATCCCATTCGCATCGAGAGAGGGAGCAGAAAAACGTATGGCTTGTGGCAGAACCAGGACACAAGAGCAAAATTAGGAGTGGAAATCTACCTAGGGATAGATCCCGAGGAAGTAATATTCCATAAATATTTTATGGCATCTTAAAAGATTCCCTTAGAGCCAAACTTTTATAGAGTCATATTCATGCCAAGTTTATACTCAATTGAGCCAAAATTTTGCCAGGAGTCTGATGGCACAAACTGTTTTCTGATCTAAGCAACATAATTTTAGTTAGGCTGCAGAACAAAATCTTTGTGGAATGTTCAGGTTTCTGAAAGATTCCCTGGAGGCCAAAAATTGATAGTTGCAGAACCAGGATAACTTTCTACTCATTTTCCTTAGCTTTTCATCAGGGACGCGATGATGTGTTCAGTTTCTTCATTTGAGCATCTGAATTCCATTCCACCCGCAAGAAGGAATTTTTGGGGAATCTTTTATATTCTCAAGGGTCTAAATTTTGACCAAATTAGAAAGAGGTCAAGTTCACATCCATTTTTCACAATTTTTCGATAGGAATTGAATGATGTGATCCATTTCATTAGTAGAGGTGTGAATTTTTTGGCTATCCCCGAAAGTGGAGGTATAAGGTGTCTTTTTTACATCCATGTAATTTGATTTTTGACAAGTATTAATGAAAGAGGCCTCCCACTATGAGGAGAGCCTGGAGACGTAGTCCACACTAGGTGAACTATGTTATCAACATGTTTTGTCATTTATTCTTGTGGTCATCATTTATTTCCACTTCTTTTATGTGTATGCATATTATGGTTACATGCTCTTTTAAAAGCAATTGTATATGCGTCTTTGAAGTGAAAATATATGGATCATGTATAATTCTTTTGATATCTTGCAACTAAAGATAAGTGTAACTCTTCCAAGATGTAGGCTTTGAGGGTGGAGGTTAGGGATAGCACTACCCGATCCTTATAGCGAAGAACCTCATCCTTCCAAGAGTAATCCTCTAAGGAAATAGGATATGCTTGTAATCTATTAATGAAATGGGATAAAGAGCAGTGGGAGAGCCATTCATGAAAGGCTTCTTCAATCCAAACTAGTATGGGTAGGGTGAAGGATAGAAGGGTAACCTCATCCCTCAAATTGGTGTGCTAAGGCATCAACCACTACATTGTCATGCCCCTTCTTATAAATTGTCTCATAATCATATCCCAAAATTTTTGTGAGCCATTTATTTTTTTGTGGTGATGATAGATGTTGCTCGAGCAAATATTTTAGGCTATGATGGTCAATGCGGATTTGGAAATGACACCCCAATAAGTATGGTCTCCAAGTGTCTACTATAGGTAATATGTCCATCACTTCTTTCTCATATGTAGATTGACCGAGATGCTTGCCACTAATTTGTTGACTCGTGAAATCCAATGGTCTACCTTCTTGTATTGATACTACGCTAATGACCATACTTGAAACATCACATTCAATCACAAAAGTTTTTGTCATGTCTGGTAGGGCAATAATAGAGTGGAGAACATGGCCTATTTGAGAACCAAGAAGGCATGTTGAGTTGCTTCAATCTAGAGAAATGAAATTTTCTTTAGAAGGTTAGTGAGTGGTCAGGAAATGCATCCATAATTGCTGAAAAATTTACAATATTAGCCTCTAAGACCGAAGAATCCCCTCAAACTCTTCAAGGTTTTTGGTTCGGGCCAATATTGCATTTCCTCAATTTTTTTGGATCAACTCTGACTCCTTCACGACCCATAATGTGTCCCAACTACCCAACTTTATCCATACGAAAGGAACACTTGGACAATTTGACAAAGATTTTATGATCTTGGAGTAGTTGCAACACCTGGTCAGCATGTTGGAGGTGAGTGTCCCATGTTATGTTGTAGATGAGCATGTCTTCAAAAAAGACTAGAAATTTTTTCTGAGATATGGTTTTAAAAGGTGGTTCATGAGACTCTGGTTCATGGTCTCTACTAGCTCAAGAAAATCTCCACTCCTTCCTTAGCCCATGAATAGAACCCCCATTCCTCACTGGGATGAGTATCTTATCCCTAGAGGAGCAGGTAACTATTCAACTGTGCAAACACCTTTCAGTTCTTGGAAAACATTTACCATCAGCCTTATTACTTTTACTTTCCATAACTAATTTTACTATTCATAATTGAAAAGAAGGAAAATAAATTTTCCATCAAAATAATAATTTTCTTAGTCTTTTCCTTAAAAAACATTAAAAATCAATTTAACTAGTTAACAATTAGTTAGTAGTAAATGCAGCTGTCACATTTATAATATTATTTTGGGGTTTATAATCATAGGGTATAATATACTATTTTTAGAGTTTATAATCCTAGGGTTTAATATTATGATTTATAATATATAGTTTTTAATATTAAGGTTTTTAATATTTGGTTTAATATTGTGAAAATTGAATGGTGTGAAAATATATCAAACATCGTAGTGTGACAAGCATTGCTGAAATGCAACAATCAGTGCCAAAATCATTGTCACATTGTTACATTACATTGGAATTTATTTGTTGTTTCATTACAAAATTTCAAAATTAGATTTTAATATTAATGTTAGGGTCTACAATATTAATGCTAGCGTTTATAATATAAATCCTAGGGTTTACAATCCCAAGGTTTATAATATTAATCTTGGTGTTTTTAATGTTAATCACTTGATATTATAATATTAATAATCTCTTGGGTTTATAATATTAATATTAGGCTTTATACGACACATACCAGAATGTCATAATCCTAACCATCTGCCTAGGAAAAACCAATTTAGCATGATACATATAACATCAAGATATTGAGAGAACCCTGAGCAATGGCATTAGTATTATTGTGCGGACATCCTTGCAGCGGAAAATCCACAACTGCCGAATGCTTGAGGCGAGCTCTTGAATCCCAACACTCCTCCTGCAGTAATGTTCACATTATTGACGAGCCCTCTCTCCATCTTGATCGAAAGAAAAACTATGCCGCTTTTCTAGGGCTTCCCCGCTTGACCACCATGGACATGAGGCTGTCACTTGTTCTTTTTAGTCCCCTGCAGCTCAAGATCTGTCTTGCGTGGGTGAGGCATGGCTCCTATTACTCCATGAAGACACAATACCGGTGAGTAATTGCAGGTCCCAGGGAGGAGAACTCTCAATTCATCGAGGCGCAAGCGACAAGAACAGAGTTGACTCTCTAGAGATGAGCCTTGTTCTGCGATGGAAGATGAAAACTCATATTTTCATCTGCGTCCACCTCCATATCACTGTCTCACCTCAGATCTACCTTGTTGCGCCTAGCGACCAGAGCCTAGGTGCCCCATTGTCCATGCATGAGTCCTCCTTGACCAGCAGTGGTGAGGGTCTTATGGTGGTATGGCTCTACCTACCTCTTCATGACTCCACCATACCCAAATTGTGCAAAGAAGTTCTAGCTGTAGTTTGGGCATAGGCACGCGATTTCTGACAGATCCAAGGGAATCTTGCTAGAAGGATTGGGTGGGAGAAATGCCCTGAGGTGAGGCTGAAGACTGACACATCCCTCAGTTTGTTGTGCTCCAGATTAAAAGACTCCAATAGTAGCAGTGCAACTCAGAACAGTTCCCCTTTGAATGCTAACAACAAGGAAAATATTGTCATCTATGACCTACCACTTCTCCCCATCGGACCCTCTCTCCATCATGAATCTCTTGAAAAGGTAGACTCGGCCCCCTCCTTCCAGATCTAGATCTCACTTCTCAATGGAAAATCCCTGCTTTGCTGGGTTCGATCTACGGATCTGGTACAAAGTCTAGTGCATGCCCTCAAACTCAAGCTAAGGATTCCTTCTGCCCTGCAGCGATTCCCCTATGGAGGTAAAAAACTTGAGAACACTCTTCGACTCACTTTCTATAATATTAAGAAAAACACTACTCTGGCTTTATCCCTACGTCTGCGAGGAAGGGCTTCCGGGCAGCAATCCTTTACTCAAGATTTCTCTTACAAGGATGTTGTCCATGCATAACATCCCAAGAAAGGTGCCCAACCCCTTGAGGCTCCTAATCCATTTTTAGTGTATAAAATGGATGACACAACAATGGTCGAAATCTCTCATCCAACACTGGATAACCAATTTCAATTATATGTTGAAAAGTCCATTATTTTCCAATTCAATAGACTATGGCCACGCTCAACAGATCTATATCAATGGATTCACTCCACTTGGACCAATAACAACAGGAATTCCTTCTAGTTATGTTCGCTTTTGATGAGGACTATCAAAAAGCCTTAACAAGAGGACATTGGTTCTGGGGAAAACCTGGGCTATTCCTCACACCATGGTTCCCAGACTTTGACCCCTCCATGGCCGTCATTACTAAGAGTCCTATTTGGGTCAGGCTTCCAAATTTATCAGCCCCTCTTTGGCACTTTTTTGTATTTCAAGGAATCGTAAACACCCTAGGAAAATTTCTGGGAATGGATCCCTGCAGGGGGAAATCAGGCATATACACCTATGGTAGAATATGCACTAAAATAGACATCAACAAAGGCTTTCCAGATGAAATCAATCTCAGAATGGGAGATTTCCATTGGACACAGACCCTGGAATATGACAACATCACCTTCTAATACCATCACTGCCATCAAACAGGACACCTTCAGAAATCCTACTCCTCGTTCCTTGCCCAAAAGAAGAGGAGAAACTACAAATTAAACTCCAAAAGTTAGAAACCATGTGTACCGCCTCCCATGGATGACATCAACTCCTTCATCTCGGATGAGGAAGAGATCGAAGCAGATGAGGGGGTTTCAAATAAGGATAGGGACATGACGTTGGCATCCCCTAGAGAGCTCAACGGTCCTACAAGTTCTCAGAAACTGTCTCATGAAACCTGCTCCTCAGATTCAGATAAGGAGCCCACTCCCTCAGTCACCAAGAGGCTCCAAGTGATACTAGCCCAACAGCTCCAGGATGGCTAGGTTAGAGTTTCAAAAAAGAAAGGAAATAAATGTCGTACCAAAGATTCAACCCACTCTGGGTAGATTCCTGTTTTTTCTTTTTCGCTCCCTTGCTTACCTTCTTGACTCTCTTGCTTCTCTCTTGGCTACTTAACGAGACCGAGTTTGATTGTTCTTTATTTCTGGTTTCCTTGCTATCTAGCCTCTCTTGTTTGTAATCCATCTTGTACCATATTCTTTTCTAATTGAATTATTATAATTTACAAATATATATATATATATATCTTAGGCTGTATAATCCTTTGGGTTTATAATATTAATCTCTTCAATTTATAATCCCTTGGGTTTATTAATCCCTTGATTTCATAATATTATTAATCCCTTGGTTTTATAATGTTAGTCCTTTTGTTTTATTAATCTCTTAGGTTTATAGTATTTTCTTTTTATTTTTCATGTTGTCTGTGATCCTTCAGGCTTGACCTGTGGCTTGAGGAGCTGAGACCTAGGGGCTCGGGGATCGCATCCAGCCCGGGCCATAGCCTTAAGCTGACTGGATTTTTTAGCATGTCTCTTTCCCCTAACATAGGGCACAACCACCCATGTGAGGTTTATTAATCCCTTTGGTTTATAATAGTAATCCAAAACATTTGTAATATTAATCTCTTGAGTTTTTAATATTGACCCTTTGGGTTAATCACTGGGGTTTATAAGATTACTAGTCCATTGTGTTTATTAACATCAATTATTTATAGTATTATTCGCTTTGGTTTATAGCCCCTTAGGTTTATAATATCAATAATCCCTTAGGTTTTATAAATCCCTTGTGTTTATAATATTATTAATCCCTTGGGTTTATAATATTAATCTCTAATATGTATAATAATATATTAAGGTTTATAATGTTAGGGTTTATAATATTAATCCTAGGGTATAATATTAATCTCTTAGGTTTATAATACTTTGGGTTTATAATATTAATCGTAGAGCTTTATATTCCTTGGGTTTATAAGATTAAATTTAGGGTTTATAATATTAATCCCTTGGATTTATAATATTGATAATTTCTTGGGTTTATTCCCCAATGGGGTTTTCAATATTTGAGACATGCTCAATGCATGTGAAATGAAAGGTCATATACAACAGATGGATAGGAAGACAGATCATTTGACCTCTCATTACGAAAGTTGTAAGATGAATTGATTTGTGTGGCATGTGAAACTTCATTTGTCCTCCCCCAGAAGTCATGCTATTAAGGTAAGGTGTTTAATGGTACATGTCCTATCTTCAGCTTTATTTCGGTCCTCTCTAATGCATGTTTGTAGAGCTGTAATTTCTTGGGGCTCGGGTAGGAATTCTGCGAGTAAAGGAGGTAGTGGGGTTTTCGGTTGGATTATCTCAAGAGTGGTCAGAAGTTTGGAAAATTTATTTCTCACTCGGGTGACTATCATTTGATCTTAGAGTTCATCGAGGGGTTTGGAGGTGTTTACTTCATATTGAAATTGGCTCTGGTTAGGCTCTCGTGGTTCTCGGCCGTGGAGTGTAGTCAGTTGGCCCGCAAATCTGCTTTATAGTGTTTCCCTGTCAAGATAGAGGAATAGTCGTTGGGATGGCTAGTGGAAAATTTAGTTGTGCTCGAGGCCCTTTCCTTATTGGCTTGTGTGTGGTGGCTATCAGTTTCACAGGGGTAGATCTTACTTGTTAATTTGGGGTTGGCGTCAGGATTTCTTAGTCTTACAGTCTATCGGAAGGGTGTGAGAAACACAGGAGGTCTCATCTTAGGGGTGTCTTCTTGGGCATTCATCATGCATCTAGTTTCGCGGAGTTCTCACTCCAAACCCCTACGAAAGGGTGTCTCAACTAATCGGGGTGGCCCAGGAAGCACATTGGAGGTGGCGTGTGGAGATAGAACTATTGCAAGACCCAAGCGGGGCGAGTGTGCAATTGACATTGTGGTGAGGGTGCTGGTTGGAGCTCGAGGTGGCAAGGGTGGTATGGGCTCCGAGCGAGGTGGACGTGTAGCTAGTGGCAGCAAGGATGGGAATGTGGCTCATGGGTGTGGAGTAGGCATGCGAGGGCTGAGTTGTAGGTCATGGCATTGGGGTATTTCAGGGCATTCAGTTGTTGGCTGAGAGATATGCCCTACTTCCCTTCGCGACATGTTCCAAATTGTTCTAGGTCGTCCGGAAGCATATGAAAGGACCAGAAAGGAAGGCCATGTGGTTATCATTGTGATGCTTAATCAGTTGCATTACTTTCAATGCCATGTCAGAGAGAGGATTGTGGTGGTTTGGCGTGGGGAAAAATATGCTAGCATAGAAGGTCAAGAAGTTGGAATCGTGGGTGACTCACTTTGAGCAACATGTTTATTGCTCATATCGTCCTCCTCCCCCTCGAGGGACAGGGCTAGACAATCTAGCGTCAATTACTTCTGATGATTGAGTATGGTCATCGATTTCCTTCTGGTTTTTTTTTGTCTTTTGGTGATTTTGGCATGTTTGGTTTTGGACTTCTAATCTGCTTCTCCTATTGTTTATGTGTAATATGGTGTTAACATTGGTCAACAATCTCGGCTAGGGTGAGATCATTTGCATTTTGATATCTATGTACTTCCTTTTTTATTAATCAATAGAACCTCGACTTACCAACAACAACAAAATCTGTTGGGTTTATGATACTAATCCCTTATGTTTTTAATATTAATCCCTTGGGCGTTTAATATTAATCCCTTTGGTTTATAATATTAATAATCTCATCGGTTTACTAATCCTTTCGATTTATGACATTAATAATCCATTCATTTTACTATCCCTTAAGTTCATAATATTAATCCCTCAAATTAAATATTAATCCCTTAAGTTTATCATTTTGATGATTCCTTAAATTTATTAATCCCTTAAATTTATAATATTAATAATCCCTTAACTTTATTATGTTATTGTTAATATCAATAAAATTATCATATTATTATAATATAATAATAATTATTAATGATTATAAATTGTTATTATAGTTATTATAAATATTATCATAATTATACTATAACAATAATAATAATATTTTATAGTATAATGCTTATTATTATATATTGTTATTAAAATTATATATTTATTAATATTAAATTTATATTTTTAAATATCAATCACATTTACTAATATAATTTACTAATATAATTGTGTATTTGATTAATATAGATTTATAAAAATATATTAACCACATTTATTAATATAATTATACTAATTAATAAATACCATCCATATAATATGAGTTTTTTAAATATTTTTTTACTTATTTTTATGAAATTCATCTAAAACATTTTTGAACCACTCAAAAAAAATTTCGTATTCCTTGAAAATAATATAATTGATAAATACCACAAAAAGGAAATATTCTCTCCATGTTCTTAGTTAGTTGCTAGTGTCCAATAACTTTGTGATAGCCTTTAAGAGGGTCTCAAATAATATTTAGGTACACACGAGAGAAATATTATTTCTTCCCGCCTAGTTTGTCAAATAATTTTTAATCTCTGTTTTGCACTCATTGTTTATTCTACTATCGTAGAATATATATATATATATATGTTTGTCCCCTTGTTCTTTTTAGATTTCACAATCAATCCGAATCCAACGTGATTTGAAAGAGAATCTTTTAACAACTATATAGTTCAAAGATTAGAAAAATATGGCATGCTAAGACTATCGGAACACTTATGATTATACACATCCATTGGTTTTAAAGGGAATCTTTTAACAACTATATAGTTCAAAGATAGGTTAGAAAAATAGGGCATGCTAAGGCTACTCGGAAACTTATGAGAATATACCGCAAAAAGATGCCCCTTTATGAGAATACACAACCCACAACCAATAAAATGTTAGAGTTGCTGAGTAACATCAATCTTACGAAAAAAAAAAAAAGCTCACAAAAACCATTGCTTTACTATTCTTGCTACGCAATCATCAGTACAAAATAGTGGGAGATTATCATGATGCACACGAGGTTTCCAACACGGCAGCAGTGACAATCATGCTATTTAACCTTGAATATATCTTTGAATGATTAGAATCAATGGGCCACGATTCACATGTTCCTGTGAAAGGGAAAAATTCCGGAAGTTTAAATTGTATTAGAAGTCGAAAAGTAATGACCGTATATAGAAATCTGATGCCGGACGACATAAGTCAATGGTCAAGTGCAAGAGTGATTATGAACCGTGTAAAAGCAAGGCGAGCCTTATTTCAGCTGCCATAGGCCCATTAATGCGGCCAGGCCGCTGATGCCCGCCACACGATGCTCTGCTTCTTTAATCCGACGGCGGGCATCAGTTGCCTGGCCGCATTAATGGGCCTATGGCAGCTGAAATAAGGCTCGCCGTAAAAGCAACCAAAATTTTCAAACATCGGTTGAAATTATAAGCGGTATATTAATGACCTAAGTTTTTGGTTTTTGGTTTTTTTATGCATTTAAGAAAACAACAGGTTATATCATATAGTATTTTGGCGACCTCAATCTCCCAGAAGGAAACAAGATCTATTTTATGCATTCATTTAAGAAAACAACAAGTTATATCATATAGTATTTTTGGCGACCTTAATCTCCTAGAAGGAAACAAGATCTATTGGCCACTTCAATGAGTTAAAAACCAACTAAAATTGACACAGTTTGATTCTGTCTTTCAAATCCTTATAAACTATGATATCTATTATCTCCTTAAGCATACTACTATGAAAATAAATGTGAGTCGACCACATCATAATCAGAAACAAAATTATGCAGAACTTCCTATAGCTATTCATCGGGTGATTCAATTTGCATGGGATCTTTAGCACTTGACCCGGGCATGTCCACTTGATTAAAATTCTGAAGCTACCTTTCAATTCGACTGAGATGTACATTTTGATGATGCACCTATAGCAAGATGGCCTGAATGTGTTGGTGGATTTATGCAAGACTCGGTTTTTCCTTTGGGTTTCCTCTCGCTTTCTATACTGCCATAATGGCCTTCACCATCAAACATTTCACAGACCAATAAAGGTGAACTGATTGTTTGAACGCAGTCAGTTTTCCTCTAGTATTTCCTAAATCTATCACCATGCGTGTAATTTCATGATTTGGAAGGTTTGCCTCTACTTTGGTATTCACATCTTTCTCCCATACAATGATCATTGACTTAACTTGAGCCAGAGTACCGACCCCATATGCATGCACTAAATTTTGCATGTTTTCTTGATCTATTTTCGTACCCCTCTTGCGCTAATGTATGCTTGATGAAGCTCCCTTCACTTTGTCTTTCTCTTTCGCTGGCTTGTTGATTTGTCACCCCAACCTCCACTCCCTTTACCATTTTCTGCTTTCTGGACCACCCAGCGACTGTGAATGCATTGAGCCTTTTTGGTTGATGTTTTGATGAACGTTTGGGGATAGGAGTTTTGGTGAGATTGCAATTTGTTTTTCATTTGGATTTAATACCAACTTTATTTTAAACCTATTGTTTAACTGCACGATTTTTTAGTAATTTTTGCTTGAATTTGATGATGCAATTTTTGATGATATTGCACAAAACGTTGTTTTGTTGCTTAAATTTCATTTTTGGATGTCTAAATCAAATCATCATTGTGAAAAGCCCTCTCAACACCTAGATTATGTAGACTCAACAACTTAAAACAGAAATTTTCTCATTTTCTAAACAAATCAGAGATTTTCTCATTTTTTAAACAAATTTCAAATTAAATAAACCATAAAATCCATTGAAAAATCATGTCATAAAACTACTCTACTATTCTAAATCTTTTAAAACTTTAACAAATTATCAATAAATAATAAAAATAGTACAAGTTGTCAATAAATAATAAAAATAATTAGTTTAGTCCTAAACAAAAATGAGTTGAGCTCATTACTACTATCTTAAAAAAAAAACACATCTTCTAAAAAGATTGTTCTTTTAAATAATATTCAAACTTTTATACATATATAATTTTTATCCTAAAACAAATGATTATAAATATTTCTCTTATATAGATATAAATTTAATTAATTTTTCAATTATTAATTTCAACTTATTAGAATTTCAACATCCTCACTCTCAAATGAATTGTGCAATTATAAATACATATCTTATAAATTTTATACATAAATTTTTTTATTTTTGTCTATTAGGATTAGAAGTTTCAAAATCCTCGCTCTCAAAAAAGTTGTGTATTATGGCAACTTCCTCATTTGGTTTCTAAAAGTACGTTCACAAAAAAATAAATTAAATTCTAGTGAGAAAGAAATGAAATCCCACCGTCATAAAAAGAAAATTATATATCAAATTCCACACCGTCATGAAAAGTAAATTATATATCAAATGCATCTTGTGTTATTTTATGCAATGTAATCATATTTTCGTTCAATAACGAATTTCGGAAGTAATCCTATAGTAAATTAATTATCACATCTTTCGGTGAAAATCACAATAGAAAATTTTGTGTCGACGCGTTTCGAACCAGCCAGTGTGGTTCATCATCAGGACAAGATGATGAACCACATAGTATTTGATTAACCATCATTTACCAATTATGGTTGTTTTGGTTATAATGGGAGTCTATGGAAGAAAATCGACATTAGATAGTGTAAACCCTCCTCGCATATGATTGTGAGCATGGTACTAACGTGATAGAAGCGAAATACTTTGCCCCTTTGGTCCACGTAAAACGATGAAATGCCTTGAATATATTGAGAATAGTTGTCCGTTATGTCAATCTATAATGATGAATTGAATTGAATAGAATATATATAAGATTTAAAAATGTTTTTATTGGAAATCAATGTGTAGGTTAATGGTACAAAATAAATAGCATAATGGTTTTAGAATTTTTTTTAAAATAATAACACGAATTTGTCATCAATATTATATTAGACAATTTGTTACAACAAATCTACTAAAATATATTAGAAAATTTGAAATCTATATCATGAAGTTTTTTTTTTTTTTTTTTTTTAATATTGTTTATTGCATATGTATGTGAATTATAATTATTCATAAAATAGATAATAACAAAATAAAACTTACAAATCACAAATTAATAAAATATATACCCTAGGTCCTCGATAGGGGTGTCCAATCCTAGGGACAAGTGGGCAACGAATAGTTAATGCTGGATTGCCCCTCATACACGGGCCCACCAACTCACCACCCTCCCACGCTCGAGCGGTAATGGGCCTCAGGGTAGGTGATCCTACAATAGCGGTTATTGCAGTCAAGGGTGCAACGGACGTGAGCTAGCCCATTCAGTATCCGCAGGCGATGGTGAAGATTGGTGCTTTGGCTTTCACAGATGAGCAGAAGCTAGCTCTTAAGCCTTGGCTTGAGCTTCGCCGGTAGGAGACGAGGTGGGTGCAAGTTCAACCGAGTAGCAGTGGTGGGAGTCTGGTAGCGAGGAGGAATCCTCACAATGGAAAGAGCACGTTGCACTAGCAGACAGGTGAAGGCGATGAGGGTGAATTAATAGTGGAGGGGGTGTCTTTGGACAGGTGGTTCTAGTGTTCAGTCCTAGTGCCAGAAGACAATCCGTGGACTGCATAGGAAGGGTCCTTCACTGGCCAAGTGCGAGGTGGTTCTTCCTTGGGCTTACCGAGCACTCAGGCTCTCATGCGATTTGCATCTGTGGGTGGTGGCAACTTTGCACCTCATTTGAGGGCACTGTTGTGGCTGGTGGTGGTATTGTGTCTCTCATCCACGGCGCTCGGGACACAGTCAATGATAAAATCCACTGAGGTTGCAAGGACGGTGTGTCAGTGTTAGAGGTTTTTGGACCCGAAGTGACTTGGCGCTGTAGCCTAGAAAAGGGTGAGGGAGTGGTAGACAACTGCATGCCAAGCGAGCGAGGTCGGGCATGGCATGTAGGTCTTGGATGCGGCATGGAAAATCGCCAGGTATCTGGGGATTTGAGTTCACACTCGAAATCTACTGAGAGTCAACATTCGGTGGCGGCCATGGCATTTTCTCTAGTTCAGTCACTAGGCCAGGTTGAGGCTCTGGCCACCCTTGAAGCAATTTCTGCCCAACTCCATCAGATCCAACTCAACCTAGACACTTTGCGTGAACAAAGGTATAATGATCATAATGAAATTTTTGCCTACATTAAGATTGTCCAAAACCTGCAGAATGAGACCCTCGAAGCACTGGAGAGTATGTGTCATCTTCTGAGGCGCTCTCACGACCACCTCTGATCTCTAGAGGCCCAAGTGGACCATATCATCTACCACATGCACAATCAGGGACGTCTCTTCGCAGCTCCTTCGGCAGGTCCCCTGCACCCTCCTCCATGATGAAAATTTTGTTTTGGTTCTTTTGTAATTTTGTGTGGTTAATAACCAAGAGCATCAGATGCCTTGGCAAGCACCCAAGTCTTTCTAGGCACTGCAAGCCTTCTGGGTTGCCTGAATGTAATACATTTATGATGGCTTCTACTATAAATTTTGATTTTTATATCATAATATAAACTCAACTTTTACCGACAAATATATATCTATTTATATATATATATATATATATATATATATATATATATATGTACCCTAGGAAAAAATTTTGATAGAAAACTGAGTTGGAAGGTGAGACCACTCTACTCTCTTTCTCTAAATGGAAAAAGGATAGAAGTACGAAAAATTGATGCATGTGGCTGGTTGGCTACTACAATGCACAAATCCTCTATGTTTTCTTCCTACTTATCCACTCTCGACTAGCCTCCTCATATATGTCACAAAATTCACTTGAATAGAATGGAATGTATTCTCCTCGTAGTGACTCAGTTATAACACATCTTGATAGCCTACTAGTGATTAGGTATAATTCCTTCAACTCTTAAATATACTTAAATTGTGGACTCTTTTAGAATCTTCTTCATCATGATATAGTTAAAATAATTCCTGCAACAACCATATTTTCCAGATCTTCCTTAACCTTTCGGTTATATTTTGGATTCCATCTGTAAGATCGCTACTTGATAGGCCTAGCATCTGTTTCCAAGCGATTTTCATCACACCCAGATCTCCAATAATCCCTTTTAGCTTAGAAAATATAGTGGGAAAAAGCACTTTATACTCAGTGAGAAGCTCTGCAATCTTACCCACTATATCTTCATCCCAATAATCCCCTATTTTGGCAAACTTAGGCTTCTCTTCTGTCCTAATATTAACTTGCCTAGTTTTAACAGGTTCAGTAACATCTCGTAATGCAATCTCAGGTCCAGCAACTTCACACTAACCCTAATCCCTTGGAATCAGGAATGTTAATGTTTCTTGGATCCTCTTCGTTTTCGTCAGTGGTCACAATCTGACATTCAATTTTAGCCTCTAACTACACATTTGATTCTATTGAGGCCCATAACAATGATTCCTTTCGCATATCAAAGATAGCATCTTGAATTTCCTATAATGCCTCATCAACGCTCTGGAACCCACTTTCAACGCTGAAATTCAAAATGAAGCTTTCTTTCAACGCATCCCATTCGGTAGTACCATATCCAAACTCAGTCTCTAAGTACCAATTTATGGGTATCTTGTCTAATGTATGGATGAATAGGTGAACCCATTTTTTCTTTGACTCTTCTCACTGAATTATAGTCCAAATATCTAAATTAATGTGTGGATCATATGTTCCTGAATATGTTCCTTTCATTCAGGTGTTGGGGCTAAAAAATCGCAGTCATAGCATTTGATGTCATTCCTTCCAAGTAGAAATATTCTCTTTGTGAGTTCCCCACCAGCGCGTTGGGCTTGAGCGCATAGATAGATCAAGCGCGTGGAACATCCCTTTCAACTGCATCTAGAAAAAAATTTACATCTACGATACCATCATAATGGGGAAGTTCACATACCTTAGAGGATATACAGCACAGAGATCTGGTAACCCGATTACAGCGCAGTGCGGATACTTCATGTAAGCAGTTCTGCGAGTTTTCTAATTCTTCATATGAGTATGATAAGCATGAATTATCTTTCTCCAAACTTAGCCTACCATATGTTGTGGGGTTGATCCAATCCTCATCCCCCGCGATCAATTTGTAGACATGATCAATATCTTCATCGAAATATTCGTCGCGCACCGGATCTATCTACCTTTCTCTTTCTACAGGATCCAGTGGGACCATAACTCTTGTCCCATTTCTTTCAAATATGATGGTCCTGCACTTGAGGCTAATGGTAGCATCCATGTTGAAAGCCTAGTCTAAGCCTAGCATTACATGATACGGGTTTTTATCATCAACAATTTTGACGACTTCAAAGTCAGCAAACACCTTGACTCATTCAATGTCAACTACTACCCTAGGGAGGCTTCACCATTAGTGATGATCAACAAAAATAATGGTTCATTGCAATGTTATTGCCGCATATACACCTTCCTTTGTCTTAGGAAAATATCATGTCCTAGGCCGAAGCTGTGGAAATCGTAATGAAGCTATAAGCTTCTCCAGTTCAGAATGCGCAGGGTGGGGTTCAACAGATTCAGAGTCAATTGTCTACCCTACACTTAGAGCTGCAAATCTTATGGAAGGAGAGTGGGAAGGACATACGCACAGAGATATGGTACGTGCACTACAAAACTAAAGGACACTACAAGGATAAATGCCCTGTATATAGTCAATATTTAGAAATTGGAGGACCCAGTCTAATCAAACCTAATCCATAGGTTGGAGCACTGAAAGGTGCGAACCCTCAAATATGGTGTGCAATATGTAAAATAGTTGGAAACACCCTACATACTACTGTCGCGAGTTGCAAAAATATATTCCAACAGATAAGCAGCTATACTATAAATTTTGTTGATCTATAGGCCATGATGAGAATAATTGTCACAGTTTTGACCTAATGATTTACCAAGTTGTGACTTACATGATGTAGTCAGAAAGTAGAGGTCCAAATTCACCCGCGTCACCCTTTGGTCGAGTGGGATTTTAGGGTTGAGGGCATGGAAGAGGAGAAGGAGCTGGTTGAGGAACCATTTGTTTTCTTAAGGGGTCCTCACCTAGGTTCATAGTGTTATGCACAACCAACAAAACCCTCCAACTACTGGCCCTTTTGGCAGTGATTTTCTTGTGCAGACCAAAGTCTCACTCGAAACAGTATGGGGGGGTGTTGGAACCAATTTTCTGCACCATGAGGGAGGAATATGTTGTGGATCTAACCCTTCTTGATCTGATCTAATCAACAATGTGTTGCACTATTTATTTTTAACCTTATTCAGATCTAACTTAAATAAAACCCTTAACACAAATGCATTTTTGCACAAACATAGAGATATATTCTTATTCAGATTTAACTTAAAAAAAAACCTTAGCAGAAACTTATATAAATATTATGCAATTATAGAGATCTATAATTATATAAGTAAATCATGCAAACATGCATCAGATAACATAAGATGTAGCATATCTATAAGAAAATCAACACATTAACACATAAGATAGTGATCATGCAAGTGAACTAGTAATTTCACCAAAACTTCTCTTTTTTAGTAGATCTTCAGTGATTACAATTATTTCTCTTATAAACATAGCTGCAGAGTCCTCACACACAACCCAGGACTTAGGTATCCGTGCACAAAGCCGCATGAGCCTATCTGTACTCATACTTATCACAAAACTTTCACAATCCACATAAACATTAGATCATTCATTCATTGATTCTTACTTGATTGATTTTTGAGTTGACGCCTACATGCCTTTTTATATGGCTTAGACGTGCAAAAACCATGGACTCAACCGATGGTTTGAGCCCCATGTTTTACCCTTTTACCTGTTACAAAAGGAAGGATATTTAACCTGCCCCAAATCCCCCTTAGGTGTGTGTTACGGTTTTACAAAATAATGAAAATTGACTTAAACTTTACTCGAGGGGACCCTAGCCCAACAGTTTTCTATATATATGATCCGAGGAAGTTAGGGTTTTTTCAGGCTCTATAATTCAATCTCAAACAGGTGGCCTAGGTAAAATCATCATTACTTCTCTCCAAGCATCAAATTTGAATTTCCTAAAAAGTGGCTTAAAGCACAGGGACTGTAGTTTTTCTTATATCAATTTTAGGGTCGAAGGTCTATTACAAGTGAAATTCTGTACAAGTTCTCTTTATTGAAACAATCCATATTCAGGTCATCATGGGATATTGGGGATAAATTTATATTGAAAAATCCAATTTTGATCTGAATTTTGGAATTGGAAAGAAGACTCAAAGGGCTACCTAGATTTTAGATCTTGGAGAACCAAAATCACAAAGATACAACAATTTCAATATTGGGCTCCTAAAAATAAAGAAAAGCTATGTATTTTTTTTAAATTTGAATAACGTTTGTTTGAAAAATCTGCTTGAAGTTATTTAAATGGCATAGTGAAGCATAGATATCATTTTTTTATTCCAAAATGCCTGAAAGAAAAAAACAGACACACCTAGGAAGCAACTACAAATATCTATTATGACGCATGAAGAATAAGAATAAATGTAACATAATAAATATAAATTACGATACCAAGTGCAATAAATTTCACTCTCGCAAAGAGTAACTAAAAATGAATTGGAATTGATGAATATTAATATGGATGGTTTAGAATTAAAAATAAAAAGGGACATGAATTGTTTGAAGGATGGTTTAAAATATGGTGTGGAAGCAATGATTAATGTTAAGATACAAGGGTTTAAGGAAGGTTTGGCAAAGTTTCTAGAAGAAATGCTTCACAGTGCTGACAAGATGATCTATGAAAATCATGATGAGAAAAAAGGAATATAATTATGATTTTACAGACTCCAATGATGGGTTTAAGAACAACCACATTCCAAAGATAGATATGAGGATGTTTTATGGCAATGATCCTGTAACATGGATATGACAGATGGAGCAATATTTTGATCTCCATGATGTGAAACACATACAAAAGGTACAAATTGCATCTTTATATTTAGAACCTAATCAATTTTTATGCTATGGATGGCTTTGTTATTGTAAACAAATTTTCACTTGGTCAAATTTTATGGAGGAAATGATATCACATTATTAGGATATACAGAGAAACACCTTCTTTATCGAATTGATAAATCTCAAACAGAAGGGATCAATGGCGGAGCAAATTTAGGACTTCCAAAAATTGAATATTAGGGTAACTGTTATTCCATAGGAGCATAGGATTTATGTCTTGATAGGTACTTTAAATGATAACATCCAAAATCAGGTTCATATTTGGAGACCTGATTCATTGGAGAAGGAATTCAGGGTGGAAAGAAAAGTTGAAAGAAAAATTATGGCAACAAGGAAGTCTAGCACTCATAACTATAAATATGGAAGTGTTGCTACTCCTATCCTTCCACAACTGACAAGGTTGACACCACAAAAATTGGAGGAAAAAAGAGAAAAATGGTTTTGTTAAACTTGTGATAGAAATTACACAAAAGGTCATAAGTGTGCTAAGAATAAATTATTCTACATAGATTGTTAAGATGAAGAAGAAAAGGAACAATAAACATCAAAAGAGGAGGATATACACCAGGAACCAACCCAAAATAAAATAGAAAGGAATATGACCATCCTGTAATGCATTGGTAGGAATTAACACTCCTCAAACAATCAAGATAGAAGGATATATCAAGAGGAAAAAGTTAATAGTGTTGATGGATTCAGGTAGTACCCAAAATTTTATTCATTGTAAGATAGCCAAGGAATTGAATTATTTCCTATACCCAACACCATAGTGTCAAGTGATGGCTGCAAATGGAGGAAATATAAATTTCCCTAGAAAGTGCCATAATATCAAGCTAAACATGGGGGCGTATATATTGAATAATCCAATGCTTTCTATTCCAATGGCTGGTGTTGATTTTTTACTAAGAGTCTAATGGTTACAATATTTGGGGATGATAGATTTTAATTTTCAAGAAATTTTCTTAAAAACTTTTTGGGAAGGAAAGGAAGTTTAATTAAGGGGTATTGCAAGGAAACAAGGAAAGATAATCAGTTCTAATGGCATGAAAAATATTCTGAAGAAAGAACAATGGGGTGCAATTACATAATTATGCTTAGTAGATGTTTAAACATTGAAACCATCAATTTATCCATATCTCCAAAAAGCCTTGGAAAATCATTCCAAGGTATTTGAGACTCCCAAAGACTTCCCACCTATTCGTGATCATTACCATGCTATTCAATTGATTCTAGGAAGTGTTCCTCCAAACATCAAACCTTACAAATATCTCTATGCCAAAAATAGCGAAATTAAATGTATGGTTGCCAGAATGCTAGAGGCTAGCATAATTCAACCTAGTCAAAGTTCTTTCTCTACTCTAGTAGTATTGGTGCATAAGAAGGATGGACCATGGCATGTGTGTCCGGATTATAGGGAGCTCAACAAACTCACTATTAAAGATAAATCTCCCATTCATGTCATTGATGAATTCTTGGGTTAACTACATCAAGAAATTTACTTCACCAAGCTAGATCTTTGTTGAGGATACCATCAAATTACAATGAAGATTGAAGGAGTTCTGAAAACAACATTCATAACTCACGACGGTCATTATGAATCTTTGGTAATGCCTTTTGGCCTTACAAATGTGCCTTCCACATTTCAAGTTTTGATGAATTCGATTTTCAAACCCTTCCTTAGAAAACTTTTGTTACTATTTTTTGATGATATACTAATCTAGAGCAAGTCTTGGAAGGATCATGTTCAACATGTTGACATGGTGCTCAAACTATTGGAGGAGAAACAATTATATGAAAGAAACCTCCAAATGTTTCTTCGAATTACAAGAGGTGGAATATTCGGGTCATATTGTATCTCATGAGGGTGTTAAGGAAGATCCTAACAAAATTAAAGCCATTAAGGAATGGAAAATCCCCACAACCATAAAGCATCTTCGATGATTCTCGGGTTGACAGGGTATTATGGAAGGTTTGCTAATAAATTTGGGAGAATTATCAAAACCTCTAACAACATTACTGAATAAAGATGCATTTTCTTGGACTCCAAAATTAACTAAGGCCTTTGAATATCGTAAAGAGGTAATGTGCCAAGAACTGGTCTTAGTAAAGCCAGACTTCACAAAAATATTTATTGTGGAATGTGATGCCTCAAGGAATGGAATTGGTGTTGTTTGAATTCAGGAAGGAAGACCCATTTCTTTTGAATTTCATCCAATGAAGGGAAATTATTTACACAAATCCATTTATGAGAATGAAATTTTGGAAATACTACATGCACTAAAGAAATGGTGACCTTACCTAATAGGAAGAAACTTCAAGGTAAAAATAAATCATGATAGTCTTACATAATTTTTGGAACTAATATTATCTTTGGAAGAGCAACAAAAAT
The DNA here is from genome assembly GCA_034641835.2 of Pinus albicaulis. Taxonomy (NCBI): domain Eukaryota; kingdom Viridiplantae; phylum Streptophyta; class Pinopsida; order Pinales; family Pinaceae; genus Pinus; species Pinus albicaulis. The sequence continues at coordinate 456,547,882 of CM076569.1, read as the reverse complement.
GGGTCATAAATATGTTGGGTTACGACTTTGAAATCATCTACAAAAAAGGGAAGAAAATTATTTTTTCATATTCACTTTCAACAAAGGATGAGGATGTGGAAACATTGTTGTTTTCCATTTATATTATCCAATATGATTGTATAACTGCAACAAGATATGAATGGAATAATGACGAAGAGGTGTGGAAATGCATTCAAAAGTTGTAGCAAGATCCCTGTACATATGATACATTTGGCTGGAAAATTGATTCATTATGCTACAAAGATTGCTTATATCATTGTAAGAATTCCCGAGTCAAGAGAAAGATTATTTTCACCTACTCCTTAGGAGGGCACTCCAAATTTTAAAAAAATTACCATAGGGTCAAGAAGGATTTTTTTTGGGATGACCTTAAATATGATATTCATAAGTTTGTGGAAGAGTGTTTGATCTGCCAACAAAATAAATTTGAGACAATTAAGACCTCGAGCCTATTACAACATTTAGCAATTCCAAGTCAGTATTGGGAGGAGGTCTCAATGGATTTTATCACAGGTTTACCCATGTATGAAGGAAACAGTGTCATAATGGTGGTATTTTATAGTCTTACCAAGTATGCACACTTTTGTGCATTATATCATCCTTTTAAAGTGAGTACAGTTACTACTGCATTTATGGAAAAAATTCAAAAGCTACATGGAAACCCAAATATTATTGTAAGTGAGAGAGATCCCATTTTCACTGGAATTTTTTTGATGCTGATAGCTCATCTTATCGTTCTCGATATGACGAGAAAACTAAGATAGTTAACAAATGTTTGGAAGGATTTCCTCATTTCTTTGTATCTGATAAACAAACAAAATGGGTCAAGCAGTTACCTCTATATGAATGGTAGTATAACACTTCCTTCCATACTACAAAAAAAATGGTCCCATTTATGGCACTTTATGGATATCATCCACCATCCATCACATCATCTTTAAGTGAGAATTCTAAGGTTCAAGCTATCGAAGATCACATCGAGCATCGAAAAAAAGTTCTCCAACTCTTAAAGGATAACCTCACTCTGGCACATAATTGAATAAAACAACAGGAATATCAACATCACCGTGAAAGATGTTTTGATGTAGGCGATGGGTATTTTTACGACTACAACCATACAAACAAATGTCCCTCCAGCAAGCTAATAAGGATACTAAATTATCACCCAAGTACTATGGTACTTACAAGGTGTTGCAAAATATTGGTACTATGGCATATAAATTGGAGGTTCCTACATCTTCGAGACTACACCCAATTTTACATGTTTCATGCTTGAATAAGGTTATCGATGATAATATCCCAGTTCAAACAGTGTTTCCAAAACTTGGTGAAGAAGGAAAAATAATATTTGAGCCTAAAGTAGTCACGGAAACAAGAAACCGACAACTATGTGATCAATTAATTTCAAAGTATCTCATTAAGTGAAAGAGTTTATCCTTTGAATGTTCCACATGGGAGGATTAGAATTTTATAGAGAATCATCCAGACTCTACTCAAGCATTGAGTACAACACTTTTTTGAAAGAGAAGGGAATGTTAGGTCCCTATAATACTATTGCACCCCCCATGTGGTTACTGTTGTGCCCTTACATTATTATTGGTATGTAGGCTCTGATTATATTGTGATCCCTTATACTCCTATATATACCAAGGAGGTTTTATTGTTTCAACCATCCAATAATTATTCATTTACGTAATGTAAAGAAGTTTTCCCCCTCTAAGAGGATAATTTTTAAGTCGTTGATCTATCTTTTATTTTCTTTTGTGAGTTGGTTCCATAACAAAGTATTTCCCGTGACTGAATGATTTTTTCATTATATACTTTGCAACTTATAATTTCTTACTTTAAACTTATCAATGTGTCTACTATGTTAGGAGAGTACTCATCTCTTTATTTCTCATATGATCAATAAGGAGAGTCATGTCAACTGTAGTCCACCATATACTTCCTGCAAGCATGCCATGTGAGATAAACAAAAATATTACCTCCCTGAATTTCAGGGGAGGATATCTTGTCTTCATAGTTAGTCTGCATTAGCACAACATATGTATATATAATGAAATAAACATATCAATCATCCCAACATCAATATCATATCAACGTTGTCATGATGATGCAAACTACAACAATGACCAGCAATGTAATGTGCACCACAAACACATCAACACTAACATGCATGCATAAAAATCACATTCCACCCATCTATTCCAAGTGTTTGAACATGGAAGCTCTAATACCAATATGTAACCAACCCCTCCCACATTTACCCAATTTCATTGGCCTACTAGGGTGAACATGAGATGAAGAGTTATTGTGACTTGATGCAACCTCCAAGATCCAGTTAAGGAAGTGGGGCCTATAAATTGATAACTCACAACATTTATCAATACTATAGGAAGCTCAAGGGAGAAAGAACCACCCTAGGTGACCAAAACTTGAGTTGGGGATCCTTTTCACTAACCTAGGCTCCCAACTACATGCATGGAAAGTTCTGGGAGTGGTTGAAGGCCTCCAATCGCACACACGATGCTGCCTAAGTGCATTTATGAACCAATTTGCTCAGTTCAAAGGTTGTGGTCCCAATATTTGTGCCACAACTCCAGGCCATCCTCTAGACCACTTCCCATAACTACTTGATACTTCTTATTGGGCCACTAATTTGTATTTTTATTATCACTTCTTAACATCCATTTCATCCATTTATAATGTTATTTTATCACATTATTTATCATAATTTATTATATAATTACATTTCATAACAATTTATGTTCTTTTGGATAAGTAATACTTATTTTGATTTATTTTAATAAATTAATGATTATTATGCATGATTTTTCCAATGATGGTTTATTAATGAATTCTTTATAGCATCACTCATTATTTTAGCCTCCAAAATCTCTTCCATATTGCAGATTTGATCTTTAGTTGATAATTAAATATTCCAACTCAGAAATTCGTTGGGATAACAAGAGATAATTTTTCGTTGAACGTTTAGAGAAAATGAAGAAGAATCCTTAAAATCTGAAACATGGGTTTTGTGTAGAACGAAAGAAGTTAGTTTTCTAGTTATCATTTTTCCAAAACTCAGTCTTGATTGAGAGAAACTCAAGGTTCTTTGAAGGGAATATTTGTAGATTTTATATTGTGGTCGTTTTGCAAATTTCCCCAATTGTAATTACCAAATTCAAATTGTGTTAGTTGAATCATGATGGAAATATCTTTCAGATCTCATCTTGCTTATTGATGTTTTGTAATCATTTTATTTCCCTTTGTTTTTTGTATATTTAAAAGGACACAAATCAGAGAGAAGGGGGGATATAACGCATATAAGGTTGGCTATGCAGGGAATGGAGATTTGTAATAGAACATTTCATTAAGTTAATGCAAGATATCTTTCTGTCCTTCTTGTGAGTTCGTGAATACATCGAAGCCCTAATCAGGGAGTTGGACCAAAACTTGAGTTGGGGCTCATTTTCACTAACCTAGGCTCCCAACTACATGCATGGAAAGTTCTGGGAGTGGTTGAAGGCCTCCAATCGCACACATGATGCTGCCTAAGTGCATTTATGAACCAACTTGCTCAGTTCAAAGGTTTTGGTACCAATATTTGTGCCACAACTCCAGGCCATCCTCTAGACCACTTCCCATAACATCAGTAATAACATAAAATAGGTAATACTTATTTTGCTTTATTTTAATAAATTAATGATTATTATGCATGATTTTTCAATGATGGTTTATTAATGAATTCTTTATAGCATCACTCATGATTTTAGCCTCCAAAATCTCTTCCATATTGCAGATTTGATCTTTAGTTGATAATTAAATATTCCAACTCAGAAATTCGTTGGGATAACAAGAGATAATTTTTCGTTGAACGTTTAGAGAAAATGAAGAAGAATCCTTAAAATCTGAAACATGGGTTTTGTGTAGAATGAAAGAAGTTAGCTTTCTAGTTATCATTTTTCCAAAATTCGGGCTTGATTGGGAGAAACTCAAGGTTCTTTGAAGGGAATATTCCTATATTTTCTATTGTGGTCGTTTTGCAAATTTCCCCAATTGTAATTACCAGATTCAAATTGTGCCAATTGAATCATGATGGAAATATCTTTCAGATCTCATCTTGCTTATTGATATTTTGTAATAATTTTATTTCCCTTTGTTGTTTGTATATTTAAAAGGACACAAATCAGAGAGAAGGGGGGATATAACGCATATAAGGTTGGCTATGCAGGGAATGGAGATTTGTAATAGACCATTTCATTAAGTTAATGCAAGATATCTTTCTGTCCTTCTTGTGAGTTCGTGAATACATCGAAGCCCTAATCAGGGAGTTGGGCCCACTCTCCTGACCAGGTGTTGCATGCTTTCTTTGTGTGTGCTATTTTTGTTTTCTTGTTTTGTATATTTCTTAATTGTTGTGACAGTAGATGTAATTTTTGAAATCCTTATTTGTTGTGAATGTATTGAAAGTTTTACAATTCATTTTTTTATTATTTTGTTGTTGTTACAGTGATTCATTTCTTTACCTAGTTCATTGAATCTACGATTAATACAAAATTGTGCTATTTTCATCTACATATATTTTGTGTGTTAGCCTTGCAATAACCAACGCACCTGGATTGATAATTAATGTGGGAAAGGGTTTGAATAATCATTCACACTTGGACACCAACACTTCTCTAAATGATAAATGACATAATGACAAGGCTAAACATACTTAAGTCAGAAAATTTACCTAAACTGACTAGAACATACTAGACATTTGGTCAAACACATGGTAAACATGAAAGTTATAGGTTATGAATGAATGTATGATAATAGTAGTCTAATATTCTCCTACTAATCACCAAGAATTCTATATGCCCTCTCCACATAGCTGAAACAACACTTGCTATTCCATATATTCATTAGCCAAGCAATAACTAAATAATTCATAACAAGAGCCATAGATAATACACATCATATAACCAACATATAACCATAAAATAACCAACATATAAACTATGGTGACTTGACCATGATATCACCAACATAATCATAATGATTTCTCATAGATCACAATAAGGAAACATCTCATATTAATAAATGAAAATACCAAACAAGTTAGGGACTTCCATATACCACCTGGAAAAATCTCGTTTTCAACCAATCACCCCTATGCTATAGTCCAATCATGAATATGGGATCCATGGAATAAACCCAAAACAATCCAAAACAGGGCTTCCAAAGGAAAAACCACCTCAATCGTCAACCATAGTGACTCCATCTCCATGGTCAGAAATCACTAGGACCAACCTAATCGGATTCTACCCAAGCTTTCCAGGGCTCCATGAACTAGTAACTCAACCCTCAACCTTCCAAAGCTCCATAGAATTTGTACAACCTGGATCTAGGGACTAGTAATTCAACCCACCAAGGGCTCTAGAGCGTTTGTCCCAACCTAGGCTCAAGGACTAATATCTAAGACAAAAAAAATTTGAGCCTTCCAAAGTATTTTTTCCAACCCATAACCATAATGAATGATGAGAACCAATAAGAAAACATTCAAGTTGAAAAACCCACAATACCATGGCTATATAGGAAATGAAGAGGAAACGATAAAACTACTATAAATCTAGTAAAATATACATGCTAATGACAACACATAACTAGAAAATCACATGCATCTACCATGCATCCAAAAATCATCATGTAAATCACACATGCAACCTGTTACCTACAAATAAATCCAGTTGTAGTCATTGATCCACCTGTTCCCTTTCACATTGTTGATTTCCTTTTTCTTATTTTTTTAATCCAATGTATTCCAAAGTTCTCCAGGAATGCTCCAAGAATACTCTAAGTGTGCAATATTATGAGATAATGAGAGAGTGAAAGAGAGCTCCAAAACTAAACTGATAAAAGGTTAACCAACAAAATTTGTTGAAATCTAGCAACTCATCCTCATAAACCTTTTTATCATTGAGGCCTATATTTTCTTCATTTTCCTTAATTTTTTCTTCAATTTCCCTCTCATGAAAATCTATTTCTCTTCACCTTAATTTTCTCCTATTTTCCTTTATTTCAGAATAAAATAAAATCCAAATTAATGCCTCTTTACCTTTACCAATTCCTTTTCCAATTTCCATACCCATTAATTAATCAGAAGTGATACCCATCACTATGTTTTTCCAAAAATATAGATTGGAGTAAGTGTTCCATAGCCTTGGCTTACACTTTTTTACATGGAAAATCAACCAGGGGTTGTTACAGTAGAGCACTTTGGTGTATGAAAGACAGTGACCAACTTGTATATGTATGTGTATTTCCAAAGATGCAAGAACATGTAGCTAGGATCATAAGAGGATGCATGCTTTTTTGTATAATAAATCCTAGTAATAGGAAGCATGGTCTATATCATCCCTTATCTATACCCACTCATCATTTGGAATCATTTCCATGGATTTTGTGAATTTTACCAAAAAACAAGAAGGGAAATGACTACTTGTTCATGGATTATGAGAGGTTTAGAAAGATGTGTGTTTTGATGCCCTACCAAAATACCATCAACAAGAAAGAAGTAGTGAAATTAATCTTTGGACAAGTCTCAATGCACTTTGTAATATTGAGGAACATGATTTTAGACAGGGAGACAATATTTAAAGGTGTGTTTTGGAATACATGATGAGGGAATATGGAATTTTTTTTAAAGAGGTTTACAACATTTTGTCCATAGATATATGGGTAGACATAAGTACGAAATAGGACTTTGGTGAAACTTTTCATGGGTTATAATTAGAAGCATTCAAAGGCATCGGAAAAAAATATGGTGTATATACCAAAATCTTATAATAAAGCATTTTTTAATTCTACTGGTAAATCCCCATTTGAAACTTATTTTGGATATTTTCCACCTTCACCTTTGAATATTTCATATGAGAAGCAAGAAGAAGCGAGGGAAGGTCTTATATGGAATTCCTTAAGGGTAGAAATATTTGTTAAGAAGATCAAGTAGACCCATATACATGTACAATAGAAAATGAAAAATTCATGGGCAAAATACAAGGCCATGTGTGATCAACATATAAAAGAGAATTCTTTAAGGTGGGATACAAAGTATGGTTATATTTGAACAAGGAGAGGTTACATGGTTATACTAAGGATATTGAGGCTCTACGATACAATCCCTTTCAGATACTGGAAAAGGTGGGAGATAACACTTATATACTTAGTCTACCCCCATACATGTACACTTACTTAGTGGTGAATGTACATAATATAAAAATATATGAGCCTTCCATATTATATTAGGAAGAGGAACAAATCCTACCTTATATACAGGATTTGGCACCAAATTCTCAAGAAAAGTTTATATATGATACAATTTTATGGAAGAGGTCCAAATCTACAAGACAAGGGTAGCATGACCTCTGGAAGATTGGGTTGAAAGGACAAATTCTAGGAAAATCTAAATGGTACACCCAAGCTGAGAAGCTAGAGGAAACATTTACTCACATCATTCATAAAAGGATTTTAGGTACCAAAATCCTCCAAAAATCAAGAGCTGTGATCTGGATGGGATCATTATATTGTTTTAAATCCAACATGAAGCTTTTAAAGTGGGAAAAATGGAGGAATCAACTCAAAGGATAATTTTTATTGGTGGAACCCAATTTGGAAAATTAGGGTCTAAAACCTTCTAAGAGAAATTTGAGGCATAAACTAGAAATTATCGATGTAAAATTTATTTTTTTTGTTATTCTACAGATAGATACCTTTCTAATGGTATATGAATCATCTTAATTAAATTCTATATGTAAACATTATATCACTTGGAAGTTGAACTTCCTATTTTTACAACCATAATTCAAGAGGATGTGTTGGCCACCCAACAGACTCCCCCCTCATTTTTCAAATGAAATGGTCCCCTCCTTTGATTTTATTTTTTGTTTTATGTTTTGATACTTTGATTTGAACTAAAATGACGATTAAAATTTTGAAGCATATAGTTTATGCTGGAAATACTGAGAGGGGGGATGAATCAGTATTCCTTTCAATTAGAGCATTAGTTAATCTTCAATTATTATCAGTGTTTGGACAATGATAGCAAAAAAGAAAAGGAACACAAATGCACACAGTTTTTAAGCTGGAAACCCACTTCGGGACAAAAACCACCTAATGCCTTTATAATAATTCTTTAATATTCAACTCCAATTGAAAATAAAGCTCCAACTTCCTAGAATCTAGAAAAGAATTCTTCTCTAACTCCCACTGGATGGATGCTCTAATGCCTGAGATTCTTCAGTAGTCAACGGAATGGATTCCCCAACACTCAATGAGCTACAACTCACCCTAGCACCACCCTACCACCCTATAGAAGAGTAAAATAAGAATGGACTAAATGGTCCACTTTACAATGATATAGAATGATGTAGAAGAATAAGACACACGAGACCATAGCCCCAACTATGATACAACCACCTAATGATGATTCTAGACCTCCCGACACTACCTCTTCAAATCTTGGCAGGTAGACACTGGAACAATTTTTACAATAATGTATTTACAATGACTTAGTACAATGATACCTTTACAGTGACTGTATGCAATGCTGCCCACTTGAAGACATCATGTGATGAACTTCTTGCTATTGTTCTGCACCTTGGTTGTTGATATTTTCATTCTACCCTCTGTTGCACGTTGCTTCGCTTTGCTACCCTAGAAATTATGGTCCTTTGTAGCCCTTGACAACACATGATCTAGCTTTTTCTTGCCTTCTAGGAGCTCGATATTGAATTTGGTGTATCTATGTTATTTCAAATACCTAATATCTGATTTTTGGTCCTGTAGTAGTCCTCTGATTCATCTTTCCAATGCTACAGGTCTGACCCAATTTTGATTCTTCAAGTGAGAGTTATGCCCCATTTCTCACAATGCCCTAATTATGGATTGTTTTAGTAGAGCGAACTTGTATGGCGTGCCACGTTTCATTGTTTCTTAATTCAGCTCTGAAATTGATAGAGCAAAAACTACAGCCCATGCACTATATGCCATTATTTACAGAATTCCAATCCGATACTCAGAGAGAGAGTTATGAATATTTTCCCAAGGTCATTTCTTTGAGGTGAATTTCAGGAGCCTCCAAAAACACTGATTTCCACAGATCATATCTCCGAAAATATTGCACACCTTGATCTAAATTTTCACAGTAGCTTCCTCAATATTTCATCTTCGCCTCATAAAAATTTAATCTTCTCAACCTTTGTAGAAAAAAATTTAGAGAGAAAATGCCATGGTGACCTGTTTCAGATGGCCAAATCCCTTACATAAGGAGGATATGAGGATCACAATTTATATAAATGCTTGGGTTGAGAGGGTCTTCAACAAGTGAACATGGGAGGGATTTTAAGAGCTTAAAAAATATTAATTATGAATTTTGAATGACCCATGCCACAACCCCATGGGGTTTTAGCCTACTAACTAGGGTTACAAACTTCAAACATGAATATCTCACAACCGTGAAGAATTATGTGGCGTGCCATATATCAAAAGAAACATCTCGACAAGTAGAAACCATCAAAATAATTCTTGACCCAGAATATATTAATTTGATAGGTCAAAATTCCCATGAAATATTGGGGTAGCCCCTGGTGCTGCTTGGGTTGACATCAATGACAACCGTTTATCAAAAACCTCCCCCTTTGGCATTGATGGCAACACAAGTACTCCCCTTGTGATCATGACACCTCTTCCTACAACATTATCTCCCCCTTTGACATCAATGGAAAAGGGTAACTCCCCCTGACACAACCATCTTGCGGACTTGTACACACTTCCACTCCCCCTGACATACAACCATCATTGCCTATACACACTTCCACTCCCCCTTTATATTCTGAATAAGGAAAATCTAATGATAAATTGGGAGAATCCCAAGACTCTGGTGAAGATATTCCAATGCTTCACGAGTACTCTCACGATCATCAACACTTCCTGCCCAATCTGCATCTGTAAAGGAATGAATAATGATATTTTTACCCTTGGGATACCACAAGCCATATTCTGTTGTTCCCTTTAGATATCGAAGAATTCTTTTGATGGAAATAATATGTGATTCTTTTGGTGCTGCTTGGAATCTTGCTACTTGTCCAACTGCTTGCATAACATCTAGCTGGGAGGATGTTACATATAGAAGACTACCAATCATATATTTGAACAACCTTTGATCCACATCCTTATATGAGTCGTCTATGCTCAATTTGCAACCTGTTACCATCGGAGTAAGGATGGGTTTGCAATCTTCCATTTTAAATTTCTTGAGCATTTCCTTGATGTACTTGTCTTTACATATAAATATTCCTTTCTGTTGCTGAGATATTTGAAGCCCTAAGAAGTATGTCATCTCACCAAGTAAACACATCTCGAAATCACTTTGCATCTTTGTAGCAAACTTCTTACTTAGTCAATCATCATTGCTACCAAATATTATATCATCCTCTTTAGATATTAGACATGCTTTAGTTGCTTCCTCCAGAACATATATGACGTTTGGAGCTCGACTTATTGTAGCCACAATTTCACCATACCTGCCTTTCCTGATTTCAAATTTTTTGGAGTTGAATAGTATTGTGTGTCATTGATCACACATTTGTCCAACACTGAGCAGATTGTGATTCATGTTTTCAACCAATAGAACATTCTTAGCTAGAGCATCTTTGCTTCCGAGAGTGACAGTACCTGATCTTATAACATTTGAAGATCCATCATTTCCAAAGGACACCGTTCCATCCTTCTTATCTTTCAGAGATAAAAATTTATTTCTATCTCCAGTCATATGCGTTGAGAAACCGCTTTCAACATACCACACATATTTGTTGTTTTGAGCCTTGAGAGAGAGAGAGCACAATTATCAGTCTTCTTCTTCTTCCATGTTCGTTCGTTTTGTGGCTTCGAATATTCTTCTAGAGGATTTTCAAGTCTGAAATCTCTGGCTATGTGTATAAAGTTTCGACATTTGTAACATTCAATATTATTTCTTAAATGTTCAAATCTATTGATGTTTCGCTGAGCCCTGGGAGGTTCATATTTGACAGATCTCCTAGAATTGTATTCGTTCCTAGGGTACATGCAACATTCTACAGCTTTATGACCAAATTTTCCACATGAATAACAGTTGCCATAAAAAATATATTGGTACCTGGATGGAAATCTTCGTTGAGGAATTGTCTTCCAAGGCTGTTCTTGTGAATATTGTCCAATGAAGTCTACATGCATGTAAGATCTCATAGGTTCATTGTATTTTGTTGTAGATGGTATTGCTTCTTCTTCTTTTTAACCGATGCCAGTTATGTCATTGTAATATCGTTGATTGTTGACGAGTTCTTCCAATGCCCTTGAGCTGTTGGCATAGTTTTGGATAGTTTTTCCTTTCTTCACTTCCTTACGCAGCGAGAATACTTCAGCTTCTAATTCTTCCTTTTCTTGGTTGCTTTATTCCAACTTCTTTTGAGGTGACTCTTCAATGCATTTGTGTTATTCAACTTCAATTTTGAGACCTTGAACTTGTTCTTCAAGAGTATTGGAACAGATCTTCTCTGCCTTGAGCTCTTTTATAAGTTTGATTGCTTCCTTAGAAAATTATTTTATGGTCAATCCTTCTTCTTTGTTGTTTGATACCTCTTGTTTATTGTGCTTGGCCATAAACAATACTCTCTCATTGGCTTCCTCTTCATTTTCATTGTCTTAATCGGATGATGAGCTATCTTCTTTAGCGAGAAAGTTCCTTTTGGATCCTTGCTTGTTGAATTTATAAAAGCCTTTCTTTCCTTTTGAGTTGCCATCACTTATGTTTGGAAATTTTTATGTGAAATTCCCAACCTCACCACATTCAAAACATATCAATGGAAGTTTACCTTTGAATTTTCCCTTAACAATTTTTATTTTTCTTGTAAAGTAAACATATTCTTCATCTAAAAGACCTTCTTCATCATCTCCCTTTTCTTCACACTTGCAGGTGCATGTCTTTTCAATTGAAGGTTGTTTTTCCTTATGGGTTTTCTTAGATGAAACGAACATAGTTTCTAGATGCAAAGTATCCTCTTCTTCATCAAGTCTCATTTCATATGCTATGAGAACTCCATGTAATTCCTCTTTGTTGAGTTTGTCCAGATTTTCACTGTATTCTAAGATTGATACTTATGGGTTGAATCTCCTTCGTAACGTTCTAAGAATCTTTCATATAATAGTCTTCTCATCAATTGGCTCTCCCAATAATATTGGTTATTTCATTAACGTATTGGAAGTATGCAACAATGTTGCAATCTTCTTTCATTCTGAGTTGCTCAAATTTTTCTCTATAGATTTGAAGCTTTGCTTCTTTGACATTTGAGTCACCTACATATATATTCTCACACTTGTCCCATACATTTTTGGCGGTTTTACAACCCAACACCTTATGATAAGAAGATTCAATAAGTCCACTGATAATAATATTCTTTTCTTTTGCATCATTTACCAAATTCTTCTTACCTTGTTCATCCATGGTTGATGTAAATCCATTTTGAACAATGTCCCATACTTCGTAACCTTGCGCCAAGAGATAGACCTCCATTCTTCCTTTCCAGAGTGCATAATTATTTTAATTTAATAGAGGTACACCATTCTTGGTATGCTCCATGACCTCCTTCCAACTGTTAAACTGATATTGAAGGAACCAAGCTCTAATACCAATTGTTGGAAATACGGAGAGAGGGCATGAATCAATATTCCTTTCAATTATAGCATTAGTTAATCTTCAATTATTATCAGTGTTTGTACAATGATAGAAGCAAACAGAAGGGACAAAAATGCACACATTTTTTAAGGTGGAAACCCACTCCGGGACAAAAACCACCTAATGCTTTTCTAATAATTCTTTAATATTCAACTCCAATTGAAAATAAAGCTCCAACTTCCTAGAATCTAGAAAAGAATTCTTCTCCATCTCCCACTAGATGGACACTCCAATGCCCTAGATTCTCCCCAACACCCAATGAGCTACAACTCACCCTAGCACCACCCTACCACCCTATAGAAGAGTAAAAGAAAAATGGATTCCCGTACCATGGAAAATGGTCCACTTTACAATGATATAGAATGATGTAGAAGAAGAAGACACACTAGACTATAGCCCCAACTATGACACAACCACCTAATGATGATCTTAGACCTCCCGAAATCGCCTCTTCAACTCTTGGCAGATAGACACTAGAGCAAATTTTACAATAATGTATTTACAATGACTTAGTACAATGATACCTTTACAGTGACTGTATGCAGTGCTTCCCACTTGAAGACTTCATGTGATGAACTTCTTGTTGTCGTTCTGCACCTTGTTTGTTGCTCTTGTTATGCTACCCTCTGTTGCACCTTGCTTTTCTTTGCTTCGTTAGAAGTCTTGTCCTTTGCCGCCCTTGACAACACATGATATATCTTTTTCTTTCCTTCTAGGAGCTCGATATTGAATCGAGTGTATCTCTATTATTTCGGATCCCCAATATCTGATTTTTAGTACTTTAGTAGTCCTCTGAGTCTTCTTTCCAATGCCACGGGTCTGACCCAATTTTGATTCTTCAAAAGAGATTTATGCCCAATTTCTCACAATGCCCTAATTATGGACTGTTTGAGTAAATTGAACTTGTACGGCGTGTCATCTGTCACCATTTCTTCATTCAGCTTTGAAATTGATAGAGAGAAAAATATAGTCCGTGAAATATCTACCAATATTTACAAAATTAAATCTGATACTCAGAGAGGGAGTTATGACGATTTTCCCAAGATCACTTCTTTGAGATGAATTTCAGGAGCCTACAAAAACACTGAATTCCACATATCATATATCTGAAAATATTGCACACCTTGATATGAAATTTTAACAGGAGCTTCCTCAGGATTTCGACTTCACCTCATAGACAGTTCAGCTTCTGAAACTTTGTAGAAAAAAATTAGAGTGAAAATTCCATGATGACCTGTTTTAGATGGCCAAATCCCTTACATAAGGAGGATATCAGGATCACAATTTATATAAATGCTTAGGTTGAGAGGGGCTTCAACAAGTGAACATGGGAGGGATTTTAGAAGCTTAAAAAATATTAATTATTTCTTTTCAATGACCCATGCCACAACCCCATGGGGTTTTAGCCCACTAACTGGGGTTACAAACTTCAAACATGAATATCTCTCAAATCGTGAAGAATTACGTGGCGTGCCATAAATCAACAGAAACATCTCGACAAGTAGAAACCATCAAAAGAATTCTTGACCCAGAATGTGTTAATTTGGTAGGTAAAAATTCCCATGCAATATTGGGGTAAGCCCTGGTGTTGCTTGGGTTGACATCAATGACAACCGTTGATCAATAGTTTATTCTATATTTTGACATGCTTTCTTTTATTGGAATGTGTTGTAATAGTGATATATGAGAGATTGGAAGGAACATATCGAATCATGTTGATAGTGGTTGATGGTTTTCCTCACTGCATTGAGAAAGCTTCTTGATTTTTGAGAAGTCATATATATCTTCTCTCTTTTGAGAGACCTCCTAATGCTACAAGCCTATTTAATCAAAACTACATGTGATATTATGTTTTCATTTTATTTTGTATATTTCCTTTCCTTGACTATAGGTTAGAATTGAGATGAGATTCATGGTGTTTATGTATTATATAGTTCATGGATTATGAATGCTTTGGTTTTTTTCACCCCTTTTCATGACACATAATATATGCACATATATTTTAAAAAAAATGGTTCATACTCTTAGATGTATATAATTTTCTGACTTGATGACCTTATAATACCACTTTCCATTATTAAACTCTATGATCTATATTTTTATGGTTGTTATGGCTTGAAAACATCAAATTTAATTCTATGTACTAGGTTTTTGTGTGAAATTTAGTTGTGGTAAGGAAAATATCCATATATCATGTAATGAAATAATCCTTGATAGTGAAGGTACATTCGATGGGATTCGATATGGATAAATTATGTGTTTTTATGATGACCTGACTTAACCTATCCAAGATAGAAAATGTAACTCTTGAAACTTGGTTACACCATTCATTGTTTTCATGTATTGAGCTTTGTGGTTACATTATTGCTTTGACTAATATTATTAATGATAGGTACATATGCTACTCTTCTACAATTATACATTCATGGCCTAGGGTTTTCATTCTCATATTCCTTACATTCCCGTTTCAATTATTTTTACCTTGCATGTGATGTGCTTAGGGTTTATTCTATAGAACTTTGTTTGGCCTATTTGAGTGAAGCCACTTCCCAATTTTCTCATGTCGCGATGTAATGTTTAGGGTTTGAAACTTTGTCTGGCTCGTTTTTCCTCATTTCCAACATAATCACAATTGGGTTTTATTATATATTTTGAAATGCTTCTTGTGATTCCAACATAGTTGATTGTGGGTGAAATTATAGAATCATATGAGGATTATATAACTATATTTCAAGAGGTCTAATGGTGGTATTTTATTCAATGCTTCCGAGGTTTTAACGATGAAGCGGTAAAGGATTTCACCTCCACCTTCAATGTCATAAAATATAGGGTTTTAAATGTACATATGAGGTTCGATGTTGATTTAATTTTAGTACTGGCTCTTCTTTCCATAGAAGGTGAGAATTGGTTAAAAAATTGTCCAGATCAAAATGTGTCATGGCAAAAGTTTATGGCATCTAAAAATTTCACATATAATTTCAAAGGTATGTCAATTAACATCCTTAAAACCAAGGGGCATGATTTGTTATATTTTTTTTGGTGTTTTATAACTTGTGAAGGTAGATACGAGTTTGCCTTCATGTACCACATATGATTACTAATGGTATTTTTAGGTTACAAGCTTAACCTCCCATTCTATTTTCATAAGAGTGGAACAACCCTAAAATTTAACATGCAACTAATTATATGCAATTACTAATTAACAGAAAAATTATTCAACTAATTAGCATAAGTTTAAAAAAAAAACCCCGACAGAGATGACTTACCAGTAGCGACGATATTTCTTACTTGTAATTTTAGAGTTGAACTCTATTGAATCCTACTAATTGCAAAAAAAAATTGGGGGCGACTCTCACCCAACTGTAGGCTCAGTTGCACATAATATTTCTACAACTGACCACACCTAAGCCCTCAATCAATGTTCTACTGCCAAGGTATCCTTTGTCCCACAATACCTTTCTCCCAAGATAATGGATGAAGGAATGATGAATCTCATCTCCCTCAACGTCTATTAAAAATACCAAACAATGGAAAGGGAACTGCATGCACACATTCACTGTGTTAACACACAACTTTTATTTCATTATTTTAAGTTCTACTTAATTTAATGTTTCTCTTAATTTTAACTCTTTTTATTTATTCCTTTTTACTTTTTGTTAACTTTACTTATTTTTATAGTTTTCTTTGTTTAACTCTTTCTTATTTTATTCTTTTTTTACTTTTTTTAACTTCACTTATTTTTACTATTTTTATAGTTTACTTTTATATATATTTTATTGAGAACTCCAGTTTATTATTTAATATTTTGTTTATTTATTATTATTCTCTTTATTATTTATTCTATATTTACTATTATTGACGTGATATTTATTTATTATTTATTTAATTATGTTATATTATTTATTAATTATTTTTATTTTTATTATTATTAGGGAACATTACAAATAGCCTCACCAAAATGGCTAAGGCATACATAGTTGAAAGTAAAAATCTCGATCAATATCTTTTTCACCATGGTTTGATTTTCATTTTGGTGAAATATTATTTGTCCAAGACTGGTGATACTCGGGATGCATTTCTTCTTCACAATGGATTTTATAAACTCCATGTTGTCGAACAACTGAAGGTTAACCCTAGGAATTCACACAATATTCAACCATTTAGTCTAGCTCCATCTCACTCGCATACTAATGATGATTTCAACCCTAACGAGTCATGTCATTTTGATGGGTCAGAATTATCTGACGATACTAGTGTTAAAACCCCTTAAAAAATGATTTTTCATATTACACAAAGTATGGCAAGGAATTTAGAGTTTAGACATGTCGAATTAGAACTAGAATTTAGGGATAAGGTCAAACGATATTTCTCGGATGGTAACCTTCTTTCTAAATTTGCACAGGAAAGGAAAATAAGTTAGTCAGACCCTAATCCTCATACTCAGGGAAGACTAAACAATTAGAAGGAAAAATATCCAAGGAAAAGTGAAATAGGGGGAAAATGTCCATGTCAAGAAAGTTTATGATGATCTAAATTCTCCTATCGATCCTCTAACAAAGAAAATAAACATTATTTTTGTGATCACTTTAAATTTTTCGATAATGGTATTTACACCCATGATGATGGAAATAATTGAAATAAACATCCTCGGAGAAAAATTAACTCTAGTAATTCTATACATCACATGTATTTCCATCAACAATATGTGGTTATGGTAACTTGTCTTGAGAACCGGATTAACCACCTTATACAAGAGAACAATCAGCTCAAAACGCTTAATCAACTTAGGAATAATAAAAATTATCAAAATTATATATTATTTCAGAAGAAAAAATAGCTAATACACATAATTATTAAATTCCCTAATGTCAATATGGTCATTACTCCAGATACATGTGCTTCAAGCTCTGCTAACTGAAGGTTCTATTAATTGTCTATTTTCCAGGATAATTATAAAAGGTGGCTATATGCTTTATATTTGGTTCATCTTTATAATTATAAAAGGTGGCTACCAAATAAAATATTATGTAGAAACCTTATTTATGTAATAATTGTTTATTATTATTAATAATTTCATAATTTGTAAACTTTTTTTTCTCATTCGCTAGATGTTGGTCTTAGTTTTCATGAAGTCTGTCAATATGGATACGCGCAGATGTTCCAATCCTTTTGTGGATACCTTGTTATTTAATCATGTTATTTTCTTATAAACAATTGAAATTTGACCAAGAGGTTCGGATTATTAATTTTATTTTTGAAAAGACAGTTTTTATTTTGCAAGATCTAGTTTATCATGTTTTTGAGCTTATCATCATGTATATAACCCTAAATTTTGATATTAAGGGAGGGGGGAAATGCTAGAAAACTTTGGATTGATTATGAAACATATTACACTATAATATTTGTAATTTTTTTTAGTTTTTACTTTTTAAATTGGTCAATGCATATATATATTTGGAATCTTAATTTCTATGGTTTCTTTTATATATATATTTTGACTTTTCTATAACTTTTATTTAGAAATACTTTGAAGAGATAACATTTTTTTAGTTATCTAGATCTATGAATAAACAATTATCCTAAATTTTATTTTTCCCTTTATGGTGTTAGCTCTTTTCATATATACTTATTCAATCTAATTAACCCTCCAATACCTACATCTTAAGGGATGATTACGATATGAGATATTTATAGGTATTTAAATTGTTTGAGAATGTTGTGTATTCATGAATAGGACTAATACTCATGATGTAACAATTTCAGTATTTTAATAGTCTTTTACTGCATACCTATTGAACTAATTCATGGTTTAAGTATTATAAGGTTTACTATTATTTCAAAGTTGTTATGGTTATTTAGTTTTTATTTCCTCGATCGAGAATGGTTTTAGATCATACTAGTCTATTTTAGATACATACATTTATATTAATTATTGATAAAAATTATTAAAACCAATGTAGATTATTCTTTTTTTTATTAGAAGATCATAAGCTTGCACTACTGTAGTTTATGCATTTTATTTATCTCATAAAGAGTTATTGATATTTTTAAATTATAATTTTAAATTAGTTATACGATTTGCATTGAAAATATACATTGAAAGAAAAATAATTTGTTCTTTATTAGTTCCACTAGTTAACACAGGTTTCTAGATCTTTCCTTTTTGTATTATATTTCTTGTAGATTTTGTAGTATAGTATTGTATATTAATAATTACTTACTTATTATTGTATTATATTTTACTAATTATTTAACTGATAGATTATGCATTTTAATACAACATAGTAGTTTAGGTTTCATGTATATATAATATTAGATAAATTTAGGATTCCTAGGCTCTTTTCTTCATCAGAGGAAGGTATCCAAAGGCCAATGGAGCCTTTAAACTCATTGGGAGCAGTTACTCAACTATCTTGGTCTATTTAAAAAGCCTCGGTCTGGGTCACATCCCCCTTTTTTCCAAAAAGTAAAATTTCCCATGTCAACAAAATGGCACCACAAGAAGGGAAAATATGAATTTAAATGGCTAATGGTAGTCATGAAATAAATATTTTATGTTCCCCTATTGTCACTAGAAGTCAATCAAACCATCCCATTTTTGAAATTGTCTACAGTTATCTACATGAACCTATTACTAAAAATACTACCGTCAAACTCATGACTCTAACCCATTCCCAAGTCCATTATAAAATTGGAAAATGTCTACAAAGATCTCATGAAGTTATCTCTAGGAATAAAGAGAGATTGGAAATAGAAATATCTACTAAAAATTTATTGTTGCAATATCTTGTTACACCCATCGATTTTCATTTACAAGAACCTACAATGTTGGATCCTCAGGCAGACATTTCTTAGATTGCTAGTACCCATAATGACAGATTACATGATCTCTTAACTAGTAGAATAGATCTAAATAAGGTATTATCTGAACCATCAATTAGTGAATCCAGCTAGCCTACTCTTGAAGTTCTTGTCCAGAACCTCCCCCACCTAGTTTATCTTCTTCTCTTGAAGATTCCTCCAATGAAGAAGATTCTTCATCCTCTGAATCATGTGATTCTCAGGGTTCTCCATGAATGGATAATAACTAGGGAAATCAAGGAAATATTCATCATAATAAGGAAAATAACCTCACATCCCCATGGATTGACCAAGATGTCACAGTTGTCCTTGGTGTGTACCATTTGTAGAAAATCCATGAAATTCTACAACTACAAATATGAGCAATATGAAACTAATTTCTTTTCATATGAACACATCATTTATATACTTATTTTTTAGCGTAATAGGAACATAAATAAATACACAATCACACAATTCAACAACACATTTTTTATAGGGAACCTAACTAGGAAACCCCTCTGCTTGGTTGAGAACCTTATTGAAGAGGAATGAGAAATATATCTCTTACAAGACTGTAACTTTGTTTTAATAGATAATGCAGTTAACTTTGTGCTTAAATTAAACTTGAAACCTCTATAAGAACCCTGATCCTTATGCCTTATTTTCTTTCCTAGATGATCTCAGGATTCCTTGCGCAAATCAAAGGAAATAAGACATTATTTCCTAGTGCATGGGTTGCTCCTATTTCTTAGGAACTAGCCCCTACTTCCTAACACATTCCCAAAGCAATTCTTCCTTCTTCAATACTTGCATAAGCTCCTCTTGCAAATTCTTTCCTTCACAATATTGTAAGCTCATAAACATGTGATCAAGAATGAATACAATTGTGCATTCGTTCCTCCTTATAATATTTTTGAATGGTTAAATCTAGTAAAATATATTTTAGGAAATTAATTTTTTTATTCATTAGTTAACTGAGCTGAAATAACTCATGTAACTTGTCTCATCTCAATTTTATAACTTGAGATTCAATCACTTGTCCTCTTCCCAAATTAACTTGCACTATGAGACAAGAAACTCGACCTTCCACTTTTTCACATTAGTTAACCATTTCATAACTCATCCTAACTTTGAGGAATTAGTCCTAATTATAGGAACTTGTCATAATTTGCAGGGACTTATCCTAAATCTTAGGAATTCATCCTAACTTATAGGAATTAGCTCCTAACTTGTAGGAATTTATTCCTAACTTATAGGAACTGAAGCATGCTAACGAAGAACTCGTTTAGGTCTCTTTGGTTAAGGCACAAATCAAGTAGCCTTTATCGCTACTATTTTCAACACTCCCTCTTAGCGAGAAAGGTGATTCTAGAAGAACCTCATCCACTTGGATCTATCTCCAACAATACCATGTTCTCTATTGTTGCAGATGCTCCCTTTGAACTACAAGACTTCCCAGATTGCTTATGTGGAACCTGATCTAAAGACTTGTTCTTTCCCACCATGCTCTGTGATTCCATCACTTCAGTCATAAGTTTCATGTGCCCTGTGTACCTTTTTGGTTTCTTCCTCTCGCTATAAGTGATATGTGAGATTAAATTATGTTGGTATTTATTTTGTTCCCTCCTCTGATACCATCTAGAAAATCCACAAAATTATACAAATACTAATATGAATAATGTGAATCTACTTTCTTTTGATATTGAAACATAATTTATCTACTTATTTTTTAGTGGAATATTAACATAAATAAATACACAATCATATAATTCAAAAACACTTTTTTTCTAGGGAACGCAACTAGCAAAACCCTCTATTTGATTGAGAATCTTATTGAAGAAGCATAAGCAATATATCTCTTACAAAAAAAAATCTGTTTTAGTATAGAATATAATAATCTCCTTTCTTGAACTAGGCTTGCGACCCTTGTAAGACCCCTGATCTGTATGCCTTCCTTCCTTTCCTAGATGAGCTCTGTAATCCTTGTGAAAATCTTAGGAAGTAGGCCACTATTTCCTAGTGCATGGGATGCTCCTATTTCTTATGAATTAGCCCCTATTTCCTAGCGCATTCCCAAGGAAATTGTTCCTTCTTAAATATTCGCACAAGCTCCTCTTCCATGTCATTTCCTTCAAAATATCATAAACTCATGCCTAAGAATGAATACAATTGTGCTTGTGTTCCTCCTTATAAGATGTTCGAGTGGATAAATATGGAAAATTGTATTTTAGGAAATTTATTTGGTGATTGATGAGTCAACTGAGTTGAACTAACTTATGCAACTCATCTCACCTCAATTTTAAAACTAGAGATTCAATAACTTGTCCTTTTCCCAAATTAACTCGCACTATAAGATAAGAAACCCGGCCTTCCACTTTTCTACATTAGTTAACCACTTTATAACTCATCCTAACTTTTAGGAACTCATCCTAAATTATAGGAACTCATAAAAATTTGTAGGGACTTATCTAAAATTGTAGAAATTCATCCTAACTTATAGGCATTAGCTCATAACTTATAGGAATTTGAGCATGCTAAGGAAGAACTCTTTGAGGTCCCTTAGATTAAGGAAAAAATCAAAGAACCTTTCTTGCTACAATTTTTAACAACATACTCTTTCCAAAAACACTCACAAATTCCTTCCCAAGTTTGACCTGGGCTCTAAACAACTAGTAGAAGACCACATTAAGGCTTTCATTATGGAGATTAGATAGAAGAATGTGTACCAAAAAGTTGTGACCTTCAGGTTATTCCTATATACTTTTGAGGGAAAAGTATATAGGAATAAAGTATTAAGTCTTGGGCTCAATTTGAAATTTCCTTTTTAGAGAAGTTTGGGGATAATAAAACTGTAGAGGTATTTGTCATGGAGCTATCTAATGTGAAAATGAAATTAATAAAAGGATATATTATTTAAACTTAAGGTTTCTTGCACTGAAAAACAAGATTCCTAACTATTCCATGCTAGCTTAGAACCTAGTTATTGTTTATTATGTTAGGGGTCTACCTACTAAGATTTTTGTGTGGGTAAAAAGGGCCCAAAAGGCCAATTTACAAGAAACATTTGATGAATCTCTATTTATTGAGAGTGATATACTTGCTCTTATAATTCCAAAAATAAGAGTGATCAAGCCTCATTCTCTAATAAGAAACTTGAATTAGTGTCAAAATTAACTTCCAAAAAGAAAGACAAATCACCATTTGATCTTGAAAGCATTTAGAAAGTACTTAAACATTTGACTAATAAATTCATTGATCTTGATAAAAAATTAGCAGAAGGAAATTCTAATAGGGAAAATTTTGAACCACATTTTAAGAAACAATTCCAAAATAGATGCACTCCCTTTAATCAAGTCCATAACGTTGAAGGCTTATCAAATATTTTACAAGAAAATGTTGCAACGATAGAGTTAACCTTTGATGAAAATGAGACAGAGGAGGTTGAAGATGATAATGAAACAATCAAAATCAGCCACCTCCTACCATGGGTCTTTTTTTAGACAAGATGTTTGAAGATGATTCTATATCCGTTTTTGCAAATAAATACCAATTTAATACATGCAAGAAAGGCCTAGTTGATAATAAAGAGTCTCCTACTCCTTATAAGGTAAAGAACTCCGAAAAACAACTAGGAAAAACAGAGAAAATTTCTAATTTAAATCCATAATGTGACAATCGAAGATCTTAAGAAATTGAAAGCCAATATATCCCTTTTTGATCCTCTTAAAATTCCTATAAGTTAGTAGAAAATTGAACAATACATCACTAAAGATCTTGGTAAAAATAAATCTGCTCCTAGTGGGAATGTGGTTAGTTTTGATAAATATTCAACTAACCATGGTCATATTATGAAGTGCCCTTCAAAAAAATCTCCTCCACAAAAGAGAAAACCTCCTATTTTCTTTCTCACCTTTCAAATATATAATAGAAACATTCTTAATTGCATGATTGACTCTGGAGCCTCCTCCAATTACATGCCCCTTTTCACGTGCAAGAAACTTAATTCCTAAATGAAACCATATGAGGTGAAAATTGTACAACTCGATAGAACAAATATCATGGTGGTAGGAGAATTGACTTATTTTTTTATTAGATTGTCTTCTTATCACTGATTTCACAAAAAAATTGATATAGTAATTATAGACATAGTGGAAGTTTATGGTCTATTCCTCGGTTAGGATTGGATGCAACACTTAGAAGGATATTTGGATACAAATTTGACTCATTTATGTTTTCATTAGAAAGGGGAACCTAATAAGAAAATAGTTAATAGAGAACAATATATGAAATATGTTTTTATTGATATTGATGGTCCTAATGAACCAATCATGTTCATTGATTCTTTAAATATTTATTCATTTCTCATAATTTTTTCTCCTATAACCTCTCATTTTACAAATACAAAGCAAAAACTTGAAATTTTGACTCCTAATAAATTAGTGACAACTGACAAAAATTCAACTTATGTTAATTATGTTGAAAATCTTTGAAAAAGTGAACTATGGTCATTATGTTTTGAAGGATCCACGTCAAAAGAATGTGCAGGTGTCGATTGTTTGTTGTTGGAACCAAAATGTAATAAAATTTTTATTTATTGTAGATTGGAACTTGAATGCACTAATAATATTGCAAAATATGAGGCACTCTTTTAGGGACTCAAGAAGGACATTGACCTTGGAATTCTGAAATTATTATCAAGAAAGTACGAAATTAGATACATTGTGTTTCATCTCACTTGAAGAATTACCAAATTGAGGTATGGGATTTAATTTCTAAATTTTTGACATTTAATATTAATTATATCCTTAGATATCTTGATAAATATAAGGATGTATTCACGTGGACGTATGATGATATGGAAACCCTCGACTCCAACTTAATGCAATATACAATCCCCAGAAAACCACAAAGTAAACCCTTCCAATAAAAGTTGAGGAAGATGCCTCCCATCCTTGAACCCACTTTTAAAAGTGAACCAAATAAGCTTTTGTCAGCCAAAACCATCTACCCTATCTATCACACACAATGGGTTGCGAACATAGTGCTAGTAAGGAAGAATAAAATAGACATTCAACTTTATGTCGACTTCAAAAATTTGAACAAAGGTTTTGACAAAGACAATTATCCATTTCCTCCCATGGAGAAAATCCTACAATGAGTGCCTCACTCTAAAATGTTGTGCCTTCAAGATGGTTTTTCAGGCTACAACCAAGTTATGGTAGCTCCAAATGATCAATTAAAAACTGCCCTTACAACTCCATGGGGAACCTTCACTTACATGAAAAATCCCTTCAATTTGACAAATGTTGGGGAAACCTAGATATTTCCTTTCATGGGTTAATAAATGATTTTTTTGTCATATATATTGATGATGTCACTCTTTAATCCAAAAAGAGATCTAATCATATTTCAAACATTAGAAATGTGTTTGAAAGATGCATGAATTTTTGTATTCCCTTAAACCCCAAAAAGTTTATCTTTACAGTCACTTAGGGGAAGTTGTTAGGATGTATTGTTTCTAAAGATGGAATCATTTCTGATCCTAAGAGAACTTAGGCCATTCATGGTATGTCACCGCCAAATTCTGAAAGGGTCATGCAATCCTTTTTAGGAAAGATAAATTTCGTTAAATTTTTCATCCCCAACATTTCTAACATTTTCAAACCGCTTCAATATTTAGGAAAATTTAATTCTAACTTTAACTAGGGAGATCAAGAAAAATATGTTTGATGTACAGTTAAACGTGTTATTTCTGAATTCCATGCTCTGATGAGCCTATATTTCTTCAAATACTTTATACTTTCACCTCTGATAATTCATATGTTGCGGTACTTACTCAGAAAAATCAGCTTGACCATGAAATCATGATTTCTTTTATAACCTTTTCTTTTAAAGGATTAGAACTAAAGTACTCAGTAATGGAAAATTAATCTTTTGTTGTCTTTGGAGTAGTGAAACACTTCATGTCCTACATGCCAAAATCTAAAACTAATGTTATCCTTCCCTACCTTGCAGTAGGAAACTTGCTAGTGAAGAAGGAGTTAGGAGAAAAAAGGAACATTGTATGACAGCCCTTAAGGAATATGTTTTTGAAATAAAGCCTCCTCAGATTGTAAAAGGTCAAGCTCATTGAAAATTGGTCATTGAGTCTATTAATTTTCCTGATCAAGATCCTTGTTCTAACAATTAAGTATCTTTAATGCAAAATGAAGTTTTTTGTTTACCTTATAATCCAAATTCATGGTATTTTGATATTAGATTTTAGATTTTGAATAATACAACACCTCATCTTGAAGAAAAGAAAAGAAGAGTGCTAAGGCTTAAGTTAGCTCCTTTCTAGATAATCAATAACATCATTTTTCATAAAAATTATGATGGGGCACTACTTCAATGTTTGGAATAAGAGGATTCTTGTAAATTCCTTGACTAACTCCATTATGGTCCTACCAGTGGTCACTTTGGCGGGGATAAAATTTATCACAAGGTATTAAGAGTTGGATACTATTGGCCCACTTTATTCAAGGATTTGCATGCTCTGGTAGGAATGTGTGAGGCCTTCCAAAAGGTTATTGGTAGGGCTTAAAAAATTGCATTTCTCCTTCAACCTGTCATCGTCAAAGCTTATTTTTAGCAATGGGGTTTAGACATACGTTATCCTATGAACCCTGACTCCTCTCGGAGAAAATATACATACATAATAAAAACTACTAATTATTTTAAGAAATCGATATAGGTGTCCCCCTTGCAAGTGTTTAATGTTAAACATGTAATATCTTTCTTAGATTCTAACATTGTCACTTGTTTTGATGTTCCAAAATCACTAGTTTTTTATAATGTGTCTTATTTCTTCTCTCATGAATTAGATGCCTATGCCTTAGAGAAAGGTATTAAAATTAAGTATTAAACAAAATATTACCCTCAAGTTAATGGTCTTGCTGAGTCTTCGAATAAAATTTTGTTAAAAATCCTTAAAAAAAAAAAAAATCTAAACATCATAAAGGCTCACATACTACTCTCTTTAATACATTGTGGGTTTATTGAGTGACTCCAAATGTTGCAATTGGCAATTCCCACTATTTCCTTATATATGATAGAGAAGAAATTCTTCCCACTAATATATTTTTTTATTCTTTATAGTTGTCTCAAAAAGTACAAGAGATTAAATATTCAGCCATGAAAAACAAAATTGATGCCTTACTCAAATTGGAAGAAGAAAGAGAGAAGTCTAAAAAAAAAATTCATCAACATCAGCAAACCATAAAACATTGTTTTGATGGAAAATATTCTTCTAATCAAAACTTTGAGGTAGGTGGTTGGGCTCTCAAATGGGATAAGGAGCACGAGGAAAAACGTGAGCATTCAAATTTTCATAGGTTATGGCTAGGGACTTTCACTGTTATAGAAATTATTGGACCCATTACATTCCATCTGCAAAATCTAGAAGGAATGTTAGAACCCCTTTCGGTCAATGAACAACTTCTCAAAAATTACTTTTCCTGAATCCCTTCACGGAATTTTTTATCTTGTAAATATTTTTTCATGTTTTGAGTGTGTTTTGATTTATGCCTTTTGTTCTTGTTTCTGATTTCTACTTTTTCAATTCTGGTTCAATAAGTCAATTGTTTGAAAAATAAAATTTCTATCTGGAATATTTTTCAAGGAAAATCTCGATCAAATGTCCTTCTTTCTCTCCGACCTTTAACACACTAAATTTTTTGCTTCAACTTTTCACTGATTAAAGAGAAAAAATTTTCAAAATATTTGAAAACATTATCATTTCTCCAAAAAAAATTAAAAAAATCTTTATTTTTTTCTAGATTTTATTCAGGAAATTCATCGTTTAGTCTGAAAAACATTTAACTGATAATATAATCTGTGCAAGGTCGGTGATAGGAAAATTATTACACCATCCGCTACTGAAGGAGCTTTTTTTTCAATATATGATTCCCTTCTTTTTAAAGGATCCCTTGAGGATTACTTACTTATTTAATTAAGTCACTATTAACTAGGTTAGTTGAAGGGTAGGAGGTCTTGCCATGAGTCGACCTACCATGATCATGGATGATTGATGAATGAAATCCCCATAATTGGTCACCAAGTGAGGGTGATGGATGTTAGTCGTCAGACTTTAATTTTCTATGAATGGTAATGTTATCATCTAGCTATCAAACTGCAATACTAGTCTTCAACCACATCGACCCACATTGAAAAAAATAGGAAAATCAAAAGAAATGTATAAATAACAATCCTTACTATGGGATAAAAGGATCTTAATGCAGGTTAAAAGACATCCCTGTCAAGGCTATGGATGACTTATTAGCAGTAGAGGAAATTCATGTGATATTTGAGTCATATTTACACTTCCTGTCAGGTTAGTTGTTCCCA
This sequence comes from Pinus albicaulis, assembly GCA_034641835.2. NCBI lineage: Eukaryota > Viridiplantae > Streptophyta > Pinopsida > Pinales > Pinaceae > Pinus > Pinus albicaulis. The sequence goes on along the minus strand of CM076569.1, from coordinate 456,519,879 downwards.
TTTTTCAATGTATTGATTATGAATTCTCTGATAATATATGAATCATGATGGAATTTATTTGAGTTTCTAGGCAGTGATGCAACTTATGAACAAGTATTTAATAACAAATTTTAATCAATCCTAAGTTAATTAAAGTAATGAATATTCAGTCATTTTGGAATCTATTCTTCATGCAAGATCTCATTTATATTTACATTATAGTATATTATTTTTACACGAATAAAGTTCGTTCATCCAATGAGTCACCAATTTTTGGCCACCCAATAGACTCCCTTCTATTTTTTAAAATGGAATGGGCCCCTCCTTTGATTTTTCTACTTTTCTTTGAAATAAAATAATGATTAATTTTGAAGCGAATATTTTATTTGGGATTTTGAGATGGTATTTTTTATGGGCATGTGGTGTGATAATGATCTCTAAGGAACTGGAAGGCACATCTCAGATCCTATTGATAGTGATTGATGGTTATTCTTGTTGCATTGAGAAAGCTTCTTCAATTTTGAAAAGTCATATATATATCTTCTATATTTTGAGAAAACTCCTAATGCCACGGGTCTATTCAATCAAACCTACGTGTGACATTATGTTTACATTTTGTTTTTTTATATTTCCTTTCCTTGAATATAGGTAATAATTTAGAGGAGACTCATGGTGTTTATGTATTATATAGTTCATGGATTATGAAAGCTTTGGTTTTTTTGAACATTGTCATGACATATAATATATGCACTTATATTTAAAAAAAAAATGCTTTATACTCCTAAAGGTATAAAATTTTCTAACTCCATGACCTTATAATATTATCACTTTCCATTATTAAACTTTTTGATCCACATTTCGATGGTTGTTATGGCTTGAAAACATCAAACTTAATGCTCTTCCCTATGTTTTTTGTGCACAATTAAATGACGGTAAGGAAAATATAAATATTTCATGTAATGAAATAATCCTTGATAGTAAAGGTTCATTATATGGGATTCGCTATGGATAAATTATGTGTTTTTATCATGAAATCAATTAACTTATCCAATCTGGAAAATGTAACTCTGGACACCTAGTTACACCATTCACTATTACCATGTCTCAATCTTTGTGGTTACATTATTACTCTGACCGTTATAATTACTGATAGGTACATCTGGTACTTTATTCCAGTTACCTAATCACAACCTTGGGTTTTCATTCATGTATTCCTTCCATTCTTGTTTTGATCCTTCACCTTGCATGAGTTGTGCTTAGGGTTTGTTCTGTAGATCTCTATTTGACCTATTTGAGTGAAGTCATCGCCCAATTTTCTCTTACCACATTATAATGGTTAGGGTTTGATACTATTTCCCGCTCATTTCCTTCATTTCAAAAGAAAATCACAACTAAGTTTTATTAGGTATTTTTTAGTTCCTTGTGTGGTTTGAACGAAGTTGATTGGGGGTGAAATTATTAAATCATATGAGGAGTATCTCATTTTGTTTCAGGAGTTTGATTGCTAGTGTCAAGAACAGAACTTGTGATTCCTTTTTCGATGATGGTAGTGTATGAGTGTGAGTAGCGTGAGGTGTATTAAGTTGATTGAAATAGTTTTTTTAGTTAGATATTTTCTCGCTTTTCCATAGCATAATTATCTCTTGGTAGAAGCAGGCCTGAACATGAATTCGATTGTGTAAGTAGAAATCTTAGTTTGATGTTGAGTGATTTAGTTTCCATTTACTTTCGAAAGTTTTGATTATGAATTTCTTGAGTGTGATAATTCATTTTGTAATTGAATGATTCATTTCAATGAGATTAGAGATCTTGAATTTAATATTCTTTATGAGTTTTCTAAAGAAGATAGAATCCTGTAGATAAGAATTGCTATCATAGAATTTTACTTTCCAGCAACTGAATGGTGTGATTAGAAGTTTACTTTCCAAGAAATTTAATGGTTTGATTAGAAGTTTATTTCTATAAAGTGAATGATGTTATGAGAATTTTCTTTTCTAGCAGTTGAATGGTGTGTTACTATTCCAGATTCATGGTGTGTTTCTTTATCAATAGCAATTTAAAGGTTCTCTTACAAAGAAGTAAACAATGTGTTCTTTCATAGAAACAATTGTGAGTTTAATTATAGAATCTTGAGTAGTAGAACATTTTATTTATCAATTATTTATTTGTTTATAATTGTAAGTATGCTCTTCAATTAAGTTAATTATATTTGATATGCTTTTTCAATTCAGCATCTTTGTGCTTATAAAACTAGAAATTGAACATTATGTACTTGATTGAAAACCTAAATCAACACGCAGTGTGACTCAAAGACTACGATTCCTTGGTCGATAATTTTATATTAGTGTATTTATAACGACAAATAAAACTCCTAACAGTAGCTCTCCTTGAGCACTAGATTAACCAGATTATACATGAGAACAATGATCTCAAAATTCTTAATCAACTTAGAAATAATCAAAATGATAAGAAGTCTACAAGGCTTGACAAGAAAGCAAAATCAATGGACATGCACATAATTATTAAATTGCCTACTTTCAAAGTGGTCATTACTTTAGACACACATGATTCAAACTTTTCTAAATAAAAGTTATGTTAATTGTCTATTTTTCATGATCATATTTTGAAGGTATGTTTTCTATTTGGTTCAGAGCCAAATATTTTGTAACAACTTATTTTGGTAATAAACGTTGATTATTAATACTACTTTCTTAATTTGTAAACAGGTTCTTCTCACTCACCGGATGTTGGTATTAGTTTCCACAAAGTATGTTATGGTGGATACGATGCAACTATTCCAAATCTTCTGCAGATACCCTTTTAGTTAATCATGTTATTCTCTTTCAAACAATTATAATTTGACCTGGAGGTTAGGATGATGAAATGTATTTTTAAAAAGACTGTTTTGATCTTAGAATATCTAGTTTAGAATTTGACCTGGAGGTTAGGATGATGAAATATATTTTTAAAAAGACAGTTTTGATTTTAGAATATCTAGTTTAGAAGGTCGTTTGGCTTATCATAATTTATATAGACCCTTAGTTTTTAGAATAAGGGAGGGGGGGAATTTTGGAAAACTTTGTGGTGACTATGGAACTTATTACACTCTAATATTTGCAAGCTTTTTTAATTTGAACTTTTTCAACTAGTCAACGTGTGTATATATATATACATCTTTTGATTTTTCTATAACTTTGGTTTGGAAATACTCTAAGAGCCAACACTATTTTTCTATGACCTGGATCTATCAATACAAAGTGATCCCATTTCATTTTCCCCTTTACTATGTTATTTCTTTTCATATATACTTATTTGATCTAATTAACCCTCTAAGGCCTATGTTTTAAGGGATAATTATGATTTGTGCATTCCTCAATTTTAGGTTTCTATGAACTATTTCTAGGAATTTAAATTGTTTGAGAATGTTGTGTATTCATGAACTAGACTAATACTCATGTTTTAAAATTTTTGTATTTTCACAATATTTTACTGCATACATGTTAAGCTAGTTCAAGGTTTAAGTACTGGAAGTTTTAATATTCTTTCAAAATTGTTATGCTTATTTAGTTTTATTGCTTTAGCCAAGAATAGTTTTAGATCATATTAGTCAATTATATATATATATATATATATATATATATATATATATATATATATATATATATATATATAATTGTAGTGAATTATTGAAACAAATGAACATTATCCTGTGTTTTCTTAGAATATCAAAAGCTTGAACTACTATAGTTTTTTGTCTTTTACATATCACATAAGGATTTATTGATATTTTTAAATTACAATTTAAAATTATTTATACAATTTGCATTGAAAATATACAATGAAAGAAATATAATTTATTCTTTATTAGTTCCATGAGTTAACATAGGATTCTGGTGATTTCCTTTATGTATTATATTTCCTATAGATATTCTATTATAATCTTGTATATTAATAGCTAGTTACTTATTATTTTATTATATTTTACTAGTCATTTAATTGATATATTAGGTATATTAATAAAACATAGTAGTTTATATCTTTCATGCACAAAGAATATTAGGTAACTCTAGGATTCCTAGACTCTTTTCTTCACATGAGGAAGAGATCTAAAGTCCAACGAAGCCTTTAAACCTATCGGCAATGGCTAATCAAATGACATGGGTTATTTAAAGAGCCTGAGTCCAGGTCACATCCCCTTTGTTGAAAAAAGGTCCAAAATTCTGTGTCAACAAGATGTTACGTCAACCCCCATTATTCATGGTAAAGGGGCTAGGCATGTGATCATGATCAAGAATTCGTTAGAGGATTCCATATTGTAACTCTACTCAAGAGTTGAGGGATTCAAACTTAATCACTAGGAGGCTATCTAGTTGTGTAATAACTTGGCCATTAGGAAGAAAATGGATTCCATGTTATTTGAGTGAATTTTTTTCCATAGCTGATAAGAGTAATCGAGAGTGGATACATAGAAAGAAAATAGAGAATGTTTTTTCACTACAACATTCTAGTGTCCACATGCCCCACGTCCTTATACATGAATCCATTTTTCATTTAGGAAAAGACAGTATAGCGACCTTACCTTCTATTTGGGTTTTCCCTCGAAAAGGTTTCCCAAGTTGTATCTTGTGTTAATTTGTGGTCTTTAAGTTTTATTTCATTGCTCTCTATTTTCTGCATATTTTATTGATTGCATGCATAAGCATAGCAAATTAAATAATGGATCCAAAATCTAAGGAGAAATTAACCACAATAGTGTAGATTTCATAATTTAAACATAATTTGATCATATTTATTGTGGTCAAATATCGAATGGAATAACCACGAAATTTTATGGATTAATTAGCCACCATGCCATCTCCTTTGGAACATAGTGCCACATCAATACACCATGTGGCATGCCTAATGAACATGCCACATCACTTGGACTCATCCTTCATGCAATGTTAGCATGACATATTATCATGCCACATTAGCATCTATACACTCGCAGGGTCTAGGGGTGCTTACCTAGGCTCCATGTAACTTTGATGTGACAACTTTATTGACATCTGGATCTGGGGATTTCTAAAAAGTCCTTTAATAATAATAAAAACCAATATTTTGAGATATCCATCTATTCAAAACATACAACTTCCTATCCATTCATCATAATCATGATGTCATATTTTTACAAGCTCTAGCATTCCATATCTATGAATTCCACCATCTAGGAAATCTAACATCATGGACTTTGATTAAGGTGCACTAATAAAGTTTTTCAGATGCTCAGATATTTATATTCTATTTTAAGTCATACTCTTAGTATCCACATGTGTGTATGTTTCCTTTCACCAACTATCTCTGGTTTGAACACATTTTTACTTCTCTTTGTTCACGACCACCTCATGCTCACTATATAGTGTTGTTCACTTTCTCCCCCCAAATTGATTGCCCTACATGAGAATTCAGGCTCCATATTGGATTGTGTGGATAATCAAAATTCTTGAGATGGTACATTAACCATACCTCTAGAGAAGTTTAGTACCACTCCCATTCATTCTCACAAATACTACCAGTTTGGTAGTTCAGCTACCAAATCTAAAATTTGAACATTCAATTCAATGTAAGATAGAAACCTTCACAAATCCTCCTCACAACTTCCCCTAGGGAATTGGAATCTTTGTTTACCACTCTCTTCTTCAACTTTTAGAAATATATTAAAATGCATATTGCATTTCATAAAATTTGTGAAGGTATCCATGCAGATCATTTCCATTAATATAAATCTTAATTACAAATTATAAAACTTCATATTTTAAAAAGGGGTGTTACAACTATGATAGAAGCAAACCCGCCACACACATGACAAAGTGAGCACCAACATTAACACTTATATCACTCACATTAACATTTTCAAAATTTATCTTGTCAAGGCATAAAGAAGATCAATTGTGACCATAGGGAACAAGACTACAAATATCAAGTCCAACCACATGCTACACGCAATCCCTCCCAATAGAGGGGGAGATAAAGTTAGTCAAAAGGAACTCTTGTGGCATGTATTAGTGTATGTTGATGATCAAATCCTTACACCATTTAAAAGAAACCATGAGATCTCTTAAATGCTTGAATCCAATAATTTCTAATACAACTCCAACTTCATGTATTTTAGGGATAATTTAGAAATCACATGAACCACTTTCAATACCACTCCAACTTCATGTCCTTTTGTTTGTTTGTTAGTAATTGAGAGATTTCAATTAGGGCCATGAATGGAACATAACATTTATAACCAAATTTAAATGGATCATATCACAAAAACGTCTATATTTAAATAATTATATAAATATTACATTTTATAGCAAGGATATTTTTTATATTATCAAGAATAATTACTATAGAAAATAATAATAAAACGCAAAATATAATAAAAGGTGACACAACCAAAATTTTAAAAAAGCCTAATTATAATTTCTAAATTTTGTATATTATTATTAAAAAATCATCATTCTAATCATATCATAAAATAAATATTAATAATAATAATAATATCATTAATAATAGTAAAAGTAAATTTCTTAGTTTAATGAGGCCACAATTTAATCTAGAAAATGAGAGAAATTCATGTAGATTTTGAAAAAAAATTGCAATTTTTTTTGGAAATTGTAGTTACACTCGAGGTTTCTCGATGGTGTTGAATCTATTTCCACTACCAAAAAAATGATTAAAACACTCCAAAATTGAATTTCATGAAAATAAATTCACTAAATTATAGCTAATATTTCACAATTCAAATAAGGTAGTAACCTCTGTAGACAATGCCAATAAATCATCCAATTATAAATTTCCTTAATTTTAAAATTATTATAGTTTCAAACCTAAACATCATGAACAAAGCCATAAATATTTTAATTTTAATTGGTAAAAATAATTAATTTTAATACACAAATAATGATGTCATAAAGATTTTAAAGAAACTTTATATCCAAATACCAATTTCCTCGGTCAAGATTACACACACAACAACTTTCATTTAAAAAACGTGTCACATTACTCGACTTACTTGCAATCCAGTCAAAATTTATCTTATGAGGCTGGAATTGAACATGCATGAAGGGTGGATAAAGGACGGAATAGCAGTTTCATTGTAATATTTCGCTTGCCCTTATAAGATGTTTGATCAGGATGTAATGCTGTATGTGGATGAAAATTTGGCTACAAATAGGAGCCTTCATTTGTCCATATTGTTATTTGTTCATATGTATGGCAACTGCCGTTGAAAATGTACTGGTTATATTTATATAATACAGTGTTTTTTTCCTTGTGAAAAAAAAAATATTTCGCTTGCCAACCCATCAGTTTCAAAAGTATCAAGTCGTGTATTGCGTAATGAACTCAAATTTGCCAATTATGGCTATGATGAATTTTTCGAAATTTCCAATTTCCACCAGTATGTCCACACCTTTGATGTTTCCCTGCACCTGAAGGCCACTGACCTGACTTGACATAATAGAAGCCGAATTATTAGCGAATCTACATATGAATTTGAAATGAATTCATTCAATTAAGGTGAACCAATTCTGGATCTGTAGCTTCAACACCGTTGCCATTCATAATCCTGTGCGCACCTACAAGAACGGAAGGATTCAGCAGCGGTGTCGACACTAGGAGTGGTATGATTAGTTTTCACCACAAATTAGTTTTGCCTTTATGTCTCATTCCGTTTCATTTTCCTCCCCTGTCATTCATGGCTTCCAATGACCCAGGATCGATTCTCATAAGAGATTAACTGGTTTTTCTTTCGTCAGGTGGAATACACCGATGGCTCCACGTAAATCGAAGGTGTTTGTTAACGATTTATATTGTATGTTTACAGGGCATGGAAGAACTAAAGCAGCTCTTATTGACCGCGTATCTGGAGATGGAGCGAGCAACGGCCAACGCAGAAACACAGAGGCAGCTCCAGGAGGCTATGCTGATTCACCTCCAAGAGCTCTTGACAGCTACTCGCAGAGAACGGGACGAAGCGCGACAGCAGCTCGCGAAACTCGAGGCCGCGGAATACTCCAACACACAGCAACACGTCACGTCTCGCGATCGATCCCAGCAGCCTGAGTCCATGCTGGCCGGCGGGGACCTTGAAGTAAACATGTCCACCGTGCGTTACAATTCCTCTTCTCTGTCGGCTAACCCGACTTCGCTGATCGATCCTTCCCCGGACAACAACTGCCCTCCATTGGTTGACCAACTCCGCTGGAATTCGACTCCCGACCATCACTTCGATTTCCCGCATCTTGGTACAGGAGCAGACTTCGACCCGCACAGACCTCCGATTTCGACTTCAAATGTCTACTGTTCGAATCTCATTGAGCTACAAGATCAACAGTTATATGGCCAGCAAGAGCAGCTGCTAGGATTCGGCAAATGGCAGCAGGAGGTCGAACCCTATCTCCCTCCTGTTGTCGAAGATAAATCGCCGGACTACGAATTCTGTCAGCAGCAACAAATGGCGGAAACTGCCGCTGGCCTGACACAATGCTCAAATACAATCCACGGAAACGCAGAAACTTCACTCGGTCGCCATCATCAAACCCCCAGATCGGTCCGCTCACCTCCTCCTTCCATTCTCGGCTGCACCGCGAAAGCCATAGCTGACCACATTCCAGAGACACCTGTGGACGCCTTGCCCGAGAGAGGTAAGTTGTTGCAAGCCGTCATGCAGGCCGGGCCACTGTTAGAGATGTTGCTCTTGACAGGCCCGCTGCCTCAATGGAGATCACCACCCCCAGCCCTGGATACAGTGGAGATCCCCGACATATCTATCCTCTCGTCACCTAATTTTCTACCTATCAACCCCATTGCCCACCCTGTTTTCAAGCCCCACGGCCCCGCTGATCCGAACTCTGTTGTCTCCTCTTCTCATCGTAGCCTCCGCCCACGTAGAAGAATTAAAAAACCCCACACTGCCGCAATCATAAGTTCTCCGCCATCCAGCTCAAAAGCTGCATCAAGATCTTCCAAATTGTCATTCTTCCCGGTGCTTAACTCCTCCCCTAGATTTTGCTCAGATACAATAAACAAATTATAATAATCTGTTTCAACAGAGCGAACTGCAGGTTCATATTTTTAATAACGGCAATCGCTCATTATTTCAAATCAATTTATTGATATTGGCCTAAACGATTATATTAGCCAAGCCCACTGTTCCATTCGTTCTTCCACAATCTAAAATGCAGCCTTTCTTTTAATTTGTATGGGTAATGTACGCTTTAATATTCCAATGGAAAAACTTTACCAACTACATTCATTTATTTTCCAAAACGGGTTGTTTCTCTTCAAAAATCCTCTTGATCATTGTTTTCATGCCATTGTCTTTATCAAATTGTTTAACATTTATATGAGCAATCTTTGTGTGTACTAATATGATCTTACCGATTAGATCTGATCTGATTTACGATTCTTAAATGTTAAGAAATAACATCTTACTCATTAGATCTGATCTGATTTACAATAGTTAAATGTTAAGAAATACCAACTTACTCATTAGATTTTTAAATGTTAAGAAACAAAGAAATGACTTGTTAAATGTTAAGAAACAACAAAATGACTTACTGATTAGATAGTTAAATGTTAAATGTTAAGAAACAACGAAATTATATTGTGGTTTTTGAATTTGAGTTGCTTCATAATAGAATATTAAATACTATTGCATATGAGTTGTTTGGAGTTATTATATTTTTGAATATGAATTGTTTGACGTTATTGAATTTGAGTTGTTAAAAATAATAAATACATATGAAAATTTATACAAAATGTATATGAAAATTGTATTATGTTAATAATGACAATATACATCTACATGCCTATTTAAATATATACTTTATTTAAATTACAAAAATATTTACTACATTTTAATACTTTCTCTTAATTATGATACATAAGATTAATTCAAAATATTGTTTTATTTTTGAATGTGTGTTCATATTGTTTGCAACTCAACTCTATGTTGTACAAGTTTTTTCTTTCTTTGACTCTACATACATTTTCTTATTATTTAGCTTCACTTATTTTTCTTCAATATTTTTTTATCTTTATTATTATCTTTATCTATTTTTTCCTCAAACTTGTACCTAGCTACTCTTGATTCAACTTCAACTCTACTTTGGTCTTCTTCTTCAATAATTTTTACCTTAAGTATCATCTTTATTCAATTTTTCCTCAGGTTTGTACCTAGCTATTGTTGATTGAACTCTTCTTTCAACTTTGTAAGATACGTGACATCATCTTGGTTTTCTTTCATCTCCTCTTATATTTTCACAAAAGATTCAACAATTTAGATGGTTTTATTTATCATTTTTGTTCCTTCTTGTGTTGTATTTATGGTAGCTTTTCCATTCTTATTTCCTTCTTGAACTTATTGGGCCTTTGCAAGCTACTCTTCAAGTAAAGTTAAATGAGTGTCATTATCAAATTCAACATTCACTACTAGGTTTCAATGTCAATTTCATCCTACGCTTGTATGCAGGTAGTGGGATTCAATTTCTTCACACTTTGGATGACACAATCATTTTTTCCTTCTACAATTTCTTTAATGAATTTCTCTATGGTGTTTACAACATTTCTAATACCCATGTTTTGTATACCTTCTTCTTCTTTGGTAGAGCGACTCTACCACCACGTCTCCAATTACTTCTATGATATTAAAACCGTTTAGTTATTATGCAAGAAAAGCCACTTTATGAAAAATTGCAACACTTTGTTGATCATTGTTGCTCCCCATTTCACTCTATGTCATCTCTAAAATATCCCAAACTTCCTTGGGCGTAGTTTTTGTTGCAGTGATTGAAAGAATGTTTTCATTCGAGCCTTTTGGGATGAGGAACAATGTTTTTGCATGATCATTCTTGTTGACTATAAGTTGATCCCTTTGATCTTGTGCCATGACCTTATAGGCTGCTTGACTTGATGAGCATTCCAACCTATTAGTCATAATATATATAAAGCTTCTACACCTAGTTTAATTTCCATCTTAATAGACCAAAAATCTTAATTTTTTCCAAAAAAAAAAAAAGAAACAATTAAAAAAATATAAAAACCCTGAAAAAATTCAGATTAATAACTTTCAATAAAACTTAATCACCTTCCAAAACAAAACAATAATGTAAAACATACCCTTAAAATATATATATATATATATATATATATATATATATATAATAACTGCAAATTCCTTAAACATCCACCCAAAATTACAACTATTCTTTTTTATTCTCCACTATCTTTTTCCATTTTTAATTGTCCACTATCTTTTTCCCTTATTCTTATTCTTATACTCTTAGTTTGGAAAAAAACCAAAACAAAAAATTTAAATTATCGAAAGTCCATCAGAGAAAATGTGAATAAGTGGACCCGACAATCCCTCACATGGATACGGCAATCCCTTACATGTACTCTCTATTGAATACTTAACCACTAAATATCAAAATTTGAATTTTTTTTTTGGTTTTCAGATCGTTCTCACAATTCGTTGTTCCTTCGAATTACGTATATTTCATCCTGCTTCAAAAACCTTTTGTGAATTCCATGTATGCTTTCCACATGCACGTTTTTCTCGTGTCTATAGACCAACTGAGCTCGGATACGACTGCTCAGGATTGACGGAGGTTAGGGTTTGCAGCACGGCCGCTCACGGCTGTGGCAACTGGTCGAGTTTTCTTCCGGAATGGATAGTTGTTTCGCTAAAAAGTCATGGTGTGCTTTATTTGCGGCTACGAAGACTCTTCTTCAGCAAACGACAAATGACAACAAATTCACACAATAAGCCACACTAAAACCACACAATAAGACATAATTCCTTCAGCAAATGAAAAAGCGAAATTACTCAACTTTGATACCATGACGAGAAATGGAGAAAAACCAAATGTCCACTCACAGATAAATACAATAATGAAATAGAAGCATGTAAAGACATAAAAACTCATGGAGAGATATTAGAATGTTAATAATAATGATACTAATTTTAGCTCACATGTGCATGACTAATTCTTAAATTGAGATTCCATATAAAGTATAATAATTGAGAATAATAAATTTATTTTAACAATTTCAGGAAATCATAAATTTTATGAAACATTATTGAATTTTATGAAACTAGATGTGAGTATTTTTTATGAGTCTCATTGTTGTAAATAGATGAATAGTCATGCATGAAAGATAAACAAAATAAATATTCTAAAAGATTTTGTTATTATTCTAAATTATTCTTGACCAAATGTGGGCACCTGTTTATGAGTTATTGTTGCATATGTGACTCACAACATTCCATAATGAAGTAGCATAATTGTTAAAAATGAAAAATCAAATGTTATAGATGGTGGAGTAATTCCTACTTGTGATACTAGAAATAAAAGAAGTTGAGGGTAAACCTTTATACATTTGGTTAGAACGATATAATTAATATTAATATAAATATCACAATAACCACCTTTAGTTCAAGGTAATGATCTTGGATGATGGAAAGGTAATGATCTTAAATTAGTTTTTATATAAGGGGTAGGTTAGTGTAAATGGAAATTTGAATTTAAAGTATCTTAGTGAATGGTAATGTAAATTTGAAGAGTTATGTACTCTCTCAAATTATGTAATATTTGTTGGAGAAATCACAGCGGAATTCATTAAACAATTAACACACAGCAGATTTAATCAAGCACATAAAGACACAGTCATTAACGTGGTTCACCCAAACCTCCTGGGCTACGTCCACACAACAGGCATCGGCAGTCTTTATTATTCAAAACAGGAGATTACATAATTCACCCTTACAAACCATCCGTATGAATACATGTTATATAGCAGAGAAAATCAAACTGCCTCAACTCAAATTTAGGATGCATTAACTCCCTCCCAACAAACTGGAGTTAATCTAGCAACAAATTCCTAATTTTTGTCACCTAATGAGATTTTTGCCAATTTTACTCAAAAGAGAAAAATCTCAACAATCTCCACCTTGACAACAATTAGCCTGATGCCCTGTTATTATTATTTTATCTTTTCTGCAAGCCAAGAGAAGCCAAACACCAACGCAGCTTCTCTAACAAAACTGGTTTCGTGAACATGTCTGCACAGTTTTCCTTTATATGCACCTTTTCAAGAGAGACTCCCCTTTCAGTAATAACCTGTCTTACAAAATGGTACTTAATTGGAATATGCTTTGATTTACTATGATAGGCCGGATTCTTAGCCAAATGTATTGCACTTTGACTATCACATAGTAACCTGATGTTGTCCTGCAACCTACCAAATTCACCAAGCAAACCTTTCAACCAAACCGCCTCTTTGCAAGCATGAGAAGCAGCAATGTATTCTGCTTCAGTAGTGGACAAAGCAACAATGTTCTGTAGCTTTGACATCCAGCTGATAGCTCCACCTGCAAGAGTAAAGACGTACCCCGAAGTTGACCTTCTCTTATCCAAATCACCTGCAAAATGAGAATCAACATATCCACAAACATATTCACTGCTCCTGTTATAAGTGATACAGTAATCACTTGTGCCTCTCAAGTACCGAAGCACCCATTTCACTGCTGACCAGTGTTCTTTACCCGGATTTGCCATGTACCTGCTGACAACCCCAACTACATGTGAAATATCTGGTCGAGTACAAACCATCGCATACATCAAACATCCTACTACATTAGCATATGGAATTTGAGACATATAATCCTTTTCTTCATCTGTATTAGGACATAAACTCGAAGAAAGCTTGAAATGGGAAGCGAAAGGGACTGACACAGGCTTCACATTATTCATACCAAATCTCAAAAGTATCTTCTCAACATACTTCTGTTGTGATAGCCACAGCTTACCATTGCTCCTGTCTCTGAAAATCTCCATGCCCAAAATCTGTCTTGCTGCTCCTAGATCTTTCATATCGAATGTCCTTGCCATCCGAGTCTTCAACCTGTTGATTTCATCAATGCTTTTGCTTGCTAAAAGCATATCGTCAACATACAACACTAAGATAATGAACATGCCATTTTTCAATTGCTTGAAATACACACAATGATCATATTCACTTCTAACATATTTCCGACTCAACATGAAAGAATCAAACTTCTTATACCACTGCCGAGGCGACTGCTTCAGGCCATATAATGACTTCTTGAGCCTGCAGACAAATTTCTCATTGCGATGCTGAACAAACCCTTCCGGTTGTTCCATATAAATTTCCTCATCTAGATCTCCATGTAGAAAAGCAGTCTTAACATCTAGTTGCTGTAATTCTAAATCAAACAAAGCAACTAAAGCTAAAACAATTCGAATTGAAACTATTTTAACCACCGGTGAAAAAATCTCATGAAAGTCAATGCCTGCTTTCTGAGAAAACCCTTTTGCAACTAGTCGCGCTTTGTACCTGTCCTCCGTATCATTCACACCCCGTTTCAGCTTGTAAACCCATTTACACCCCACAGTTTTCCTGTCTTTCGGAAGCTCAACCAGATCCCATGTGCCGTTCTTACTCAAGGCCATCATCTCGTCCTTCATGGCTGCTTTCCACTTGTCACTATTCGAACCTTCTATTGCTTCCTGATAGCACAGAGGTTCATTGTCGTTAGCGATCAAAGCAACTGAAGTAACATAATCATCATACCTTCTCGGAGCATGTTTTATTCTTGTAGACCTCCTTAAAGCTGTTTCTGGTGCTTCCGCAATTGGCTGTCCACCACCTATAGGAACTTCTTGCCGATCACCATCTGAGACCTGTTCATGACCTACATCTGAACTATGTTCATGATCTGATTCTGAAACCTGTTCATGACTAGAATCTGAACTATGGTCATCATGACTATCATTAGAGGTGCTGTCAAACTGAATGTGCTGAAAGTCAGATACATCATCCTGTTTCAATTTACCATCTACATCTAACTGTACAAGAGAGGATTCATTAAACCTTACATCTCTGTTGATGATGATTTTGCGGGTAGTAGGATCCCACAATCTATATCCCTTTGTTCCAACACCATACCCAACAAAGACATACCTTTTAGACTTTGGATCTAACTTAGTTCGCTGATGTTTAGGCACTAGAGCATATGCATCACAACCAAACACTCTGAGTTTAGAATAATCACAAGGGTGTCCTTTCCATACCTCTTGCGGAATTTTGCAGTCTATCGCCGTCGATGGAGATCGCTTTATCACATAACAAGCTGTTGCCACTGCTTCTGTCCACAACTCCTTCTGCAAACCAGCGTTACTCAGCATACTCCTTGCTCTCTCTAGAAGAGTCCTGTTCATGCGTTCAGCAACTCCATTTTGCTGAGGAGTATAAACCGTGGTCTTATGTCTCTCGATCCCTGCATCCTTGCAATAGCTGTCAAACTCCTTGGAAGTAAACTCACCACCATTGTCAGTTCTTAAACACTTTATTGTTCTACCAGTGCTGTTTTCTACCAATGCTCTAAACTGCTTGAAAACTGAAAAAACATCAGACTTCCTTTTCAACATGTAGACCCACACCTTCCTAGAAAAGTCATCAATAAATGATACAAAATACGACGAACCACCATATGACGCTGTAGGAGCTGGACCCAAAACATCTGAATGAATATAATCAAGTATCCCTTTACTAGTATGTTTGCCTGTTTTAAATTTTTGTTTACTTTGTTTTCCAAACAAGCAATGTTTACAGAAATCTAACTTTCCAGACCTTAGATTAGGAAGTAACTTGCGATCAGCCAAAATTTTCAACCCTCTTTCGCTCATATGGCCCAACCTTTGATGCCATAGGCGAATGGAACTACCGTCATGTTCAGACACCGTAGACACATGAACTGACCCTGTTCTTCCTTCTAACTGAAACAGATTTCCTACTTTCTTAGCTTTCATTACTAGTAAAATACCTTTATAGATTTTCATAACTCCACCTTGAATTACAGTTTTATATCCATTTGAATCAAGTGCTCCTAAAGAAATCAAAATTTTCCTTAAATCTGGTACATGCCTCACATCTGTTAACAATCTAGTTGTGCCATCAAACATTTGCAGTTGTATACTTCCTATCCCAACAATATTGCAAGTAACATCATTACCCATGTACACGACGCCATCATCAACAGATCTATACGTCTTAAACCATTCTCTATGAATACACATGTGGTTTGATGCACCGGAATCTAACAACCAATGTTGATCATGATTTGACATATTAACATACAACACTTCGTCGCTCATACCTGAACCAGATGCCGAACCTGTATCCGTCGCATTTGCCTCCTTCTTCTCTGTCGAAGAATCTGCTTTTGAAGTTTGCTGTTGTCGCTTCCAGCAGTCCTTCTTCAGGTGTCCAGCTTTCCCACAATGCCAGCACTTCACCTTTGTCTTATTTCCTTTAGACTTTGAACGAGAGTCGCTATGCTTTCCCCCGGAGTGTCTCTCTCTCGAGCGACCTCTGGCCATCATTACCTCTGATGTAGAGGTGTCTGCATTCGACCTCTTCCTCGTCTCCTCAGCCTCGGACAACAAGGCTGCAAGCACATCGTTCTCAAAACGGGCACTTTGAGTTTTCGTCATCTTCTTTCAGCAACAAACACAATAATCTCCAAAATCAACCTTTTAAATGAAGTTAATCTCAAAACACTGCCTATGCCTTTAAAAAACAAACTGATATCTGCCCTTTCACATACAAATTTCTGCAATGTGCACTTATATGTCTGTGCTTCCATACCATATGCAAATGGTATTAAACTCCACCTTAAACTCCACCTTAAAAAAGGGCTTAAATACCATATTCACATGGCATATCGATTTTTTTCAAAAAACATTTTAACAAATAGATTTTCATGTTTTTTAAAAAACACACCACTCCAAAATACCATGTCGAATGGTAATAACATCGACTTAAAACAAAAGCCAATACAAATCGATTTATAAAAATCGATTTTTCAAACTTCAACAATGAATCGATTTATTCTTAAACCTTTAATGCAAATCGATTGCACTTCATATATATATATCACTTCATAAAAAAATCGATTATAAAATGTGACCTTTTTAAATGTGACCATTTCACAACGTTTGACTTTTTCAAAACTCCAAAGTCGATATGTGACCCTTTTTTTTAATCCATGTGTGACCTTTAAAAAATTCCAAAAACGATTTCTTCCAAAATCGACTTTTCCTTTTTGAATCCACTTATTAAAAAAAAACGTTTTTAGACCCTTTTCAAAAAACTTTGGAAAAAATATCGATTTTGTTTCCACTCAATCATCGATTCTTCACAATCGTTCAATACACATTACCTTCAATGTAAAACCATAGCAGATCCGTTCCGCTTTAAAATCGATACCACTTGGAGATCAGTTCCGCGCCATTCAACGATCAACGCATGAGCACAAGAAGCAATGCCATCTCACGCTGTAACTCTCGGTCAAGCCAACTTCCCACGCGGATTTATCACCAACTCACGGCTCTGGTCATCAACGTCATTCAACGCTCCCACGTAGACTTTCGCAGCGCTGTTTAATCTTTCAAAGTCGACAGTCACCAAGGTCACACGCACCTCAGAAGTTCAACACAACGTCATTCAACGCATCAGCACTCCAACATTGCTCCGATGCACAGCTAACTGAACCAAAAGACAAAAGACCACGTTGTTGCTTGTAAAGCCTGCAAGTGCTGAAACATAAGCGATAAGAAAACTGGACATTGTTCAAGATCTGCTGTCTCTCAGAAGTGGCGGCCATGACTCATTGTTCTCAACCTCAATCACCAACCCGCAGACAAAATCTTTATCTCCATGACCGATTTGCATGGTGAAGACAAAATATATTCAGTACTGCACAGTGCTCTGGGCTTCTATGCTCCCTCCAGCACGCAATTCCAACGCACCAGCAGCAGTGGATATACCACCACGCAGCGGTGCAACAGCAACGCACCAAACACCTACCTCCACGCAGCTTCTCCAAACCTCTACGCAGGCTCACAAATCATTCAACTTCCACGCAGGTTTACTCAGCTTCAACGCAGCACCAAGCAACTTCACCGCTGCGCCACGCCTCCAACGAGCTCTGATACCAATTGTTGGAGAAATCACAGCGGAATTCATTAAACAATTAACACACAGCAGATTTAATCAAGCACATAAAGACACAGTCATTAACGTGGTTCACCCAAACCTCCTGGGCTACGTCCACACAACAGGCATCGGCAGTCTTTATTATTCAAAACAGGAGATTACATAATTCACCCTTACAAACCATCCGTATCAATACCTGTTATATAGAAGAGAGAATCAAACTGCCTCAACTCAAATTTAGGATGCATTAACTCCCTCCCAACAAACTGGAGTTAATCTAGCAACAAATTCCTAATTTTTGTCACCTAATGAGATTTTTGCCAATTTTACTCAAAACAGAAAAATCTCAACAATATTGAAAAGTTTGTGGTAGTCTAAAAACCACTTTATATAAGAAAGCTCATGGTCAATAGAAGCCATTAGTACTTGTGGTAAAAAAAAACCATATAAATCACTTAATAGGATGAGTTCTTTGTGGTGTGTAGAAATCACAAAAGTCACTTGATATGATGTGTTGTTTGTGGTAAGCACAAATCAGTTGAGGTCTTGATGATTTTAATGGTTAAGGGTAAGCCTATGTAAAAACCTATAGGTGCAATGGTTGTGGGTCCAATAAAGAAAACCGAAAGATGAGGTTATGGGTAATCAAAAGAAAACCCAAGATGCTGATTGATCATGATGTAGAGGGAGTGAAAGTGTTTATGTTTTTGCAAGTACAAGATGAAAATTGAATAACATCAAGGATGAAGAACGTTGAATCAATATAAAGATAAAGAGATGTGAAGACAAAGAGTATAGAGCATGGAGATGAAAACTTGTTTAGTTCCAAGAGTATTGAAGAATGTATATTGAGATCATAGATATCGGTCAAGGGGGAGTATTATGGAGTAGCTCCTACTTGTGATATGATAAATGAAAGAAGTTAGGGATGGGTCATTATGCATTTGGTTGGAATAGAATAACGAATCTAACATAACTGTTATAATCATATAACACCTATAGATATATATGGGACCGTTTTTACTCTAAATAAAACATAGGGGATTATATAAATGCATAGATTTTCCCTTCAAGGGTTTCGTGATCCTTGTCTCATTTCTTCATATTTGTTCATATTTGTTTGCTTGTGTAGGTTACATGAGATTAACGCCAACAAGAAATTGGTTATATTAAACTCAAGTATGTTGAAAAAAAAATTACTATGGACTACTTACTCATAATGTTTTTATGAGATTAGAGACATGTCAATATATTGATGATAAAAAAATATTATAAAGTACTTAGTGGCATTATTGTGGGAGAGTGGAGAAATGTCAATATATTGAATATATCAAAAGCACAATGTTGTAAAAGAGGGATTATAACTTTTTGACACATGGAGAGGGGAAGTAAGAAGCATTGTTGAGCATAATTTGGTGCATAAGTAATATATTAATTCAAATGAGAATAGTGATATGTTTATCAAAATGTGTATGTACCATGTATTAAGTTAATTATTGGCTTAGTGCTCTTTTTATCTTATAAATAAATATCAGTTTATTCTCTTTTAACATACAAAATGAAAAATATTCTAAACTAATATTTAATTCAATAAATGGTGTAAAAAAAAATTAATCAATACACTATACATTATATTTTTTATTTTCATAATTTTTGTTCATATTTTTCTCCACCAATATTTAATATATGAAAAAAGAAATTAATATACCATACAATGTTTCTTTGATACACTAAACTTAAAAATCTATTTTATTTTTCTATTAATATTTTTGAGTTCAAAATTTAAATTTTTAAATTATTAAATTACATAATAATATATTTATTTTAAATACATATCATTTAATTATGCTCAATTTTTATTTATGGCAATATCAATTTTTTTTTTTATATTTTGTTTTCCTAATTTAAAATATCAAGGAAAATTTTTCTCATTCAAGATTTGATATAGTAACATTTTTCCACATCTAATCTTTTAAATGTTTAAATTTAAATTTAAATTATGTAATTTATAAGCTATTATGAATATATTTAATTATAGGGTTTCCCTAAAGAGATTTATCTACATAGTAAGACTTTGTTTTTCTATAAAAATATGTTTATTCAATTTATAAATAATATTTATCTTTAAAAATATTTTAGACATATATAAACAAAAGATTATGTAAAATAATAAGTAATAAATTAATGAGTCAATATAATATAATATTGAGTATTCATTTACTTATTAATTACATCAATTGTGTTATTATACATTAAATTTGTTACTGATTAACCATTAATTTAATTCTAATTTAATTCATAATTTTACTATAATTTACCTTTAATTATTTTTTATTATTTAAATATATTTTTCTCATATTCTATTATTCTTACATTTTATAATATTGAGTATTCATTTACTTATTAATTACATCAATTGTGTTATTATATATTAATTTTGTTACTAATTACATAAATTGTGTTATTATATATTAAGTTTGTTACTAATTAGACATTAATTTAATTTATAATTATACTACCATTTACCTTCAACTATTTTTATTATTTAAATATAAATTTATAATTATATTTTGCTGGTAATTTCAAGTTGTCATTCGAGTACGACGAAGGTGTTTTATTTGCCAAAGTTTGATAATTGAAAAGCTTGACATGACATAATAATGTAGTTTGATAATTGAAAGGCTTGACATGACATAATAATGAATTGAAATTTTTATATTTTTTATTAAAATTCTTAAAATAATTTTAAATTTTAAAATAAAACAGTTTGAAAACATGTTTTAATAAAACTTGCACTCTTAATTCAAGATATTTGATGTCAATCTTTTCCACCAATGAACGTCAATATATTTATGATATGACTATTGGTGCATCGTAGTGACCGCAAGCTCCTGCTATATGCGAGTCTTAAAAGCGCAAATTCATAACAATATTTATTATTAATTTAAATTAGAGCTTAATCATGTATTATATAATATAAATGTTACATGTATATTAATAAATATCAATTTGAATAATAATACCGGTAGTAATCAACTTTAACTGGATTAATATTTTATTTACTTATTTGTTAATCTGGGGAGTTAGTATTTAGATGTCATAATTCTGACCTGTGATACGTATTTACTGTTTCTATTTTTAACCATCCTTAATTCAGTGGTCTCATTATCATTCATATTAAAATAATTTTAATTATTAAAAAGCATAATAATGATTTCTTTTTATTATTATAAAATATGATTTAATTTTTTTAATTAATCAAAAAGTTTATTTTCACATCAAATGAAAATAAATAAATTAATAATTTAGAAATAAATTAATATTTTAAATTTAAGAAATATTGTATAGTTTGGTAATTTTATCTTTTTACTAATCATTTAAAATAATAAATTATTTTAATTAAAATGTTGTCTTTTTTAAACGATTATTTATCAATAATATTAAAAGAAATAATTAAGGATTCTTCCGAACACGGATGCACGAAGTAAGCGTTGCAGAAACCCTAGACCTCTCGCAGGTCTAATCGGCCGTAGCAGCCTGCACTCAGCCAGCGCACAGTAGTTGGCCTCCAACCATGGATACGAGCTCGGGGGGGGAGGACAATCCCCCCCTGTAACCAATGAAGGAACCCGCGTTAGCTCTTTTCAGAGCACTGATACTGCCAGCAAAAGACAAGAAACAACAACGCCCCAGACGCCGACTGTGGAGACCCAGTAGGACGCAGCCGCGCCCACCTCCTCAACCTGCAAGCCCATCGCACCTGACAGACCCAAGATCGACCTGCCCAGCCATCGAATAAATGCTCGAATCCAATATATGAGGGACCATGCCCTCATAGGTAAATTTATCGGCCTCTGGCCTACTGAAAAGGCCCTTCAAGGCTGGATTGCTTCCAAATGGAAGCCCAAAGGACACGTGCGCTCCAACTTGGACCAAAAGGCTTCTTCACGGCAGAATTTAATTGCATAGAAGACCGGAATAGGGTTATGGACGGAGGTCCATACTTTTTTAACTCAGCTGGGCTATATCTCAGGAACTTGATAGAAATATTCAACCCGGACAAAGAAAAATTCAACTGGGCACCAGTCTGGATACGCCTATACTCGCTGCCGATCGAATACTGGGATGAAGACTCACTCCAAGCAGTCGACAAGGGATTAGGAGAGTTTATCAAGATAGCGGAGGAGACAAAGCTTCGAAGATACACATCCTACGCGTGCATCTGTGTCTACATGCACTTGGACAAAGCCCTGCCTGATGCTGTAAGTATCTATCATGATGATTTTGAGTGGATCCAACCTTTAGATTACGAACATGTGCCTTTCAGATGCCGCAGGTGTCATGCCCACGGGCACCTGTTCAGAGACTGCTCTCTTAATGCCCAAACTCAAAATAAGGAAGCCGAAGTCACCCCGAAAGCAGATGGCTTCACCAAGGTCCCCTCGCGCAGAAGGCATAGCAAGAAATCCTCCACTTCGAGTAAGAAGCCTAACCCCTCATCCAGCGCTCCTTCCACCAGCAACAGTTTTGACATTCTCTCCAACTCGAATCCAGCTTCGGACTCCATCCCCATCCCTGATGATCCCGCCCTCAATCCTTCATCTCCTTCTAACTCACCTGCTAATCCCGATCCCAAGAAATCGCAGATCGAGCAACCTTCAAGCTTAAGCTCCGAGCTCGAACCTTCCCATGAAACCAAGCTTTTGACCTGGCACCCCACAGTCATGGACTTGGACGATCCTAAAGCCAAGCTTAAAGATCCTATTGGCAATAATCCTGACAGCAGCCAGATGAACTTCATGGAAGAGCACTCGGAAGGGGTAGACCTGGGGGATCTTGACATCCTAGGGCTAGAGGATGCTTGCAGAAGAGAAGAATTTGACAAAATCAATCCCCTTCAAATTGAAAAACTTGAAAGGGCCTTATCCAAGGCCCAATAGCAAAAAAAGCTAGGCGTTCAGCTGGGCATCCATTGGGACAGCCTAAATATCACAAAAGAATCTAGAAAAAGAGGTCACAAACCTGACTGGCAACGCACCATCACCATCGAGGAAATGTTGGTGAACTCAGGTCGCTACCCAAAGCTAACGCGGTTTTTCCAACCCTTGGCGAATAGTTACCCATGAAACTCATCTCATGGAATGTTCGAGGGCTCAATAGCCCAGGGAAGCACAAAATGATTAAAAATATGATTCAAAAAGAAAGGCCAAACATTCTTTTTCTTCAAGAGACTAAATGTAATAGTGAAACTCTGGGTTCCATTTTGTCTAAAGCTTGGTCCAGCTGTAGCTCTGTCGCAGTTGATGCCTCTGGTTCATCATGGGGTCTCACAATAGCTTGGGACACTCAGTCCGTAGCATTAGCAAATTTTCATGCAACACATCATCTTATTCAGGCCACTTTTCATCCCATTGGCACTAACATCCATGGGCACCTTTTGAATGTTTACTTTCCCTAGGAACAGGCCAGGAAAATAGTGCTTCTGAATACCATGGAGATCCTGAATTCTCAAAGAACCTATCCCCTTTGGATAGCAGCAAGGGACTTTAATATGATCACCAAGAGGGAGGAAAAAACTGGTGGTAGACCTCGATTAGATCCAGAAAGTTCTCATTTCAAAGATTTCATAACCAACAGCTGGCTAATAGACCTTCCCTTTTCTAATGGCTCTTTCACTTGGAACAACAAAAGGGCTGGAACTAAGCAGATTGCCTCAAAACTGGATTGTTTTCTCATATCTGACAACGCCATCCACTTGGGAGGGGATCCTTCGGCATCAATCCTTCCATTGGCAGGCTTGGACCACTGGCCCATCTCGCTTCACTGGCAGAACATTGGCATTCAGATCAAAAAACCCTTCAAATTTGAAGCGTTTTGGCTCTCTCATCCATCCTTTAAAGACATGATCACCTTTGCCTGGCTCAACTTCAATCCTCCAGCAGGCTGAAAAATGTACCAATTTCAATAGAAGCTTAAGCATCTCAAAGTGATCATCAAGAATTGGAACACTTCTGTCTTTGGAAACATTTTCCAAGAGATAAAGATACTAGAGACCAAATGGAAGCAACTCAACAGGAAATCATTCTGGAGGGAAGAACAGATGACTTAGCCTTCAAAGAACAGGAATTAAAGAAGTAGTTAGAAGAGAGGCGCAAGCAAGAAGAAACCTTGTGGAGGAAAAAATCGAGAATAAGCTGGTTAAAGGAAGGGTAAAAGGAATACGAAATTCTTTCATAGGTCAACAATACAAAGAAGAATGCAAAATCGAATTTCGCACATCACCAACCAACAAGGAGAACAAGTGGAGCAACACGAGGAGATCGAACAAGTCCTCCTGGATCACTTTAAAATCATACAGCAGGAAGGCCATAATATAGACAGGCAACCAGCCATCGACAAAATTTCCCAGCTTATACCCAAACTTGTCACTGCAGAGCAAAACCAGTTGCTTCTACGCCCTGTCTCTCTCCAAGAGGTTGAAATGGCGATGACCCAAACTAAGGATGGAAAGGTGCCTGGTCCTGATGGCTTCACCTCAAACTTCTTTCACCATTTCTAGGATCTCATCAAAATAGAGGTTTGGCAACGGGTAGAGGAATCTAGAGCAACTCATTGGCTTCTCCCTTCTCTGAATGCAACATTCATAGCTCTAGTGCCAAAAGAAGAGCACCCAAGCACTCCAGAAAAGTACAGACCTATTTCTCTCTGCAATGTGATTTACAAGGTCATATCCAAAGTCATTGCTAATAGATTAAAGCCTCTTCTTCCGTTACTCATCTCGCTAGAGCAAACAGGATATGTCGAAGGCCGTCAAATTATGGATGGCATCATCCTTACTCATGAAGTCATTCATTCTCTCAAAAGCATCAAAAAGCCAGGTATGCTCCTCAAAATAGATTTATCTAAAGCTTTTGATAAATTATGTTGGCGTTATATTCAGCACATCCTTAAAGCTTTCGCATTTGACCAGATGTGGATAAGATGGCTGATGAGCCTCATCTCCACGCCCCTGTATTCTATCCTCATCAATGGTTCCCCTTCCGCTCCTTTTGCGCCTTCTCGAGGAATTATACAGGGCGACCCTCTCTCCCCCTTCATTTTCGTCCTGATGTCTGAAGGTCTCAGTAAACTTCTTCATCATGCTGTCCTCACTCAGAAGCTTCGCGGCATTTCCCTCCATGGCTCATCCACCACTACCCATCAACAATTTGTTGATGATAACATGCTCTTTGGTTACCCTTCTGTCCAAGAAGCCCGGACCATCAAAGACATTCTGAACCTTTTTTCTGATGCCTCTGGAATGGCTGTAAACGTCTCTAAATCCCAACTCTTCTTTTTCAACACTCCTCCGCTGACTCAATCCAGCATATCCCGCCTCCTAGGCTTCTCCATTGCCCTCCTTCCAGCCAAATATCTAGGCGCGCCTCTCATTGATTCGGCCATCAAGCACTCGCCGTGGAATCAACTCTTGGAAAAATTGGAAGCTTGGCTTTCCTCATGGACATACCGAGCTCTCAATCTGGTCAGCAGAATCGTCCTCATCAAAGCGGTATTGCAATCTATGCGCCTTTATATTTTCTCTATGCTTGCTACTCCGAAGTGGGTACTGAAGCAGATCAAGAATTTGCAACGTTGCTTCCTCTGGGGGTCTTCAAACCAAAAGCGAAAATGGGCTCTGGTCAATTGGAGCACGGTTTTCCCCCCTAAAGATGCCGGTGGGCTCGGGCTTAGGGATCCTATTCACAGCAATGAAGTCATGGGAGCCCGTTTGTGGTGGAATTGGCTCTCGAATCCTTATAGGCCCTGGGCTAAAATGTGGATAGCAAAGTACGCTAATAACAAACCTCTTGAAGACTTGATCAGACTTTCTCCTGCAATTGTTGGCTCCCTAATATGGAATGCAATCAAACAACATTTTGCACTCATACAGCAGCACAGTTTCTGGGAAATATGCAACGGGCACAATGCCAGATTCTGGGCAGATTCTTGGCAGCAATGCCCTAAGCTTTCTGATTCTCTCCCCCTCACCATTAATGGAAGAATCACTGGCCCGGAGGAAACCAAAGTCTATCAGTATTAGATCCCCTCAAACAACAATGATTTTCGACAATGGAAGCAACCTGCTCATATCACTCCTTATTCTCAAAACAACATTTGGGAAGCTCTCCAGGAGGAACTCCAACACTGGAAAATTAGATGTTCGAAGGAACCAGACATTCACAGATGGGGCTACACGACCAAGGGTATGTTCATGACAAAAGAGGCATTCTCTCTCATGCATCCCGATCCTCTTCCGCGTGATCAGCTTTGGCAATTTGTTTGGAATCATGATAATTGGCATAAAGTCTCTACTTTTCTCTGGCTTCTTAGTCACAAAAGAATTCTCACCTGGGATAACCTACTCAAACATGGGCTCTGTGGTTCGTCGCAATTTCCTAATTGTCAGCAAATTACAGAAACAATCCAGCACCTCATGATGTCCTGCAATCTAGCTAGCAAATTATGGGAAAAGATTTGTTTCAGAAGTCAAAAGAGAAAACCGCAAGGGGACTTGACTAATATTATGCGTCTTTGGCCACAACACCCATATAGCAGCTCCCTTCTTAACACCCTGTGGCAAATCATTCCAGGTCTACTTTTCTGGTCCCTTTGGAAAGAGAGAAACAAGATAATTTTCAAAAATCAATTCACTCCTTTGGACATAATCTGGAACAACTTTAGCAATAACCTTCAAGAGACTCTAGCTCTACATTCTTGGCAGGAGGAAGATCTTCCCAAACAGCCTAAGGAAGTCGCTATCTAGCAAAACTGGCAGCTGAAAATCTCTAGTACTCCAAACTCCAACAACCAGAAGACCCCTGATCTCCAATCTACTTGGACTCCACCACCCCCAGGAATCTTCAAACTGAATTTTGATGGAGCCTCAAAAGGTAATCCTGGACCAGCTGGCTTTGGAGGCATATTCAGAAACACACAAGGGGAGGTCCTGGCTATTTACTATGGCTCAATAGGATGGGATACCAACAACTCCGCAGAGCTGGAAGGGCTTTGGTAAGGGCTGAACTTATCCCATCTCTACAACCTCTCTCCTATCATTGTGGAAGGGGATTCACAGATTCTCATCAGTATTTCCAATCAACTGCTACAGGGCACCAAACCTGCAAAAGCTACCATAAGTTGGAGATTGGCTTCCCGAATTGAAAAAAATAGCAACTGGCTAGAAAGAAACCAAGCTATCTCCTTTACCCACACCAAAAGAGATGGCAATAAAGCCGCAGATCTCCTAGCTAATCTAGGAGTTGACAATATGGATACTCTCAATCATGGTCCCCTACAAATCATCCATGATGGAGCTCTTCTCCAGAATTGTATCAACCTGGTTCAGGACGATCGTCCAGTTCCGGATGCAGATGCTTAATTGGTCTGATGGGACTACTGTCCCAGAGCACCTCCCAAGGGGTTTTGCATGGGTTTGCCATATGGCCCCCTATGGATCCATCACGCCTGAATTAAATACGCCAACTCTCAAATCTTTAATGCACCAGCGCCGGCTTTTCTTCATCTTTGGTCTACTCAGTTGGCTCATTATGGATCCAAATCCGGGTTTGCCAAATCATTCCTGTTCGACCTGCAGTTCTTTGACTCCCACTTGCAGTGTGTGCCCAGCAGCTTGTGCAGAGCCCAGTGCCCGAACTCATACAGGAAGGCGTTGCTCGCTGCTCAGCTGCATTGAAATGACTCCGGACATCAAGCCCATTTTCAGGCTCCCGCAGTTGAACTGAGGCAGTTTTGTAACAATATGTTTACATAATAGAATTAGCATAATTTAGAAAAAAAAAAAATTAAAAGAAATAATTAATAATGATTAAATATCATTAACTATATTTCAAAATAATATAATAAATCAAATGATTTATCTGAGGACCGTTTTTATAATAGGAGTACGTGATTTTAGAGCGAGCTAATGGTTAAGAGAATGTGTTTCCTCACTTGTTTTATTTTTAGATGATATTTATATTTAGGAATGTTATATATAGAAAATTAAATGATTATGTAAAATAAATTATTAATATAAAATTCAATATTTATTTAGTTATTGGTTTGACTTTTATGAATTACTGTGTGTTATTAATATTTTATTTAAATTTATCATATATTAAAAAAAAATATGTATTATAAGTCATATAGTATCAATGTAAATAAAATAAAATTTGACTAATAAACACTATTACGGATCTACGAAGAGTTGAGGAGGACCAAATCTCATTATATGGAAACCTCTTTAGAATGCAAAACATGAAAAAATATTTATGGCTCAATAGATTTAATTCCTTTTAGTCCTTAATAAATCAACAATTTAGATGGACCTATAGTGGTTTTCTGTTTCCCTATATATAAACCATGTATAATTTTTCATCTCTTATTGAAATTATTATTAAAAATTTAATGAATTACACATTTCTCTCTTATTAAGAAGTAACTAAATTATTTTACTTTCAAAATATTTTACTAAGTTCACTTTATATAGAGAGAGATCTATATTGAAATATTCATAAAAGAAATATAAGTTTTATCTAATTTTTAATTACTTTATCTCGACAAAATTTTATTATTTAATATGCACATGGAAATATTTTATTTATTTTTACCACATATTTTTCATATTTCATTGTAATATTAGCAACCAACCAAGTGAGTGAAAGAGAATTAGATAATTGAGTTTTTATTGTAGTTTATATTTTTCTTTTCACTTAAAGTATAATTTTTAAGGAACATGTGTTAGCTCTAAGTTGAGCACTGAGGAAATTACACATTGCCCTCGCACTATGTTGTATAATGAGCCTGTGGCCTCAATGATTGTATTCCAATACTAGTATTGTAAACAAATTGAAAGAACACAAAAAAAAGCAACGACCAAAAGATGGATTTAAACCATTTCCTTAATTAAGAAACTTGTAAGAAGAAATGTGATTATCTTTAGAGAAATTAGGCCTGCTATGTAATTCAGAGATAGGATTTTTTCCCACCAAGAGTAAATTTTTTGGATCTAAACTTTAAAAATAGAAATAATTGTAAACACAATTAAAGATTTCAACTTAAATTTTAAGGATAATCTAAACTTTAAAAATAGAAATAATTGTAAATAGAATTAAATATTTCAACTTAAATTTTAAGGATAAACATAATTGTAAATAAAAATACAACAACATCATCTTATGGAGGATTTAGTAGGTTGGCATTAGACAGATTCTTTAAGTGTATTCTCCTTTACCTCAATAATATTGATTACTTGTTATAGTTAAATGCATATGATCTAGATTTATGAAGGAACAAAAAGGAATATAGATATAAACAAAAACATAACTTCAATTAATTAATAACATTTAATACTTAAAAAAAATTACATGCATAATGCAAATAAACTAGCTCGGGCAATAGTAGTCTATTTGTGAGAAGAGATATGATGGCTACATGTCTTCTAAAATGTGTTACAATGAGTCTCAGAGGCCTGTTTATTGTTGAGAAGCAATAGAAAACCCTAATCATCCAAAAACATAACCCTAGGAGATGAAGCACCAAACGTTTGGGGCCCCATTGGGGTAAATTGGTACACCAACTTCTTGAGGTCATAACTTTGGCATACAATCTTTGTATAAGGACTAAAAATTTCAACTGCAAACCCCTATAGTAGATTGGGGGTTTGTCTGTTTTCCAAAAAAATGTCATTAAGGGCCTCAAAACGGCTCTAAAAGTTCAAAACCCGAAAAACTGCCAAAAAAGGTAAATTATGCTATAATCAAGGAAAATGAAAGAAACAATTTTGGGGGTCCAAGTGGAATAGGCTGGTGGTTATCATTATCCACATGGAATAGCCCTCCCCCATTAGGAAGCAATTCTCACCATCGCATTGAGTTCCTTCATAAGATGGGGAAAATTTTGTTGAACTTATTCCTTAGAAAGCCACTTTCCTTGGTGTGGGATTTGGTCAGCTGTGACAGCTTGATACACTTGGATCTTCTATTGGTAAGTGTTCTTGATTTGTGTGTACATGAATTGATTAGTTGTGGCTTGTTCCATAAAGTTTTAGTTTATCTCTATTGGTTTTAGTTGTTGTAAAATGTCTGATGTGTCCAATAATCGTGGAAATTATGGCTCGAGGCAGTTCACATTAAGCACTAGGTGTAGGCCAAGGAATGGGGAAATGTTCAGCTTAAAATCATTGTCTCCCATAGCCTTGGTGATGGTGTAAGGCCTGTATGAGAGTGGTCTAAGCTTAATATTGGCTCTAGCAAGGCGTTCTTTCTGCAAATGAAACCAAACTTAGTTACCCACCTAAAACTTGTGTGGAACTCGATGTTGATCATGTTGATGTTTGTACTTGGCATTGGAGTTATCGAATATGTTGAGCACTTGTTGGCGGATGTGTTGGATCCGTTCAATAAAATAATTTTCTTTATCAACCTTGGACTATACATGTGCATATTATGTTTGTGTAGTCGCATGAGACATGAAAATATTACTAAGACATAATGGTTGAAATCCCAGACCCACTAGAAAAGGATTGCGGTTTGTCAAGATATGAATAGTTCTATTATAATTTTACTACACGTGAGGAAGGCTCTCATCCTAGGTTCATGAATGCTTGGAGCTGTACATGCATAGTATGTGCACTATCATCCTATTGACGACCTATGTATTGCCTTCAAATTGGGGATAGAATGTAGTCAACTTAGTGATCTTGGTGTCCAATAATATCTAGAGGGTCGACTAGAATGTGCTTAGGAACATGCTATCCTGTTCTGATATATTGGTCTGTAGGATCAAAAAATGTACCCATAATCATTCAAAGAAGATTTTGGCAGCTTCCTCTATTGTGATACTCTTCTTGCAAGCCGCCAATATATCCATCTTAGAGAATCTTTC
Source organism: Pinus albicaulis (assembly GCA_034641835.2). Lineage (NCBI taxonomy): Eukaryota > Viridiplantae > Streptophyta > Pinopsida > Pinales > Pinaceae > Pinus > Pinus albicaulis. Next base: position 456,488,922 of record CM076569.1, on the reverse strand, counting down.
AATGACCAAAAATTCACAACCATTACCATACTTGGTAGAAGGGAGGTCAGATAGATAGTCCATGTAGATGGATTACCACGGTTGGTTGGGAGTAGGCAGAGGAGTGTACAGGCCTTTCTTCTTGATGGTTGACTTGGCGATGGCACAAATAATGCAGGATCTAATATATTTTCTAATGTCATATTAGATTTTTGGCCAATAAAAATACTTTGGTAGTATGACCACACAATTTTATCCACCCCAAAATGTGATGCAAGCTGCCTATAGCGTGCCTCCCAAATCAGCTTGGCACACTTGCCTGAAGGAACAAAAAGGTGGCTAAGGTAGCATAATAAGGTGTCTTAGAGGTGGAAATATGGAAAGTTCTTTCCATCCACTAGCATCTAGTATGTGGTGGTGAAGTTGGGATCATTTTTGTATAGTTGTGGCCATTCAGAGATCTCGTGGCCACAAGAGTTTAGAACAATATTTTGTGTTTGACTAGGGGCTGACTAAGGAAATCTACAACATGATTGGTGTTTCCATTATTGTATTTAATTTTCAAGTGGAATTGTTGCAGATATATAGACCACTTCTGATGTTGATCATTCTGCAACTTCCTTTATGTTTGTATAAAGTGAAGAAGTTGGTGATATATGTGGATGCTCATCTCCTTCCCCACAATGCAATATTTCCATTTTCATCATGTTTTCACAATAGAATACATCTCTTTATCATAGGGTGGGGTATATATGAATCGTATCAGAAAGAATCTCACTATGATATGCCACTAGATGCCCTTATTGGGTGAGAACTGCACCAATAGCATAGTCAGAGGTTTTTGTCTCAAATTCAAATGGTTGGTATAGGTCTGGCAATGTGAGTACAAGTGCACAATAGAGGCGATGCTTTAACTCAACCAATGCCTTTTATTGGGACGTAAAAAAATTTGCCTTCGCTCTGCCCTTGATAACATGAATAAAAGGTTGGGTGAAAAAGAAGAGAGAATGGCTTCTATGGTTCGCATTCCAAGCACCCTTGTTGTCACTGTCATAAAAACATAGTCCAGCCTTGCAGCTCATGGCGGCCAGAGGCTTGTCGAGCATGCTCTCCCGCGTGCACACCTTCGTGGAAGTTACTGCGTCAAAATCACTAGAAACAAGGATCAGGGACGTTGCTACCATGCCAGGCCAAAAATTCTCTCTACTCCTTTGGCTGCAAATAGAATCGATGGCTTCCAAAAAATACAGGACATACACGCCCCTGCAGATAAATACGAGACAAAATCTCTGTTCGATGTGCCAAGGGAGGCATGCTCCGCAGACGCTGAAGAAAATAAGGTTGTGGTTTCTAAATGCATGAAAGTCTTTGGTAGCCCAAAAATCGTTGTGCACAGCCCTTCTGCTATGCAGATCACTCACAAAACCCTCGGACAAATATTGACTTGGTGGCATGCACCCTCGGGAAAAGAAAAGAGTGATCCCAATCTGAGCATGGCTTCCGTATGTGGCTACGCAACTCAACCCTCGGTTGCCTTCAAACTGGAGTGTTTGCTCTAGAGCGTACCCCCAGGGTCCAGGGGCCAAGACTGTTCTCACACCTTCCAGATTCAGATTTCCATGTTCTGTGGTAAAACCCTTCTCTGTTGGGTTCAATCTACAGATCTGGTACAGAGCTTTGTGCAAGACCTCAAACATAAGTTTGGGATCCCTTCTGCCCTACAGAGATTTCTATACAGGGGTAAGCAGCTCCAAAACACTCTTCTTCTCTCTTTTTACAACATAGAGAAAAATGCTTCTCTGGTTTTAATCCTTCGTCTGCATGGAGGGGATTTCGGGTAACCATCCTCTTCGCAAGCATTCTCTTACAAGGATGCAGTCCATGCTCAACACCCCAAGAAAGATGCCTAACCCCTAAGGCTCCCAAGCCATTCTTAGTGGATAAAAAGGAGGACATTCCAGCAATTGAAATCTCCCATCCTTCACTTGATGACTAGACTCAACTAATGACAGAAAAGGCCATCATTTGTTGCTTCAATGAATTATGACCTCGCTCCGCAGACCTCTATCGATGGATCCACTCCACTTGGACCAATAACAACAGGGTATTCTTTTTCTCAAAGTTTTTTTCATAGTTCTGTTTGCATTCATCGAGTATTATCAAAAAGTCTTAACAAAGGGACCATGGCTTTGGTGAAAAGCAGGGTTATTCCTCACACCCTGGTTCCAAAATTTCGATCCCTCCACACCCGTCATTACCAAGCTCCCTATCTGGGTCAAACTCCCTAACTTACCTGCTCATCTTTGGCACTTCTCAGTCTTTCAGGGAATTAGAAACACCCTCGGATGCTTCCTGGCAACGAACACCTCCAGGGGGGAAGCATGCATATATACCTTTGGTATAATTTGTGCTGAAATAGACATCAGCAAAGGCCTGCCTAATCAAATCATTCTCAAAGTGGGAGACTTCCATTGGACTCAGACCCTAGATTATGAGAACACAGATTTCTGATGTCGTCACTGCCATCAAACAGGACACCTTCAGAACTCTTTCCCCTCCTTCTTGGCCCAAAAGGAGAAGAGCAACTAGAAATCAAAATCCAAAAGCTAGAAACTATGTGCATTTCCACCCATGGATGACATCGACTCCTTCAGCTCGGATGAGGAATAGATTGAAGCAGATGAGGAAGAGGCAAAGCATGAGACGGTCATGACCTCAACAGACCCTGGTGAGACCAACGACCCTATGAACGCTCAGAAGTGGTCTCATGAAACCTCCTCCTCAGACTCAGATAAGAAGCTATCTCCTTCAGTCACCAACAATCTCCAAGTGGTTATAGCACATCCACCCCAGGATGGCTGGGTAAGAGCATAAAAAAATAATGGAAAGAAATGTCATACTGAGGACTCCACCCATTCTAGGTAGATTCTTGTTTGTGTCTTTTAGCTCCCATGTTCATATTTTGGGCTCTTTTTGCCTCTCTCTTGGCTAATCATGGGACTAATGTTGAGTGTTCCTCATTTCTGGTTACCTAGACCTCTAGCCTCTCTTGCTTGTATTCTCTATGTACCATATGATTTTCTAATAGAAATGGTCTTATTTACCAAAAAAAAAAACATGAATCAAATGCCAATTTATATGAGAGAATCCCAAAACAAATGTTTAATAAAAATTCTAAAGGCCAAAAAAGTTGCAAATATTATTAGAGTGATCCACATGCATGCCCTGCTCATTAATGATGTAGGCCAAATTTTGGACTTGGCTCATGCCAAAGATGCGATTTCCCAAGTTGGAATATCGTTTTTGTTTCCGCGAGGTTTGAAGGAGCTAATGAATGTGTTGCAGGTGCTCTTCCCAACTCTTATTGTAGATGAGGATTTCGTCTAGATATACAACCAAAAACAAGTTGTTGAAGGGCTACAAGATGTCATCCATCAGCGTCATAAAAGTTGCAAATGAATTTTTCAACCCAAAAGCATGAGCAACCACTTGAAAGGGCCCTCCTTGGATTTGAAGGTGGTCTTCCATACATATGTGGGTTCTATGGGAACTGGTGATAACCATACTTCAAATCGATCTTACTAAAATACTTGGCCACCTTGATCTGCTCAAGAAGTTCATCAATCCATGGGATTAGGTACCTATTTTTAATAGTGATTTTGTTAAGTGCCCGATAATTACTGCAGAGCCTCCAGGTTCCATCCTTATTCTCTACAAGTACAATGAGACTTCCATATGGTGAGGAACTTGGTCATATGTGCCCTTTTAAAAGTAACTACCGAATATTTTTCTTTATTTTTTCATTTCCCAAAATGGAGCGACAATATATCAACCCATTTGGTAGAGGTGCTTCAAGAGTCATATCGATCGAATGCTTGACCTTCCAGTGCAAAGGTACCCCTATGAGTGAGGAGAAAATGTCTTTGTATTCTTCCATGACCTTATTCATTTTCTTATGTTTCATGGGGGAACCTTTCCTGGCTAACATGGATGTGGCCACTATCTTCTCCTTGCTTTGAGAGTGAATCAGAAAGAAAAACAATTTCCTAGTCTCGCAGATGATCATATTACATTACTTAGTAGAGATCAAAGATATGGAAGTAGGCATGGCTACCTATTGTATCTTGTATAACTTATTTCCCAAAATGATAATAATAGTGTGAGGTATGGACTCGTACACAACATGAGGCTTCAACAAGTATGGTTGCCCGAATAACAAATCACAAAATTCACTAGGAGCAACAGCACATAGTATGTCATTCGTGAAGGGCTTGATGTTGTAGGGAAAGTGGAAATGTTGACTAATGTGGAGTCCTTGGTGGTGCCACTTGATGGTGTGTGGTTATAGGTGTGGTGTGGTCGGTATGCCCAACAACTTAACGAACTCTACTGGAATGAGGTTACTTTGGCTCCCACTATTAATAATGAGCTGTAGCAGAGAACCCTTCACCCACATATATGAGTGGAAGAGACACTCCCCCTCCTTTGGATATTCAAGCTCAGTCTTGTGGGCCTTGGTGGTGACGGTGGAATTTGGCTATGCATCGATAATATTCTTCCCCTTTCCATTCCCCTTTTTGGGTTTTGGCTTAGAGTCAGAACATGCATCAAGATCTGAAGCTTTCAACTCAGCCACATATGACTGCTTGTTGTAACACTCATTTGTGTTGTGAGTGGAGCTCTTGTGGAACTCCCACCATTTTCTTTTGTCCTTATTTCTCTTTGTGGTGCCATTATTTTCTTATGGCTTCAATGGTATGTCCTAGGCCACTCCACCTTGGCTTTCTCCATTACTCTATGGTTTGGGAGTGCCATTTCGCTACTTTTGATTCACAGTTCCAAAATCGTGCTTCCTTTATTTAAATTTTTGTTCAATCTTGGAAGCATATCGGTATGTTGCACCAATCAATGAGATGTCTAGGAACTCCATCTATTCCTAAATGTACTTTTGTAGACAACCATGGTACTTCACCACGAGATGTTGCTTAGAGACTTTGATACCTATCTTTGTGCATAGATTATGAAAAATATTTGTGAACTCATGCACATCTTGATCACTTTGTCATTGTTGTGAGGTCCATTGTATGTACTTGTCCTCATAGCTCCCCATAGGGTAATATTATTCTTTGACAAGGTCTTGGAAATAGTTCCAAGACGATGTCGTTGTGAACAAAAAGGGTTACTTGGCCCTTTTCTCACAATAAGTTTCCCACTAATCCTTGACATGGGGGGTGTCCTTAAGCAATGCAAAAGTAATATTCACCCTATCGGAGAAAATATGGATTCAAAAATAACCCTCAAGAAAATTCATCCATTTATCTACAAAATTTTCATCTATTTAACCTTCAAATATAGGGATATCAAAGTTCACTTGTACCTTGAATGAAGTGGCACCTCCGAAGTAACTGTTGGATGAAGATGTGTTGCTGGTGGGCATCCACCGAAGGATTTGGGTAGAGTTTTCCATCATGTTGTTCCTTTATCACTTGAGGGCTTATTCGAGTAGTAGTTTCATAGGATCTATTTCTTCCTCGTATTTATTTTCTTATTACATGGGAGGTCATCGGTGTCAGCGGGAATGGTCTTACAAGGGCTCAACCACTTCAAGCCCAACTTGTTATACCCCGACCTCGTTAGGTACATGCACAAAAAAACAAGGAAATAGAAAACCACTATGATACCAATGATTTGGATATATGAAGGAATGAAATTAAATATAGATATAAACATAAAATCAAAGATACAATGAAAACAAAACTTTCATTCATTAATAAGAGAGTACTTAAAACTATTTACATGCACAATGGAAATAAACTAGCTTGGGTGATGGTCGCTTATCTCTTAGAAGAGATGTGGCAGTTACATGCCTTCTAAACTATGTTACAATGAGGCTTGGAGGCCTATTTATTATTTGGAATCAATGGAAAACCATAAACGTCCAAAAAATAACCGTAAGAAATGAAGCACCAATACTTTGTGGGACCCGTTTGGGTAAATTGGTACACCAACTTCCTGGGGTTGTAACTTTGGCATATGATCTCCATTTGATGTCTATAATACCTTGTAAAATATAACTATCTCAGGACCACAAATTTCAACTGAAAATTCCTACTACACTCTTTAGGTTTGCCCGTTTTCCAAAAAACTTTTGTTTACAGCCTCAAAACGGCTTCGAAAGTTTAGGACCCGAAAAATTGCCAAAAATAGTAAAATATGCTACAATCAAGGAAACTGAAAGAAACAATGGTGGGGGTCCGAGTGGAATAGGAAATTGGCCACCAATATCCACTTGGATCCACATACCCCTTCATAATGTAACATATATAACTCCTTAGTGTTAAGAGTTTTGATTAATCTTCACTACTTGTTATGGTTATATGCATCCCCACTTCTTAAATATAGAAAAGATGACTCGTTAACACCAAGATTCTTTATTATTTTTTATGCTTAAACGTGTCCTCCATTATTAAATGTAGAAAATATGACAAAATGACCAATAACATCATGCTTTTAGTTTGTAGGTCTAGGACATGGGTTCAAATCTCTATGTAGGAAATTTATAGAATTAAAATTGTCATCTTTTATTAGCAGTATTTATTTTTAGTTTCAATTTTTTATGTGGATATGATGAGATCGAATGCATAATTCTAACTAGAAAAAATGTTTTGTAATAAGGTAGGGAGGAGACATGAAATTGTGACCAAGTAGGAATATTATTTGACTTGATTTTATTGGTATTACTATGAAATTACTCCATTATTTATAAGCTTAATTGGTTCCATAGCCACTCTTAAAGGTGAATTTATTTATTGCTATGTTCTCTTATATTTTCATATGTTCTTGTCTCTTCCAACATTGTTTTGTATCCATGCATAAATTCTATGGTAGTTGTGTTTCTTAGGTTCTTAACAACCACCAACATGAAATTTATTCTGATGTCATTAAAACATTTTCTTACAACATTGAGATCTATGAGAATTGATGCCTCCTTACATAGCATAAGAGCTTGGGATGACCAATTTAAATTGGATCTTATGCTCGATAAATTGGGTTTCATTATTAAAGTACTATTGTAGTGTTCCATGGTGTTTGAAAAATAATATTTCATGCCCATGTATGATATGCATAGGTATTATAAGTTATGGGAAACTTGGTCATCATGCAAGGATATATTCATAGGACTTGCCTAGGTTGTAAATATTTATAACATGGATGAGTAAGGAGGGGTTGAAGAATTTCAATGAAAGCATTGATGTAATAGATAATTATAAGATTATACAAGAAGGTCATTATTTTCCTAGTTTCTATAGTCATCAGATATAAGCCAACTATCCTTTGTAAATGATATTATTCTCCTATTTTTTTATAAATAGAGGGGAAACTCTTTTAATGTATAGAAAATCTAATAGAACCAACCTTTTCTCATTTTTTCCCTCATGGAAAATTTTCATGTTGCAAATGTTCTTGTGACTATGATGTTTTTTTCCAACCATATTCATGGTATCCAAATGAATATCTACAAATCTCATCTCTTTTTTTGAGAGATTGTTATGATTTGGTATATCCTACTAGATTTTGGAAAGTGTTTGTGCCATTATAGTTATTATATATAAAAAATTGCTTTCTCACATTGAATTCCACACAAAACTCTTCATTATAGATCCAAAACATGGATTAAAATAGTTTATTACAAAGTAGATCAATTGAGTGTAATTGGTGTGAAATTTTCAAAACTAGATTTCTCATTTGGAAGCCAAAATAAATCACTCATTGGAGGAGTCTATATAAGTGTGGGACAAGTGGTAAAGTATTGCAAATTTTGTTGTAGATATCTGATAGACTATGATAAGAAGAAGCATGCCTCTATTTGATAATTTAGATCATTGATATTGGTTTCTACATTTTTCTCCACATCTATTTAACAATTGGACCATAAACATGACCTCTCACCTATGTATAATCTCTAGAGTTCAATTCACCTCCTCTATAAAATTATCTATATCCCAGGAAAATATTGAACGAACAAGTTGATTACCTTCTCTACATTATATATTCATCTATATCGTGGCTCCCTTCTATCATAAATACATAGCACTACTAGAAATATTTCCATTCCCACATGTATTTATAGTCATCTACATATCATATTTTGCAAAAATATCATTATTTTGAATATTTATTAAATAAATATCCCTTCAAAGACCATGCTATTTTTCTATTGGTTTTATTTTCTATACCTTCAACTCGATTTGGGGACCATATGATAGAAATTTGTTGTTCTTGTTGTCTTTTGTTGATAAAAGGTTTATGTATAGGGTAGTTGAGCTCTTATCTCCCCATTATTATCACACCTAAAATATTAAAAAACAACAAATTCTAAAATGTAAAGGCCCATGAAAAATAACTATTGAACCTCCGTGAAAATTGAAAGGTTTTCTTACATAAAAAAACTTACTGAAGATAGGGCCTTGATTGGAATGCATGTTTTATATTGTCTTTATTTCATATTTCTAAGTTTATAAAAACAAAACAAAGATGAGAAAATTTTCACTCACTACTTAACAAAGTTCAATGAGCTTCAATTATTGCAGTTTGAAGTTGAATTAACATCTCCTACACTTAATGATCATTTTCCTACTAAAGATATTAGTGAACAATTTTTTATGCACTTAAACTGCGAGAATAGAAGAATGACAGACATACACAACAATATTGCCAAAAACACAGAAACATCACAACAATTGAGATAAGTTTCAAAGATATTTTCATTATTTAGAAGTATAATAGAATGTTCACTTGCCTCTTCAAAGGGGAATAATCCAACAAAGCAGATCTCAATTATAATAAAACTCGATGATTCTTCCCTTTCTATATAAGACTATTTATAGCTTTATGACATCCAAAACCCTAACTACAAGTGGTCCCTTGAATAATACGGGTTAACCACTTTATTTATTAACTATGGTCCATTTATAACTAATTGTGGTCCCTTTTATATAATGCGGGTCAACCACTTACAATTATTATTAATGTGGATGACCACTTACAGGCTTTATTGACTCAACTAACTAACTAAGACTCTCACTAGGCCCCTTGGGATTATTAGATAAATAAAGGGGTTAGGCTTCGACCCTAACATGCTCTCCCCCATCAAAATTAGCCTTATCCTCAAGGTTGAAGCTACATAAACTGCTAAAAAATTTTTTTTGCCACCCATGTCGCATCTTCTCGAGAGGTGTCTTTCCACTTGATGAGGAATTCCTTGATCATGCACCCTCAAAGATGTCTTTCACAAGTTTCGAGAACATGTTTGGGTCAGATCCAAAGTGAAACTTCCTCATCCAATTATGGTAGACTTGTTTGGACACAAAAATTGTCCCCCACAACTTTCTTGAGAGAGGATACATGGAAGACTGAGTGGATTTTTGAAGTAGTGAGCAGGTGCAATCTTTAAGCGACTACTCCTATACGCTGAAGTACTTGATACGACCCGTAGAATTTTGGTGTTATTATCTGGAAACCCTTTTCTTTGAGAGAGGTCTGCTTATAAGTTTGGAATAGTGGGAACACCTAGTCACCTACATGAAATGATCTCTCTGAATGATGTTGGTAAACTTGTTGCTTCACTCTATTCTGAGATTGATGTGTATTATCTTTTAGCTGAGTGATCATGGCTGCATAATTATGCAAGATCTTATCAGCTTCCTATACTTTGGAAGAGTCGGGGTTATAATAAGCTCATTAAGGTGGGAGTTCGTCATACAATGCCTCATATAGCATCATCTTGGTGGCTTCATGATAGTTAGTATTATACCACCATTCAGCTAAAGGAAACCATTGTACCCATTGATGTTTCTCTTCATAAGTGAAGCACCACAGATAGGTCTCTAAACATTTGTTGTTGTGTAACCAGCTCTAAAGAGAGAAGAAAAGAATTGCTTCATTTTTACCATTGGTCTGGGGATGATAAGTTTTACTCGATTAGAGTTCCAAGCCCTATAAATTGAAAAGTTTGTGCCAAATTTTTTTGGTGAAATTGGGGTCTTGATCTGACACAATGGAAGTTGGCATGCCATGTAGTTAGAAGGTTTGGTCCATGAAAAGTTGAGTCGCCAATGTTGGAGTAAATGGGTGCAATAGTGCGCAAAAATGAGCATATTTAGAAATTCTATCAAAAACCACTATGATGATTGATTGTTTGCTTGACTTTGGGATACCTGTAATGAAATCCATGGAAATATTTATTTAGACGAAAGCATGGAATAACAAGGGTTTTAAGGTTCCTGGTAGCATGATCATTTCCCCTTTTTTGTATTGGCATACATCATATTGAGCGATAAAATTATGAATTTTGGTCTTCATTCTGGTCCAAAAGAAAGAGCTACATGTTTGTGTATTGATCTAGGTGGATCCAAAAACACTAAGAGGTTAAAGAGGGCTCAAGAAAAGCTCAAAAATAAAAGTCATTAGATTTTCATGAAACCAAGTTCCTATCAAAGTGATCATCACAAGATTTCCAATGACATAAACAACACCTCAATCTGACATCGTATGTGAAAGCTATGGCCAGTCATAGTTTTGGTCAACCAGGCACATTGGCTAAAGTTAGCAAAGCACAAACTAAATTTGGAGCCTAACTAAATCTGGTGTAGTATCTAAATTTGGTGGAAATTAATGAGGTGACAAATTGACACTTACGGTGATATTTTCCGGAGGCCAAAACGGGTGAAATTGTTGCCACTTAAAAAATGTGGTGACTCCAACAATTCTGCGGAAAAAATTCAAAAAATTATATTTAAGAAAATAAAAAATAAAAAATTAATAATAATTATGGGTTAGCTGGGAACCAACCCTCCAACAACCATATGCGTATATCTTGTTTGTTTGTTGGAACAACCATATAGTTACATTCAAGTTAAATATTTTACAAAAAATGAAGGCCCATAGGTTTAACCCCAAGAACTCCACCATGTGTCAATGACTTAATATAGTGACTAGCTAATTCATTGTAAGGTGTACCTATGAATAATTTATATAAACTCACATATCCCATTCGCATGGAGAGAGGGAGTGGAAAAATGTATGGATTGCGGCAGAAGGAGGACATAGGAGCAGAATTAGGAGTGGAACTTTGCTTGGAGACAGATCCTGAGGCAAGAATATTCTACAATATATTCTCAAGGAATATTCCATAAATATTTTATGGCATCTTAAAAGATTCCCTTGGATCCAAACTTTGATAGATTCAGATTCATGCCAATTTTATAGTCAAACGAACCAGAATTTCGCCAAGAGTCTGATGGTACAAATTGTTTTTTGATCTAAGCAGTAGAATTTTAATTAGCCCGCAGAACAAAATATTTGTGGAATCTTCAGGAATCTGAAAGATTCCCTGGAAGCCTGAAATTGATAGTTGCAGAACCAAGATGACTTTATACTCATTTTTCTTTGTTTTTAGTTAGGAACGCTATGATGTGATCATATTATTCATTTGTGCATCTGAATCCCATTCCACCCATGAGAAGGAATTTTTGGGGAATATTTGAGATTCTCAAGGGTATAGATTTTGACCAAATTAGAAATATGTCTAGTTCACATCCATTTTTCATGATTTTTCGCCAGGAATTGAATGATGCAATCCATTTCATCAGAAGAGGTGTGAATTTTCTGGCCATCCCCAAAAGTGGAGGTATAAGGTGTCTTTTGTAAATGCATGTAATTTTATTTTTGCTAAAGATTAATGAAAGAGGCCTCCCACTTTGAGCAAAGCTCAGAGATGTACAACACACTGGGTGAAATCTGTTATCAACATGTTGTGTCATTTATTCTCATGGTCATCATTTATTTCCACTTCTTTTATGTGTATGTATCTTATGGTTACATGCTCTTTTAAATGCAATTGTATATGCATCTTTGAAGTGAAAAGATATGGATCATGTATAGTTATTCTAATATCCTGCAACCAAAGAGGAGTGCAAATCTTCGAAGATGTAGGCTTTCAGGGTGGAGGTTAGGGATAGCACTACCCGATCGTTATAGAAAATAATCTCATCCTTCCAAGAGTATTCCTCTGATGAATTAGGACATGCTTGTAATCTATTAATGAAATGGGACAGAGAGTAGTGGGAGAACCATTCACGATAGGCTTCTTTAATCCAAACTGTTATGGGTAGGGTGAAGGATACAAGGGTGCCCTCATCCTCAAATTGGCGTTATAAGGCATCAACCACTACATTGTCATGCCCCTTCTTGTAAATTATTTCATAATCATATCCCAACTTTTTTGTGAGCCATTTATTTTGTTGTGGTGATGATAGACGTTTCTTGAGGAAATATTTTAGGCTATGATGGTCAGTGAAGATTTGGAAATGACAACCCAGTAAGTATGGCCTCAAAGTGTCTACTACATGTAATATGTCCATCATTTCTTTATCATATGTAGATTGACCCAGATGCTTGCCACTAACTTTCTGACTCATGAAATCCAATGGTCTACCTTCTTGCATTAATACTACGCTAATGCTTGTACATGAAACATCACATTCAATCACAAAATATTTCATAATGTCTGGTAGGGCCAATAATAAAGTGGAGCACATGGCCTGTTTGAGAAACATGAAGGCATGTTGAGTTGCTTCAGTCCAGAGAAATGAAATTTCCTTGAGAAGGTTAGTGAGGGGTCGGGAAATGCATCCATAATCGCTGAAAAATTTGCGATAGTAGCTTGTGAGACCCAAGAATCCCCTCAAACTCTTCAAGTTTTTTGGTTGAGCCCAGTCTTGCATTTCCTGAATCTTTTTTGGATCAAACCTCACTCCTTCACGACCCACATTGTGTCCCAACTACTCGACTTTATCCATGCGAAAGGAACACTTGGACAATTTGACAAAAAAATTACGATCTTGGAGAAGTTTCAACACCTGGTCAGCATGTTGAAGGTGAGTGTCCCATTTTATGTTGTAGAGGAGAATGTCATAAAAAAAGAATAGGAAATTTTTTCTACAATATGGTTTTAGAAGGAAGTTCATGAGGCTCTAAAAAGTGGATGGTGAATTACAAGGACCAAATGGCATGAAGAGGAATTCATAACGGCCTTCATGATTTTGGAAGGTTGAATTGGGAATGTAAACTTCCTTCATTCTTATTTAATGATAGCTTGAGAAGAGGTTCAACTTGGTAAAAAAATTGGCACCATGAAGTTCATCAAGAATATCATCAACTACTGGGATAGGAAATTTGTGCTTGATAGTGTGCTTGTTAAGGTTCATAAAGTTTGGACACATGCGCCATTCACCTTCTTTATTTATAACCATGACCACTAGAGATGAATAAGTGTTGGTGTTGGGACGAATAACACCGGCTTCGAGGAGTTCCTTGATGATTTTTTCAATTTCATTACTTTTTGCAAAAGGATATTGATGTGGACAGAAATTTGGATGTTGGGTACCCGAGAGCATAGGGATGCTATGATAATGTTAAACCCTAGAGGGTGGAATCTCCTTAGGTTTGTCAAAGACCCTATTTTGGCGATCTAATACCTATTTCATATCAGGATGAATGTGAGGAGGAGTGGATTCAATGGAATGGATGGCATTAAATTGTGCTACTATCCCATTGATGGCCCTTCTTTAAAATCTTCTCCATTCGATGTGAGTTGATGATAGTAGGAACAACTTCCTAGAGTCCCCGTAGTGTATGATTTTGGGAATTCTTCTTAAATCTCATATATAAATCCTAGAAGTCCATTTTGATAGGGCCCAATGTGTGGAGCCATGCAGCACCAAGGACAATGTCAAAACCACCCATTTGAATTGAAAGCATGTGGGTTTTGACGTGATAATCCCCCATTTGACGCTTTATATTTTCACAATGTCCTTCACATTTTATGGTCCTCCCATCAACGATAAGGAATTATAAATTAGATATCGCCCTGAAAAAAAGAATGAAAGGCTTATTCTACTCTCTTATGGACAAATTTATGTGTGTTTCCACTATCAGACAGTACCACTACTGGCTGATGTTTAAGAAAACTTTGTATTTTATGAGTATGGGGATAATAAATGTTGGCCAGGTCATGGAGTGAGATAACCAGCTCATCGGATGTAGTTTTACTATCATTTTTTGGTGTTGTTATGGGTTCAACCTCTTTCTCCTCAAGCACATTAGTGGATGGAGCTTCATCAGTGGAATTGTTTTAAATAACGTCGATCTGAAAGAATGTTGGTTTATTTCATTTATGTCTCGGGGAGTATTTTTCATCATCATAGTAACCAAGTTGTTATTTCCTTCTTTCAGTCATTTCTGTTGGTGACACATTTTGGACCTTAAGTGTTTTGGTGGGGCATGTAGCTAGGGTGGGACATTCTTGTGCGATGAAATTTGGATGATTGGATTGGTAATTTAAAGAGACTTCTACCTCTAAGGCCTTGCTACATGCTTCCAACCAAGTAGTTGGGTTTTGCATTCAAACATGGGTTTGGATGGATTCCTTTAGGCCATTGATGAAACATTCCAAGTGAAAGTAATCTCCTATTCTTTCAGTCTAGATGGCCAATTGTTCAATGGTTGTAATGTAGTCTCGTATTGTATGTGTTTTATTGAGCTTAGTTAGATGACCCAGAAAGTGAGATTCTCAATATTAGAGGTCACAAATGGCTTTTGAGAACGTGTTTCAAGGTGGACTCCCTGGATAGCATTTTTTATGCCACTACCATCACTCATGGTCCAAGTAAAGAGCTCCCACATGTAGTTTAGTGTCATCATGCTATATATTATTAAGGTGGAAATATTTTTCCATTTGTGCCACCCATAGTACCGAGTTGGAGCCATCAAATTCATACATTTCTATCTTCAGTGTTTAATGGCTTGAATATTGGTGACCTCCATGGAAATGAATATGATAGCTGGATTCTCTTTCCACATGCACATCAACATTATGTTCTTCCCTCATAGGTTTGTGACATGTCATCATGGATTGCAATACTTTTGCGAGTTTTTTTTTAAAGGATGCCTGGAAGTCATTCATTTTTTCTCGAGGGCTTCAAATTTCTCTGCAATTGAGACATGGTATCATGCATACACTAGCCCCGGTCTAATTTAGAGCTTACTTCAGAGTAGTATGGTTAAAAAGAGGGAAATATCAAGAGTCTAATGATGTGGGTCACTTAAACTCGCATCAAGAAATATTTGGTACCACATGAAAATTAGGGGCTTACAAGCGAATGGTGATAGTACGATAAGCTCGTCATCCTGAATATTATGGGCTAGGTCTCTTGCCAACGTCCCATGGTGGCCCAATATTTATTTTATTTTTTTGTACTTTGAAAGGATTTTTACTCCTAGTTGACAAATATTCCAGTGGTTGAAATCCAAAATTCTTGATATTGCCAAATATCCTGTGAAAATCGAGGCTGGATAGCAGTAGTAGAAACACCAAGGTCTTGACACTAAAAAATGTGTTGTGATGATATAATCTAGACTATGGCTACCATAACCCTCATTGCATAAAGATCCTAATCTGCATTGTGAAAACCCAAACTGCTGAATCTGATCTATATGACAATGGAAAAACCCCAACTACTAGACCTGATTTGTACAACGACGATTGAACCCAAACTACTAGATCTGATCTAAACGAAATGGTAGGGGATGATATTTGATTAGATAAGGGAATTATGGTCACAAAGGAGTGTAAGGTGCTACAGATCATGATATACGTAAGGGTCCAATAGTAGTACTCAACCTAATATTTTAGAGTGATAATTAAGGATGATCAACCATACCCTTAGTCGTACTACCTAACTACCAATCGTACTTGTGAGTAATCTCCTAGAGTGTTATTATTAGTGTATTGTAGAAGCAATATGTTTCAAAACTTATCTAAGGTTAGGTTTCAGGTTACCCTATAGGGGGTTTCTAATATACTGAAGGGTACATGGAAGTGCAGTCCATGCATGGTTTTGTATAATGTGCTACTATTCAAAAGGGTAACCACATGGGTTACAAGGGATTCCAACAAGCGTGACCACCTCTTGTAGTTCTTACGTGCATGCCTTCCAAAATTTGCAGGTTCATGCACTCAACAACAAATCCCCTGGTTTCAAGATGCTAGAACACGTCTATAGCCTAAAAACAAATCTATGAAAATTGGAGGTAAAGTTGGCCCTAGAAAGTGCTTTCATAGCACTTGTTATTCACTTCACTTGCGAGAATAACGTAATGTCAGAAATACGAAAAAATATTTCCAAAAAAACATAAATATCGCATGAATTGAGCCAAGGTGCAAAGATAGTTTATTATTCAGAAGAAGAATAGAATGTTCACTTTCCTCTTCGACAGGGAAACCTCCAAGAGAGCATAGCTCAATTAAAATAAAACTTGGTGATTCTTCCCTTGTTATATAAGACTATTTATAGAATTATGACATCCAAAACCCTAAATACTAGTGGTCCCTTGCATAATACGGGTTTACCACTTTATTTATTAACTATGGTCCTTTTATAACTAATTGTGGCCCCTTTTCTATAATGCGGGTCAACCAGTTACAATTATTCTTAATGTGGATAACCACTTACGGGAGTTTTTGACTCAGCTAACTAACTATGACTCTGACAACGCCCCTTGGAATTATCACATAAATAAAGGGGTTAGGGTTGGACCCTAACAAAATTCAAGATGTTGTTCTCACAGCTAAAATATTATGGAAAAACAATTTAACAAATGAAAAATGTAATTTTATTATTTTGTCTAAGTTTAAATGTCCTTTTTATGTACTTTATTCCACTATGGACCCATTTGGGTAATATTTTAAAATTTTGTCTTTTGAGTTTTCTTATGAGCATATAACTATGAAACAATCTAAGGCTATCTAATTAAATGTTCTTTAGATATAGCAATCAAATTCTTGTCTCTCAAAGTTCTAAAGTTAAAGACAAAACTTAACACAAGAAAAAGTCAAAATGTGCTCAAGCAAGTGAACATACTTTGTAGCCATAACAAAAATCAAATTCACCTATGTCTTCTTGTTCCATGTTTGGTGAGTGTTTCTATAAGACACAGTAGAAGTCAAGTGCATTTTTTATTTTTTATGCTATGTTTGGGAATAGTGAGTGTAAGTGTAGTGGCACAAGATTTTAGTGCCCAAACATTCTTCAAATCAATTTATGCTAAAAAAGTATAATATTATGGAAAAACAATTTAACAAATGAAAAATGTAATTTTATGATTTTGCATAAGTTTAAATGTCCTTTTTATGTACTTTATTCCAATATGGACCCATTTCGGTCAAATTTTAAAATTTTGTCTTTTGAGTTTTCTTATGAGAAATTAACAATGAAACAATCTAAGGGTATGTAATTAAATCTTCTTTAGATATAGAAATCAAATTCTTGTATCTCAAAGTTCTAAAGTTAAAGACAAAACTTAGCACAAGAAAACCTCAAAAACTACTCAAGCAAGTGAACATACTTTGTAGCCATAACAAAAATCAAATTCACATGTCTTCTTGTTCCATGTTTGGTGAGTGTTCTTGTAAGACACAGTAGAAGTCAAATGAAATTTTTATTTTTTATGCCATGCTTGGGGATAGTGAGTGCAAGTTAGTGGCACAAGATTTTGGTGCCCAAACATTCTTCAAATCAATTTATGCTAAAAAAGTATGCATCTTTAGATAGTTAGATACTTGATCTTGGTGCCTCATATTATATGATTCATTATCATGTGTTGGTTCCTTCCATATTTGATTGTAGCATTTGACAAATTGTAGTTGGACACCCTTATGAACATGGTTTTTTAGAATTAGGAACTATGAAATTAGGTAATCACTGCATCAATGATGTTTTTCTTGTTCTTTAAATTTCTACCCATCTCCTCCAGTTATTTGATTTGTCATTTTGGTGATCGTAAGATAGGGGAATTTTCCTCCTATGATGTGGTCATTAGAGAACTATATAATTTGATAATTTTTTTTTCTTATAGGAGATTCAATTGTACTTGTTAGAAGTAAAAGTATTATTTTCAATATTATCATGTCTAGATTGTTTATTTTCAAGGTCTTGTATGCACCCACCTTTATTGATGACTTCACATGTTTCCCATGGGTGCACTTCCTTAAGTACAAGAATGAGGTCATCAATTTTTTTTAGGTTTTTAAACCCTTTGATTAAGATGAATTCCTCTATTTATAACAAGAAAATACCCATATATAATAAGGAGAGGGGGAGTATGTAATTTAGAATGAAATATTTTTTTTAATAACATGGCATGCAACATTAGCAATCAGTTATCTACATCCCTCAACAAAATGGCATTGCTGAAAAAAAGAACCAACCATTCAAAGAGATGGCCAACTACATGATTAAATCCAAGAACATGGCACCTCCCTTTTGGTTTGAAGTAGTGAATTGTGAAAATTATGTTTACACTACAAGGAAAAGACCCTCTAGCGGAGGTTATAAAGGAGGTTTTTAGTGTTATAAAATTGGCCAAAATTTTCAAAAAAGTATTTGCTACAACATCCTTTTATGGTTACGGAGGTTTTGGCAGAGATTTTAATAGAAATTCAACACAACTAAAAAAAAATGGGTGCCTGGAGGTTATTAAGGATTTTTTTTCATCGGTGCGCTACTCTGTATTTAACGCACTAGTGCATACATGAAGATGGCGCCTCAGGGCTTCCTTAATCGAACGAGCGCACAGGGACGTTTAGGTGTAAAACTGCACTAGGTGTAGTGTTGGTCATACAACGCATGGGGCCATTCTAATTGGTCTTGGGATTTGTGAGGTGGTCATAGGTTGTACCAACACACTGGTGCGTATGCCTTTATGACGCACCGGTGTGGCATATCACCAAAAGGCACCGATATTTATAATTGGTGTCTTTATTCATGAAGTGCCCATGGATTGTACAAATATACCGGTGCTTATAGATACATAAACGCCCCGGTACGTAGTATCACACAAACGCACCGATATTTATAATTGATATCAGTATTTGTACGACGCCCATAGATGGTACAACAACACCGGTGCATATAAACACATAAACGCACCGGTCGACAGTTACTGACACGCACCGGTTTTCATTTTGTTTTTTTAGAAACATCGATCTGTGATAGTCCAATTATTGTGATTGTTTTAAATTCATTATTCATCAAAAGTCGACACATCTTATAACAATATTCGTATTAATTACATTTTTATTGATGCATTTGAATTTGTTGTTTGGATTAATTTATTATATCATATCATAATTATTGTGGCTTTTTAAAATTCATTATTCATCAAAAGTTGACACATATATATCTTATAACAATATTCATATGAATTAAATTTTTATTAGTACATTTGAGAACGACAATGGAGAACGCAATAGCGACAATGAGAATGAAATAGAATAAATTAAAACATAATATATATATATATATATATATATATATAACAGTATTTATCATACAAAATGGGACAATTATTCTTATCCCTTTGTCTTTCAATTGGGACACTATGTCCATTACATTAAACAAAATGTTTGATTTCACAGACATATTTCAAAAAATAAAATTTCTTGCTTTGATATCCAAACATAGTGATCATCATTCTTCGCTTGAACTGTTGTCACTGCTAAAGCTAATTCCATGACTTGGGTTATTTTCAGGAATGTTTTGTTCACGACGTTGATTGTTTTCTTCTTCTTCACCTTCCATCTACAAACATAAAAATAAATTGAAATGAGTGTATATACATTGGTGAGAGTAATGAAAATTGCAATACTAAATAATATACATCAATGTAAATCGAAAAGAAAAATGGCGTACCATAGCAAAAATTGACTCATAAACTATACACATTCTTTCAAAACCATGTACCATGCCATCTTTCAAAATTTCATATGTTGGTGCAGTTCCATACTTTGTTTCCTCCAAGTTTTATACCCCATAAAAAATCATATATCTAATATAAAAGATGCTTTTGTTCTATTAGTTATAGATGGAGCTAAGTAAAACAAGATCGATAGATGCTTACAAATTCCACAATTAGATTCTGATATGCCAAAATATACTCACAACCCATATTTAGCCCAATTTCAATGAATTTGTTTGATGGTTCTTCTTTGTATGTTAACACATGTTTGAAGACATTCAATGATGATTTTTGTAAAAAAACTTAAAAAATACAAAAATGAAATCTAGTTAAGTTGTTATAATGAATTAACAATTACTCACAAACTTAGAGATAAACCCTTTTCTTCCTTTTCGTCCTGTTTTATGTGCTAAATGGTTTCCATTTTCTTTCCTTTTCTGCAAGAAAATTCTTGAAAATTAATATTTAATGCTAAATTGTTTATTTATTGTACCTAATTATCGAAAAATTCAATGATTACATATTACATTTGAAGCATGTTGTTGTTGAGATGGCTCCTCCTACGATGCAATTTTGTCCATTTCTTTGACAATATCCTTGTACACCTTTTTCGACATTCCTACTGGCATATTTTTGATATCAGCTCGTTCATCTTTTGAGATTTTCAGAATCTTCCTGAAAATGTAACATGACAATAAAATATTTAATTTTTATATTGATATATTGAAAGTAAATATAACAAAAGTGATATTTATAAATAATTCTAGACAAACATTTAAAGGAATATTAGTTTTTCATTCATTCTTTTTTGTTGTTGTACGTTTTTTCTATTAAAAATCTGACATGTCTCATTAACCAATTCTCTGGAAACTCTTCCTGTAGTTTAGATAAAATTTGGTTCTTGGAATTATTGGATTGATTTTTGTATTGTAAGTGGAAAGAACGTCTATACATTCGTTCCACTAGATCCCTCAAACTTTTGTAAAAGTTTTTCCCCCTTTCGTTAACCTCCAACACCACTCCAAATAAGCTAAGGAGAAATTCATTTTCATTTGCATGTTCTATTTTTTTTTTCTTAGAACAACATTGCTTTTCTGAGTTTTTGGTCCCTGTAGAACATTAAACATATGTGAATTAATAGACTGTTTGACACATGTTATCTAATAATTTTAAGTATATTATTAATGATAATTAAAAAAAGAAACTCATATTGGATCGATAGTATTTTTTCATTCACCTGATTCATCCTTTTGCAAATTTTCCATCAAGCTTTTACGCTCTTTTGGTCCTAGATCAGAAATAATCTTATTGAGCTTCATCATTTTGTGGCTCTGCATGATACACAGTAAACAATACATATTAGTTAAACTTACATATAGTTCAAAAATAATATTTTTTATAAAGAATTTACAAAGAACTTTCCTTTTTTTCTTTTCTTGATGTGTTATCAGTATTTTTGTTGCTTGATCTCTTGTTAGTCATTTCTTTATCAATCTGAAACTGGCATTTGCTATCATTCAATATATTTATAAATAAATTCTCAACTTTTCAAGTAGAATTGGTGAAGCCCACACCCTGCAAGTGCCTTTCAATATTTATGCACCGGTAGCTTCTGCGTGAGTATATTAAAAACACACCGAAAAACAGTATAATAGATTGTATGGTGCATTGGGTATTATAAACACACTGCAAAAATAGTGTAATAGACTGTATGGTGCGCTGGGTCTTAAAAACGCACCGTAAAAATGGTGTAATACACCGTACGGTTCTATCCTCATTACATGGAGCACCGGTGCCCTATTTTAGATATGGCGCATGGATTTAGAAAAAATGTTTTCAATTTTTTTACTAGATAGTACTTGTGCGGTGCGCTATATAATACAACGCACTAGTGTGGTAGCGTGTGTAGGGCGCACCGATAAAGATAAATCCATTTTTTCCAAAAATTCAAGAAATGGGCGAATGGATTGGGATCCGACTATGCAAGTCATCTCGTGGGTTGTACATAAATCTAAAATGAAAAACCCTAATTCTGAAATCATAGAAATAGGGAGAAGAAAGGGAAAAAACAAAAAAATGAAGGGTTTAGGGTAAAAATGTATAAAACTGCAAAGAAATTTAAAAAACTACAGAAAAAAGTAAAAAATATAATCAAATTTAATCATGAGATGGTTTGAGATTCTATGATACAGGGTTTGAATCACCAGAGGTTTGGTTTCTGATTGTATGAATACTTCTGTTTGAACGTATTCCGTTGCTCCATAGTGCCCTCGTGCTCTCTTGCTCCAGGTTTGTCTCTTGCAAATATCTGGCTGAAAATTTTAGCAAAAATAGTGAAATAATGAAAAAAAAATTGTATTTAAAGAATTATTTTATGAAATTAGATTTTTGAAAATATTTTACCGCCCATTTTTCAAATTGCCGTTTTTTTTCACTTAAAGAAAATAGAGTTGTGTTTTTTTTATTTGTGTTTATTCGTTACTGGCGCGGAAGAGTTGGGAAGCACTAGTGCGTCTTCATAATACGACGCACCAGTGCGTGTTATGATGCTAAGAACACCGAATTGTATAAAGTTATTTTTTTTTTGTATATAAGATCATAATAAAATAATGATAATTCTAAAGTACATGAATTTATTTTCATTATTTTCTAAACTTTATTATGTTACGAAAATTCGTATTATTCTAGTTTTGTTATTCTACAATTATTTGAAAATTTACAAATTTAAATATTTTAATAAAATCATTTCACATTAATAGAATTAAAATTTTACAAATAATTTACATACAATTACAATTAAAATTACATTTACAATTAGAATTAGAATTAGAATTACAATTTTACATTAATTTCACATACATGAATTACTATTAGAATTAGAATTAGAATTTTAATTTTATTTCTATTGGATCAACCTCATGCTCATCAGGCACGACACGAGATGAACGATCATGAGATGCATGTGAGTCATTGTTCGCAGACTGTCCATCACGTGTCACGGCTCGACTAGTACGGCTATAGCTATGGACAGTCCTCCTCAGTTGCATAATATCTGTCGTAGCTCCTACAACATGCTGCATCAGGTCATACATGTCACATGGCATGCCTCTCCACATCTGGAACAACCTATCATCGGCCTGTATGTATTTATAATGAGCGGGCCTAATGCCCGCATCAACAATCAATGCACAGAATTGGTTGCCCAACTCCATCCTATATCTAGTCTCAGGTCGACCGCACCTAGCAAAAGGCGGTACCGGTGCACCATGAGCAAGAGCATGTCTCTTTGCTGCACGGGCCTCATCCTGATCATGATTATCCTCAGCATCGGCCATGTCCTCATCGTCATCAGGATCAACACCTAGATGATGTGGTGGATCCGGCATTTTCTCGCCATCAAAAGAGCTAATGTCTGCAAAATACATACAAGTACACAACAATAATTATACAATTTCATTACACAATTTAATAAAAACAAGTTAAAGAACATGTTAGGATAAATATGAATAAAAAAGTACTAATATTACCTCTATCATCTGGAGGCTCATCATCTGTGAAGAGGATGTTGGGACACCCTTCCCAATCTAATCCAGCATAAGGACATGGGACCAAAATGAAGGGACGCATCCCGTCAACATTGGCTAGTAAGTCCAGTGCATCATGCGATATCCTGGATGGAAACATAGTGTCTCCCCTCTTGGGCATCATTTTCCCCCACATGTGCATCCGAGCCTTGAACATCGACCTACGAGGCTGTCGAACAAAACTAGGTCTCATCTCCAGAAACCTCTCAAAAAATAAACAAAACAGCTCTGAAGCAAAAGGGAAGTTGACCCTCCCTTGTGCATGAGAACATCTATCTAATGGCGTACAAAACTGCAGCAAAAAAATGGCAGGCCACCTGACAAGTCGTGGTTGTTGTACTAAAGAATCCACATAATATAAAAGTGAGCACCTAATGCGTTGTCCATCACTGTTGTTGTGTGAAATGGTCGAAATGATAAGTGAGAGGCACTGCACGTCCTGTCTACCAAATGCACCTATACGTAAGTGACCTCCAAGTACCTGAAACTACGAAGGAGACAATACATGTGCTCTAATGTATCTCTGGGAGTAAAATAACTGACTCACTGCTACACAACTAGCTGGCACATATGGGAATGAGGGAAAATCCGCCTCTCTCCTCGATAGTCCTATAATAAAATAAATATCCTCCTCAGTGGGTGTGTACCACTGGTCAGGACCAACCTGGAAAGCTTGTCGGTGGACATTCCACCTGCGGATAAGATATCTCAGAAACACACTATGGGCCTTTAGGGATGTAGCCTCCTCATAGAAATTTAGGAGGCCTACCTGCCTAAGGATCCCATGAGTATCTGCTGTAATAGGCCAAGGGTATGCATCTCTCTCCCTCTCTCTGGCCTCCCATTGGCGAATCATGTCATATTGTTCAACTTGTTGTTGTTGTTGTTCATCCTCTTCTCTCTGAATCATTGACATATTAAATAATTTTTTTTTATTAAAACAGACATGTATTTAGGAATATACATATATATATATATATTTTTTTGAAAAAGAAAAACAGATCAGTTGGTGCGTCACAAAAACAGTCACACACCGAGAGCGATGTGGCTTAATTTTGTAGCGCCCTGTTCCCAATTCCCCTAATGAAATACAACGCACCAGCCTCAGTGCAGCTGTCTATTTTTCAATCACTATTGACTAAATCTAGGTTTAGAATAGCGGTACACTCACTGAAATATACACCCCGGAGCGTAAAGTCGTGTCAGCGTATCGAATTCATAATAATTACATAGTCGACTGTGTGGTATTTTACCCATCCGCACCATTAACCCTTTTGGAATGTAGAATGCGGTGCGCTGACATATACCGGGGTGGATAATACCGTCAACACACCGCACTAGGATTCCCTTGGTCAACGGTGTGCCTGGCTAAATTAACACACCACATTTTATTTTATTTTTAATTTAAAATTATGCAGGTCGCCTTTCGGTACCGCCCCGGAAATGGTGCGGATACCGTTAGCACCAGTGGCAGTGCAGCTTGTAAATTTTACAAGCAGCACTGTAATCCGGTGCGAGCGGAACGGCTCAGGCGCATCGCGCAACAATTTTTTTTGTTTTTAATGGTTATTTTTAAAGTTATTTCAAATTCTAATCCGCTAAAAGACTTAATTATGGAAAAACTAGAAAAATGCCTGTACATTTCGCTGTCGAGGAGGCATATTGGCTGTAAAATTTGCAAAAGAAAATTTTTCCACCGTTTTTCAAAATTCAAGCTGGAGATTAGTGGCCAATGCAGAGTAGCAGTGTGTGCAATGGGTACAATGAAAGCACCAATGTCAGGGTGGCTCAGAGAATGGGAAATGGCATGGGTGCTTGAGAGATCTGGAGCACTGAGGAAAGTGAAAAATGTGGTTTTTTGGTCATAATTTTCTTTTTATTTAACCTTGTTCTGGTGCGTGGGGTTTTATATGCGAACCAGTACGCTTACTTACCAGCACACCAGGAGGTGCCACATTTGGCGCGTTGTTTATAAAGCACTGGGGTTGTTTGCTAACACCGCACCGGGATGTTTCAGTTTTGGCGCATTGTTTTGATGGTGCACCGGGGAGGAATATTCGTAAAGCACCGGTGTGGAATAGTCGTAAAGCATCGATTTTTTGGCCTTAATTTTTTTTTTATTCAACACTATTCCAGTGCATGCGTTTTAGAGGTGCACTAGTGCCCTTCGATAAGGATGCACCGACACGTTTCTGTTTTGGCGCGGTGTTTTATGATGCACCGACGCGGAAGAGTAGTGACGCACCGGTGCATTACCATAATTGGACGCCCAGGGCGAGTGTGGACATCGTGCACTCTGTCTGGTGTGCCTTTTTTTTTGCGCACCGGTGTGTTCTATGGTAGTGCACGCACCAGTAATTGAGAGCTCAAGAGCACTGGAAAAATGAAAAATCCAGATTTTTTTTTTGAATTTAACCCTTTACGAGTGCACGTGTTTTATAGGCACATCGGCGCTATTTCTCACAAACACACCGGTGGGTTTTTGTTTTGGCACGTTGTTTTATGATTCACGGGTGCAGAAACACGGGTGTCGTTTCGTTCTATCGCATTGGGCGGTTTCGGTTTTGGCACGGTATTTTATAATGCTTTGGTGCGGAAGATGTGTGACGCACTGGTGCTATATAATAATACAATGCACCAAGTGGGTGTGTATGGAGTGCACGGTGTCCAGTGTGCCAATTTTTTTGTGCCGACCAGTGCTTTCAGTATTGCAGAGCAACGGTGAGACGTTTAATGATAAGCACACCGATCAGAAAACATCCGCAAAACCTTCCGCCTGCTGACCTCCTCTAGTAACCTTTGGTAGAAGTGAATGTATGGGATATCTTTCTGTGGGGTTCCTAAAAAAAATCCGCTAGATGGTCTTTTCCTTGTACTGTTAGAATCATGTGACTCATAGGGTCATCGTAAATATGAATCTACATGAAGATTAAACAAAAGTTAAGACCATTTTTTTTTCTTTCAAAATATTTGATAGTTAAGCATAGGCCTTAATTCTAGATGTAAAGCATAAATATATGGAGAAGAAGAAACAACCATTGATTTATGTAGTTTATTTTTAGGATATGATGATATACAACTTATTTGATCTCAAATTTCAAATTGTTGTCTACTTTGATGATGCTTTAACCCAATATTTTCCCATACTTCACCATAGATTGTTAGATAGAGAATGGTGTAGATCACATTGACAATTATGCTTTTATAGAAAAAGTAGGCGTTGAAATTTTTGTTGTTTCATATTTCATAAAAATTGACACTATTGGAGTTGAAGGTCTACTTACGGTTGAAAATCAACAAGAATAAAATTTCCCATTAACACCAAATGAAAATGTGTGAATTAAAGCAAAACACCTCAATTAAACACAAAATTGGAGGAGGCATTGTGAGTGAAAGATAGCTAATAGGAATTGTTATGAGTCAATTGATTTCAACTATCTTATCATCAACCCTTGTTGCATGCATTCATAAATTGCTATACGTTGTCTTTTAAGTCATATTATTTTAGTTGATCCATAATAATCATTCTATTGCTATTGGTATGCTAAAATGAAATGTTATAATGTTAAGTAGTACTCTTCCTTGTACTCTTCCTTGTAGAAGAGTCACATATGGAACCTCATTCCTCTTTTGAAGGGAAGAAATTTGGCTCACTAGAAATATGTCTACATAACTAAATATGCATTGAATGACTTTATTAACAAGCCCAAGGCACATCTAGTGACCGAAATTTTTTGACAACTTGAAGGTTTTGATTATTTTGAGACCTTTATCTTTGTTGACAAGGTGGATACCATATACTTGGTTCTCTCTCACACTACCTTCCAAGGCTAGTAAACCTATTAGGTGGATGTAAAATGCCATATTCTACATGGCGACTTACATGAGGAAATCTACATGCATCATCCTCTTGCATTTTTGTAGAGTCATCCCCTTCACAAGCTACTCGAGCTCTGTATGAAAAGATGGACAACTTTATGATTGCTTCAGGTTTACATTGATGTCATACTAACCTCTTAGTATACACTAAGAAGTAGGGTGGTGATCTCTTAATTTTGGTTTTATAGCTAGACAATTTGCCTCTTAGCATTTATGATGTACTTAGACATGGCACACCTAAGTCCTCTAATGTGTTTCCTTGGAAGCCAATTGTTGACAACCCATAGACATCAGAGGCGTATAACATAGCCTAACAAACTAGGAGTGGGACACCTGTTTTCAAGACATCCAATCTTCATAAGGTATCTCTATTTTCCATCCAATATATCCAATTAATTTACTTCAAATTTTTAACATAGTTGATTGAAAACTTGTACCCAATCCATTTCAGAAAGTATTATTATTATTTTTCTTCACCATGTGTTTTCATCGTATAGGCCACAAGGTGGAAGTCCCATGTATTTAATTCATACACATTAACATTTCCTTTTTAATTGGGCTTCCGTTTTAGTTATCTAAATATCCTGGTTTACTAATATTGATATTCAGTACATCCCAATGCTTCTCAACATGTGAGTTTCATTGATTTACAGTCGGTAAGTTCATTGGATGAGTGGAAATCTACATCTAGTTTTGTTTTAATGCATTAGCTCTATTTCTCTGAGCAAGTGCATTGTGTTTAGTAGAAGTTGAGCATTATGATACAATTCTTGCTAATAAGGATTTTTTTTTGGCCCAAGGCCCAACCACTCCAACACACGTCCGTGGTTTGAGACAGCCATTGTTAGGCCGAATGTACACCTTTTCAGTCTACTTTTCTCATGACCAGTAAGAGTGCAACCTGAGGGTTTTGACAATATAATTATCACACTGCGGTGCAGAGATTTTTGCTGAGTATATTTTTGTCCAGGTCACTTTAATGGTTTAATATTTTGTTTTTAAAATAATTTTTCCTTGATTTAATTTTTTTTCGGTCTACCTGGATAAACGTAACAGCTATCAAGGATTTTCGTTAGTAAATAATAATGCAAGTTCGAAAAATTTAAATCGATGATTTCAATAAGGAATTTTTTATGTTTAAAGACGTAGTTTATGGTTTGTTTATTGCTGTCAAACTCAAAATTCATGGCGTAGTTTATGGTTTGTTTATCAGAGGTCAAAGTCAAATTTTTGCATGAATGACAATTTTTTTGGCTCAAATTTCGTGAAATTTTTTCAAAAAATATTATTTTGAGAATGTTTGAATTATTTTTGCATGATTGAAATGGTTTTAGCATTATCAAAAACTTAAAATCTTGAAATTTAACAATTGTAATCTAGATTTCCATAAATATTTAGCAGATTTTCTTAAAATCCTACTTGTATGTCTATTTATATCCTAATTAAACTAAAACTTATATGTAATGTGTAACTTATTCTATTCTCAGTCTTGAATTGATATGTATTTTTTTAATAATAATAATATTAATAATTAAATTACATATATAATAAATAAATAAAAGTAAATATTTAGTAATTAAAAAATGTAATGTCCAAATAAAATTTAAATATTTAATTTTTTTTTTCATTTTTTTATATTAGGAGAATCGACAATGGCATGAGTATCATACTCACGTGATCGAATCCTACTTGCTACCACTAAAATTCTAGGAGGAACCGCCATGCCCGCCATAATGGCCCTCGGGTTATTCGAGATTCAAAATCATCACCTGCACAATGGTACAAATGCCTTAGCAAGTGTCCGCTGGCCACGAGACCAAACCCCGACTGGCAAAATATTTAATTTAATTTTTAAATAATTTTCTAATTAATTTAATTAAAATTATACTATTCTTTATAATTGTTTTGAGAGGCTCATTCTACAGCCCAGTTTGATGTGTAAAGGTGTTTGTGAGTCATCAAAGTTAAAAATTTGCTCATAGTGTTCACAATAACAAAATATTGAAAATCTAAAAATGAAAAAAAATGAAAAAACAATAGAAAATTTAAATAATGTGGACTCATAAAAAAATATTGAAATAATTGTATAAATAAACAATTAAAACTTTTTGGAGTGTAGAATTTGATAAAAAAATTTCACTTGAGAGAGATTTGATCCCTCTCCACTCATAATAAATCCGGAATTAAATAAATCTATACTGGTTTAAATATTTTAAACTTTTTTTATTTATATAATTAAAAATATAATCTAAATAATAAAAATTTATAATTTACAAAATTGATCATCAAGTAAAATTCCATAAAAAAGAGGACAACGAAAAAAATCAACCTTTTATAGTTTTCTCTTTTCGAGTTGTCTTTAATGGGACTTTTTGGAAAATTTTCACGTGGATTTCCGATCTTATTTGTCTAAAATCTGGCAGAAATTCATTGAAATCACAAGTTTGTTGGGTAAACTTTCATAGTCGAAATGCCTTAGGGTTTTTCACGTGTTGAATCCATATATATAGTCAAAAAAACCAATTTAAATAACACAA
The DNA here is from genome assembly GCA_034641835.2 of Pinus albicaulis. Classification (NCBI taxonomy): domain Eukaryota; kingdom Viridiplantae; phylum Streptophyta; class Pinopsida; order Pinales; family Pinaceae; genus Pinus; species Pinus albicaulis. The sequence goes on along the minus strand of CM076569.1, from coordinate 456,459,086 downwards.
ATCAAAATTTTGCCTCAAATTTTTTCTTCTAATTCTCGTTAGAAAATCCACCGTAGCATTAAGGAAAACTCCCATTTCCTTTTATAAGCCCCCTTAGATATCGAAGACTTCAACCCACATTAATTAAATAAATAATAATGAAAGTTGGAAAAATCTATATCTGTGATTTTAATGAAATGATAATAATGAATGTTGGAAAAATTTGTATCTCGTGATTTTAATGATATTTTAATGTTTAAAGGTACATTATATTTTCTATATGGAGAAATTTGTTTTTTTAAATTAAAACATAAATTATTTGAATATAAGTTATAATTAAAAACAAAAACAAATATAAATATTTCTTTAATATTAATTAAGGAAGATATGTAATATAGTTTTTTTTCCATTTTTTATAGGCATAGTCTAACTTATAAAAGAAATGGTTTTTCTCTCGGAATTAGATCATAATTAAGATTGTGATTTTTGTTATTTAAAATACTTTTTTGAATACAAATCTTTGGTTACTCAAATTCTACAAATTAAATAACTTAAACTGAAATTAAAAAAAAAATCTATTGAATTTGGTTAAAATTAACTATGAAAAATGCTAAAAATGAACATTTTATCTATTAATTAGAATTCATGATTTTTTATATATTAAACTTAAATTCAAATTTTTAAAAATCTCTACTAAATTTTAATTACAGTTAACGAGAAAAAAATACTAAAAAAAACCATTTCATCTATTAATTAAAATAAATATTTTTATATATTAAAATTATTAATATAATTAAAAATATAAACTAAATAATAAAAACTATAATTTTAGAAAATTTAACATCAAATCAAGTTTAGTAAAATGCTAAAAAAAATAATTTGTTTGTCTATTATGAAAATATTTGTTCAATGGTAATGGTAATATGGATAATTAAAGATGCTTTTATGTGTAATCATAATAGGTAACGACGGTTTCAATAAAGATTCTAGTAAATAAATAATGATGAGAGTAATATTAATGGAAGGTTTTAATAAGGATTTTTAAGGTTATATGAATTAATATAATAGAGATGTATAATTTTTTCCATTCTTAATTTTGAATTGAGATGTATATTTAAAAAAAAAAAAAAATTAAATATTACCTATAATAAACAACAAAAATCTATATCTATTTTTGGTTAATCTTAAGTAAAAACATTATAAAACATCTATAATGATACTTTCATTGCTTCATTGTACCACATTATAAAACATATATAATCACATTCTCATTATTTGGTTGTGTTAGACTGTATATTTTGGAATAAGACTTGAAAAGTTTTAATTTAATTGTTAAGTGAATGATAATTATTTAATCTCCCTAAAATATTTTAGATTATTTTTAATAATATGCACGATGAAAGATTGATATTTATCTCAAAAGTAATTATGTCATTTCTCTCTTTTAATTAAATTGATTCATTAAAAAATATCAAATAAACAAGTGTCATATAATATGAATTATAAATTTTTAGATATATGGTATTAATAATTCATGGTATATGCCATGGTATTGTAACAACTTATTTACATACTAAGAATATCCATAATAAAATAGGCATGAATAATCATATCAATGTGAAATATACCATGAAATAAATATTTGATAATTATCATGAATTAAACCTTCTCCAAATTTACCAATCATTTAATTTATATAATTACATAATTAATATTACAACCAATATAAAACAAATATATAAATAAATAAAAATACAAATCTAAAAAAATCATATGTTGTTATGAAAAATTAATTGGCTGAAATATAAAAATATCAATCACACCTACCAAAACGGAAAAAGGAGGCTTCCGTAATCAACACTATGTTTCTATGAACCATCGAAAACCAGTTTTTCATTTTGGTCGGTGTGGCTAAATTTTATTTTTCAAGCTTTCAACAACTAACGTATTTTCCTATCAATTTTTTTAGAATAATGTTAAAGAGATGGATGTTAAGGGAGGTTTAGCATTTTATATTTTTTTATAATGTGTATATTTGTGTACATGTTTCAATTGTTAAGGGAGGCTAAGAATTTTATAAATTTTTATAATGTGTATATTTGTGTGGAAGTTTTAATTGTTTTTTGTTTGGTAATTAATGTGAGCGTTGAGATGAGTAATTTCTTGAGTAATTATGATTTAAAGGTCGCAACATTTTTTAACTTAAATTAAATTTTTATTATAAAATTTAGAATCAGTAATCTTTTCACTAAAAAGCTATTAACACTATCACTTTCTATTCTATACCTTTAAACACAAACAACTATTTGTAATTCTAATCTCTTTAACATTTTTCAACTTTCAAACCTGGATTTTTTCAAATTTCAATATAATTTAAATTATAAAAATCTTTGTTGAAGTCCTCATTAGCTTTTATGATCATCTAGATACATAAAAGCATCGGTAATTAATGCTACACAGAGTATCTTAATATCTTAATAATAGACAAAATAGACTACAACGAAAATCTGATCACTGCATTGTTATTAGTATATTGTCAAAAGTTGTTTTCTTGCGGTTTCACTGTCATTGACCTTTGGAAAGGACTGAAAAGACGTCTACAAGCCCAACGTTTCGTATGAAGTTGAATGTCATGTCAGATATGGTGAGGAAGTATGGTTTTTACTCTGTGATACATATTTTCTGGGTTATAGGATATTAAATGGGATTGAGTATATACTGTTTACTGTTAGATTTAAATGAATTTAAATTTAACGGTGAGTAATATATGCCCAATCACATTTAATATCCTATAGCCCAGAAAATAATGATCGTCATTTGTCCTCTATATAATGCTTGTCGCTAAAGTTTTGCATCAATGTGTACGATAAGTTGACAAAATAAAATTGTTATATCTAAGCAAAAGAATGCTAAAGAAAAAGAAAAGGAGTGGGCTAACCATTTGAAAAATGCCCTTCGGTTATGCGCCCCCGACGACTGGCATATCCATCCGGCGAATCCCTCTAGCGAACGCGGGACTCACGCCCCTCCCCGTGTTTGTCTGTCTCCGTCCCACGACGTTACCGTTAACATGCCCCATCTGCTATCCCCGTAATGGGCTAACCGTCCACATTTGCAGCCAGCCTCGTGTACTCCCACACGAGCTCATGTAGCCGGTTTCAAGGTTGAAGTGATAGAAATTCAAATTTGAACCAAATGACTGGTGTGGGAGTAATGGCTGCTACCTACCAGAGCTTTGGAGTTGCCGTCCTAATGCTATTTCAAATTTTTTTGTGCACCTATTCATTCCATCGACCTACGCCTTCCTCATTATTTCGTCGAGTCATTCTATCGAGAGCAGTTCTGCATTCCGTAATGTAAGTCTACCCCTCCCTCCCTTTTTGTCTTGAAGACTCGGTAGACCAACAAACTAGCAAATCGCCTTCAAGACTCACAGTGAGGACCAGCAGAGTTTGAGAGCCGCTAAATTGAGCAAGTCGCAGGGACTCGATAATTTAGAACTTACATTATTTTAGCAGCAGAGCAGCAGAGCCGACATAACTTACATTATTTGAAAAACAGAGTTGACAAATTTTACATTATTTTAGTAGCATAACAGCAACAGAGCAAAGCAACACAGCAGAGCAGAGCAGAGCAATAGGTTGTTTGGAAAATTCTGTATTTGTTCCAAAATCATTGATACTGAGTACTAGTTTTTTTTTATTCCCCTTCATTTTTTATTTGTAGTTTTTAATGAGCTTCCTTTGCTTGTTTGTGCTTCCAATTTCAGGGAACAAATTAACCAGGGAGTAAGCTAACCATTCATGGAGAATGATAAGTAGCAGTAGCAATAATAAAGGTAAGTAAATTTCCAGTTTATTGTGTTTTTCCTCCTTTTTATAGAATTCAAATTTACTTTTGAGTAGTGGTGGAAACTCACTATGGCAGTAGCAGCAACAACGAGTTGCCGCCACTGTAACAGTGTATTGCCGCAACTGTTGTAAATTAATTTGTATTTATATTAAAAAAAAATCAAACTTCATTTTTTATTTATTTCGTAGAGAGAGTGGCAACTCCTTGTTGCAGTAGAGGCAACAACAAGTTTCTATCACTGTAACCGTGTGTTGCCGCCACATTAGATTTTAATTTTGAGAAGTGGCGGTAACTCGTTGTTGAAGTAGCGGCAACAACGAGTTGCCACCACTGTAAATTTTAATTTTGAGAAGTGGCGGCAACTCGCTATTGGGAAACTCACTGTTGTAGTAGTAGAAATAGCGAGTTGCCGCCACTGTAACAGTGTGTTGTAGCCACTGTAAATTTTAATTTTGAGCTCTGGCAGCGACTCATTGTTGCAGTAGCGACAACAGTGAGTTGCCGCCACTGTAATAGTGTGTTGTTGCAACTACAATTAATTAAATTTTTATTTATATTAACAAAATAACAAACTTTATTTTTTATTTATTTTGTAGAGAAAGCGACAACTCGCTATTGCAGTAGTGGCAATAGAGAGTTGCCGCTACTGCAACAACGAGTTGCATCTACTGCAACAGATTTTCCGCTACTGCATTTTAACATTATAACGATATTTAATTAAATTATTTTCTTGTTTTGCAGATGGTTGCAAAATGGGTCTTGGTTATCTAGATATGGTGCCACCCAAACCCAGGGAATGCACGGACAAGGTTCGTGCTTCGTAATGAAGTCCTGAGCCAAGTTTATCAAAATAGTAGAGAATTACGTGGGATTACAACAAACAACGAAGCATACTATCATGCTTTGATCGAGGGCCTCACAACTGCACGGAGTTATGGTGCAAATGACATTGTCACTTACACTAACTCTGAGCTAATCTTCAACCAGATGAATGGTATCTTCCAAGTTAGAAAACCTAACCTAAAGCCCCTTCACCAGCAGACAAGATCCATTGTTGCAAAATTCCACCGTTTTGAGATTATGTACAAATCTGATGTCCAAAGGGTCTGTGATTTGATACTCATTGAAGCAGCATCCAAAGGACGTGGATGTGGCAGATTTGTGGAGCCAGCATGTGCTCTACCAATTATTATTGATAGGCATCATTATAGATTGTTTATTAATGAATGGATTGTTGTTCTGATTGGGATTGGGGTTATTATGGGGGGAGTCATATTATTGTGTTCATCTTTTTTGAGATAGATTGGAGCAACCTGATCTCCATCATTTTTGTATGAGTTGTTTTTTATAGATGGCCTCACTCTATTTTTTGGTCTTATATCTCAACACATGTATGTAGAAAATGTATTTTTCAGTAATACTATTAATGGAATTACATTTTTATTACAGTTTAGTTATGTTATTATATTATGTGATCGACGCTTTTATTATTCCTTTTATTCTGAAAGTAAAATTCCAATCTCATTCAATTGTGTTGGCACATGTACAGAAGCATTGTCATGTATTTAATAGTTTTATCAGCAAATAAAGGATTCCAAAATATGCTACAAAACAAGACTATTTATTCATTATAATGTCTTCAATACACCTTCACAATTCGAACTTCTATGAACATTTATTCATTCATTATCCATGAGCATCACATGCTCCCATAATTTATAAAAGCCTCTAATTTGACTATAATGAGCTCTAATTCTTAAAGAAGCCTCTTCATTGAGAAATTATGTGAGATACCCTTGGTTACAAGCCAACCAAGATAGCTTATATATCAATCATTATTTTTCCTTTATACATAAATGGTGAAATGCAAAATGCAAATGTGACATCTTGCACTTTGGCAATCCATAGATCCAACCTCATTTAAGGGGCAGAAATGTATAAATATCCAAACCAACAATCCAATTGTTATGAATTTCTCCATCATCAACATCTACAACCACAAGGCCAGGTGCTTTGAACTGAAGCACGTTTTGACATCCATGATAACAACAACATCTTAGCCTGCGAACAAAGAAAATAATATGAAGAACTTGCAAATCAATGAAGTTATCTTGACAACCCAACTCTTTAACATTTTTATGTATTGAGAACAGAACCCACACAGGTACCAATGCAAGTGAATAGGGGATATGCTTTGAAAAGCATTAAGGTATATGTGATTTTATGATTTGAATGAATTGAAAAGTTAGCTTCACATGGACTTGTAAAGGGGAACATTCATCCCCATCATAACATGTTTATATGAAATCGAGCCATACAGAGACTACTGATCTCAAGATTGAAGGCCTGTTGTCTTGAGAATCTCATATAAACATTGCCTAAAGTTTTAATAAAAAGCCAATCTTTTGATTATGAAAAAATGCACATGTGGTGTTAGTAGATAGGTCAACAATTTCATAATGGAATGCATTGTTACAGCATGGACTCTTTATTTTCACATCTTACCAAGCATATTGATACATATTTATATATTGTAATTTTATTTTTTTTAAATTAAAGTAACTTCAATCTCCTATTTCGAAGATATGTTTTAAAAATCTTGAATAACTTCAATTATCATTATAAACCCTTTATCGCATCGCACCTTATTTAACGATCAACTCATAAAGTAATTATATATACGTGCGATTGCGCGGACCCAACAAGCCAACAAAGCATCAAAGATAAATCTTTAAAGTACTTTAAGCGCGGCCGCATGGCTTTTTTAATGGGCATTTCGCATTTCACTTAACTTAGCTGTAAAACAAAACTATTATCGCATAAAATTTGTGATGTGCAATTTGTGCACATCGCATTTCGAAACATTTATGGGTAAACATTACAAGCAAGAAAAATTATATATGGCGACCTGCGAATTCACAACATTTAATTTCTCAAGCATGCGAGGCTTTCAGTTGATTGATATTACATTTATTTCATGTCAAGATGTAAGAGATCTTATTTTGAAATTCACAGATGTTTGATATAAAAAATGGATTTGAATCTCTCCTACTCCACTTCTAACGCTCTCCCTGTTTACTTGAAATTAGGAAACCATATAACAAATCAAGGAATATTGAAATGAGAAAGAAGGGAAAAGATATTTATCAAGCACTACCTACTGAAGAATCAAAGATGTCTCCCTTATTCTCAGATACTACCTGCAACAAGGCATGCGGTAGTTTGTCATGGGAAACAATGTATAAACTGATTGAACATGAAAACCCAAGATTAATAACCAAAATCTCTACAACAGTCACAAAATCTACTTCAAACGCTATTGAATTTGATTTTGCATGTTCATTCATCCAAAAGGTAGCAGCAAGACCGAAAATTCTCCCTTAAATAGACATGGTTAAGTGGGTAATTGACCACTTAAACATAGCTGACAGGAAATTCAAAGATTCAAAGGGAGAAGACTTAGGGTCTTTCGGGGCAGAAGAATTAAAATCAATGTATCATATACCCTCCCCACAACAGAAGTATGACAATGCTTTGTTGCACAGCTTTAGTGCAGTGCATCCAGATCTCATGAAATTCATCAAAGAATGGAAGGAAGACCAAGAAAATTTGAAGCGATATAAACTCGGTACGTACCCAATTTCCCAAATCCCTTCCCCTTATTGTTATGATGCCGGTATGTTGCGTAGATTTTTTGGTAAACCTGATACCACTAGGTTTTCAATATAATGGGTTCCAATGATTGACGTAATCGTCAATTCATCAATTCTAAATTGGGCAAACATCCTATCAAATAATTTAGCCAAACACATTACTGAATATAGGAATAAGAGGAGTGTTTCATCTAGAGAGACACCTCCCTTTTATATGTCTGCCTATGTCATGGATGCCATCTGTTTCAATTCTAGTTTTCCTACCATAGGATGGAAATGGACTACCCAAGACCCTACCCCAATCCACATTTACCATAGAGACCTCTGGGATTCAGAATTCCACCTGCATTTCTATAAACAAATTTATGGAGTCATATTGTTTATGCACCAAATGATATTCAATAAAAACACCCCTAGTGTTTTTGAAGAGGCCAACACAGATATTATTTCTATGGCTAGGTGGTTTGCAGAGGATAATTTTACATATGTCAGAGTATTCGAGAGTTATGCTTCTCCCCAAGTCTTACCTGATTGTGTTCCTGATAAGTTGCTTGCATGAGAGATAGCTTACCAGCTTGTTAATGGTATCACTAAACAACTCAAAAATGTTAAGAAGGCCATTTGGCCTAATTTCCTTGTACAGTGTGGAACTTTTGTACTGTATGATATTGGCCATACCTACAAGAAGGTTTCCAAGATCAATCTATTGAAACTACCAGAAATGCCAAAGAGGTTATACGATCCAAATGGTCTAATCAAAAATTACACTACAGAGCTCAAAATGAAGCCTTTTGTAATGGAAGCAGATGGATTCGATGATCTCTTTGAAGGCATAATTTTTTTTCAGATATAACCAAGTTTTCATCTACCTAATTCATTCAAGATGATTCAAAAGCTTTCCAAGAATATATAAATAAGAGATTACAGAGCGTTCCTCTCAATTTGTTAACTATTGATTATATCAATAGACCTACTCCAAGTATCAGCTTGGATAATGTAGCTAAATACATGTCTGAGGATGAATCAGGTCAATCAAAGCATCAATCTCACAATTTAGATCACTCTAAAAATGAATCCAAATCCAGAAAGGATAACCCAAAAAAGATAATTGATCAGGTAATCGAAGCGATAGAGATGCATGAGGGAAAAGAAAGTAATGGAACAGAGTCAACATCTCAAGAAGTTTAGCACAATCATAACACACTAGATCAGTCTGAAAAATTGCAAACGAAGAATTTTAGTAGTGAATGGGAGGAGTTTTCTAAAGCAATAAAAACACCTAAGGCAAATCCGAACATTGATCAAATATCTAGCTTTCAGACACCTTAACATTCCTAGAAGATAGTGGAAACTGTTAATCCACTACAACAAGTTCCAGAAACTAATGATCGAGAGATCATACTAGCCTACCCTACAGAAAAGATAGTTTTACAAGTTGAAGAAATTCCTTCCCTAGAAATTTTCTACAGTCCTAGCTATAAGGCTATAGTTAAGAGGAACAAAAGAAGAAGAACTGGTGAAATAGTCTCAAATCTCACTGATGAATCAGTTGATGTATTGTGGAAAGATTCCTTGCATGACCCTATAGAAGATCTAGCTAAATTATCACAGTACGTAGGAGCATATGCTACTACCACCGTTGATAAAGCTACTAAAGTTAGAGTGTTCCTGAAGCAGAAGGAAGCAAGAGTACTAGAACTAGAGAGACTGTTAAATGAAGAAAAATCCAACTCCAGTGAGCAAATCAAAGAAAATATGGCCCAATTTCAAAAGGATTTCGAAAGCCTAAAAGTAAAGCATAAAACAGAAATCAATGAGAAACAAGCACAACTGGAAACAACAATGATCAGAATATAGAGCCAACTGCAATTGGAGTGGTTTATTAAAGAAGCACTGCATATAACTGCTAAGTTAAAGAAAGAACAAGAATTATTTTGTCATCAAGCTTCTATCATTGACTCTTATTGCGATTCGAATAAAATACTGATCCAACAGATATCTATCCAGAAGCTTGAATGTGAAAGACATGAAAAGAAGATCGATGAACACATTCAGTGACAATTATTAGACTCAGGAAAGGAAGAAGATCTACCTCAGGTAGATAAGTTTCATAAGGAGATTCTATTTGGAGATTGGGAAGCACAAATCAAGCAGGCAGAGAAACCAACAGCGAAAACATCTAAGTTACCAATTGAAATTATTGAATATGTATGTGAACAACTGGTAAAAGCATAACTTCTCAAAGAGAACACATCTGAAGTGTTTTCAGAAGAAAAATAGATAGAAGCACAATGGAAGCAGAAATCAGACACACAGGATGAAGTAATTAAGAAGGTAAATAAGTTTGATCAAGAAAATTATTTGAATTTTCCGATCAAACCTTATCATCAGTATCAGACTCTTCGATCCTTAACAAATTCAACAAAAAGACTGCAGCCCATACTTTTAAATGTAGTATTCAAGGGATAGGTTAGATCAAGGATTTCACAGCCAACTCAGCTCAAGCCTATGATGGATATTTGTGAACTTCGTGACCAACTCCAGAAGAAAGGGTAGAATTCATAAATTAAAATTGTTATTTTATTTTCCTAGATTATAGTTTAAGTTAGTCCTATGAGGATGGTTGTTTGAAACCTCCTCTATATTTTTGTAATAATCTATTTTTATAACATAGTTACTTTAGTATTTAAACCCCTCTCATGCATTTAGAGAAGGATCTAGAAATTTGTCAAAAACATTTGTGAAGAATGCACTATTGTAAGTTTGTAAGTGCTTTGATGAATTAATGGAACACATCTGTTATCTTTTGACAATTAAAGCTGTTTAACTGATGTTGCACTACTGTACTCTTTAAATTGCTTGAAAGTGAGAAGGAGTAGATCAATTACTATCAGTTTACATGAGTAGGAATTCATACATATGGTACTTTTATTCACTTGTATTAAGTTTTGCTTTATAGATTGATAGTCATATTTTATCTCATTATATATTTGAAACGTTATTATAGATTAATCGTACATGCACTTATGTTCTAATAATTGTTTGTATTTTCTTAATGTATAATCACATATATGAATCCAATATATATACCAAGAAAGAAGTATGATCAAAATGAAAAATAGACACCTTGAGAAAAAGTTTGACTTTCCAAGCCTCCTATTGAGTGGCTTGATTGGAAATGGAGAAGGGCATTGTTTCAGTGTGTTACAATCTGGCTATGTTTATAAATGGATTTTTTCTAAGGGTGTTACAATGTGGCCATATTTGTAAATGGTTTTATTTCGAGTCCTGTCTTGAAGGTACGCTGAACACAATTTGTCATTTAAGGTTAAATAAAAAAGTTTGATTATTTTTATTTTAATAGTATTTAAAACTTTATAATTAAACTTTTAAAAAAATTCTTAAGAGTGGTTGGCTGGGTGGTGGGGTTTCATATAACTGTCAAAATATTAATTGGAAATGCAAAATCAATGATATTCATCATGTGGTTGAGATGAATTTCATTTAACCCTCCGCATATCTATTTCCTGACCCCTTGTTGCAACACATGTCTACATATGGGCACCGCCATAAATAACCCATTTCCATTATTAATTTATTATTGTGCCCATTATCCCAACTCTTCCATTGCACCATTGTCCCACATTCAAACTCTTGTAGATAGCTAACACAAAAATATCCACTCTGAACTCTGGCTAGAGATGGGAGGTCCAAGAATACGCCATGAAAGTGCCGAAGAATTGTTAGATGAATTTCCACCCATTAAACAATTATTTGAACAAGCCGGCTGGATAGATTATATTCGCAGGTTTCAGGAGCATGACAATGACATAGTCCTAGATTTTGCCATGCATTACAGGGAGGGTAGATCAGAGGTAGCAGGGACAATGGTGCATGCAATAGAAGCAGAGAGTGCTGAAGTGTCAGGGTTACTCCAGACAGGAGAAAAGTGGTTTGCACCCCGAAAAACCCAACCTGATATTGTGAGGAATTTCCTTGAGGCAAGTGAACGACTCATCAAGAGTGGCTTAGGATATTTGAGGAAGTCATTATCAAAACCCTGGTCAGATGATACATTCCTTGTCCAGAGATTTTTCACTTGTGAAGGAAGGTATGTGGTTATTTATTATGAGCATCTCCACTTGTTAGACCACCTGCATCATGGAATGTTTCTTTACATGCCTTTCTTTCTTGCAAAAACCCTAGACAAAACGGCCCAAGGTGTGCAGAAATCAAAGTGGCCACTCAAAATCCTTTCCCACCAATGCCTTGTTAAAATTTTGGCGGTTGTTGCACTGAAAAGGGAAGTGAAAACTTGAGATCAACTAGTTGGAAGGCCATTTCATGTTGAAGCTGCAACTCCAACCCATGAGCTCTAAGCCGCAACTCCATCCCATGACCCCTGAGCTGCAACTCCGCCCCATGACTCCCCAGCTGCAACTCTGCCCCATGACCTCTCATCTACAACTCCACCCCATGACCTCTTAGTGGCAACTCCACCCCATGACCCCTTAGTGGCAATTCCGCCCCATGACCCCCCAGCTGCAACTCTGCCCCATGACCTCTTAGTGGCAACTCTGCCCCATGATCCCCCAGCTGCAAATTTTCCCCATGAACCCCCAGATGAAACTCCTCCCAATGACCCCCCAGCTCCAACATCGCCCCATGACTTCTCAGCGGAAAATCCGCCCCATGACCTCTCCGCGGAAACTCCACCCCATGACCCCTTAGTGGCAACTCCGCCCCATGACCCCCTAGCTGCAACTCCACCCCATGACCACCTAGCTACAACTTCGCCCCATGACCTCGCACCTGCAACTGGGTTCATTGATGTCCCACTTACAAATATTCCCACAAAACCTTTCCATATGGAAACTGAGCCACCATGTGTTCAAACTATAGGAGGGTTTCTAGGGTTTTGTTGCTAAAGCTGCACATAAAGCAGATGGTCAAGATGATGATGATGAAGTACAAATATTGGGGAGTAAACTTGCGACCAGAAGATTGAGAGGATACAGGAAACGCCCGGCAGCAGTGCCAAAAGCTAAGAAGAACAGGGAAAAGAGAGGTCATTATGCTCCAGTTCCTCAAACCCTCCCCATTGTTACAGAAAAACTCTTAGAAGAGATAGCGGTAGAACAAGAGTAAGAGTAAGAGCAAGAGCAAGAGTATCCATGGGATGTATTAATTGAAGGGGTCATGGACGAAGGATGCATGGAAGAAGGATTAGGCCAGCTTGCTGACACAAAAAAACAAGTTGATAAGCTTCCCCTTCCTGATTCTGACTATGAATACATATCGGTAGTAGTCGAATAGTACGAATCAGATGGCCTTGTCTCAATTCAAATGTTGTATGCAAATGAAGAGGAGTACCAACAATTGTATAGGGAAAACGTGTTGGGCCAACCAACTTCACAACCCAAATTGTTTTGGGTTGATCACGAGGACCAATCAAATGCACAACCAGAATTATATGGGGATGATCAGGAGGACCAACCAACTTCACAACCAAAATTGTATGGTGATGATCAGGAGGATCAACCAACTACACAGCCAAAATTGTATGCAGATGATCAGGAGGACCAACCAACTGAACCACCAGAATTGACAAAGAATCACATTGCAAAAGTAAGTACCTATAAAGATCTTCTTCTGTATATTTCATTGTTAAGGAAGAATAGGACTCTCCAGATGAAAAAAAAACAACTACAGATCAAAGTTAAAAACCTAACAGATGAGCTCAGACAAAAAGAAAATTTTGATAGATTATATTGCTTGGCCTAAGTTGCAGAGTCCATACCCATTAATGACATAGGTATTCCTTCTCCAGGGTTCCAAAAAGATATAAAACTTGGAAAAAAAATGACTGATGAAATTGAAGTTGCAGAGTCCATACCCATTAATGACATAGGTATTCCTTCTCCAAGGGTCCAACAAGATATACCCCTTCGAAAAATACAGATTGATGACACCGAAGTTGCAGACTCCCATACCAAAATCACAGCTGTCCATATAGAGGAACATGAATTACATATCAAAGTAACAAAAGAAATGGGTATTGACACAGAGGAACAACAACCAGATATGAAACTAACAGAGGATGAGGAACCAGAGATCAAACTGACCAAAGGCATTGGTGACCAAAAATATGATGAGGAACCAAAGGATAAATTAAAGCTACCTAAATATGCATATCTAAGATACCCTATACCTTACAGTGTCCACAACAAATCACTTGTTGACCTTGGCAAGATATGCGAAGAAGAATATCAAAACAAAGTTTTACGAAGACATAAAAAAATAGTGGATGAGATGGAAAGGAGGGTGACCAAGTTGGAGAAGGATAAGCAAGAACTCGGACAACTAATGGATGGTGTGCTCACTTGCAAGGCTCCTTTAACCAATTACAATGCATACTTGACTGAAAAAATTTTGATATTTAAAAAGAATGCTACCATCCAAAATACCCCTCTCCAGGTTGAAAGTAGTGATGGTTTCTTGGAGGCATATATGACAATTTGTGATCAAGATAGAGAATTGCTCTGTGAACTATACCAACATAATTTTTTGGTACCTTATAATACAAAATGGAATCCCAACCATGTTACAGGGGATGTCCAATTGAGGGCCTTTGTATCGTATTTGGGAAATCAAGCTAGTTGTTTGGATGATGGGAACATTTATTTGCATAATTCCGAGAGCCTTCTGTGGGTTAGACGAGAACATCCAAAACCTGTGGAGGTGATAGAAGAACGTCAAAAATCCATCAAATCTCCAAAAGTAGCAGAGGTTATCTCTGAGAACAAGGAGATTACCATTGCACATTGTGCACTCCAAATTCAATTATTGGAAACTAAGGCACAGGGAGGATGTAAAGCAAGGTGGGATAGCATGGGAAAACAACCCTGAAATAAAGATCCATTTAACTACCTCAACTTAAAGACAACCTTAACAAGGGTTTCTTAGTATATTACTACTATGGGACAGTGTGGGAATCACTGGATAGGTCTTAGATTTCAGTATCCAATGATCTGGCTTCCAACAAGGGTATATAAAAATAAATATACGTCGACAAAAAAAGAATAATCTGATTGTTGGAATGTAATTATGGATACAAGAGGGTATCTTTGTCCCAATGAAGTAGGACATAGTTATTATTGTATCAACAATATTCATGAACTTCCCCCTTCATCCATAGATTCATATTGAGACACTGGGCCACCATTGCTGACACACTGGCTCACAATTGCTGACACATTGGCTCACCGTTTCTACAACACTAGCTCACCATTGCAACAACTCATAGACAACAAACGCATTATATTTGATGTTGAAATATATAACTCTCCAGTTTGGTTTGTTAGTTATAAAAAAATGGTAAAATTGTGTTTGACATGTTTAGTTACAATTCCATTGCAATTCCTCTAATAATTTTTTTACATTTCCATTGTTTTTATTCGAATTTATATATCAGATTATTGTTTGCACACCAATATATGCAACTATGAAAGTATACAAAACCACTTGAAAGCTATCTTCCATGACTTACAAAAGAATCAATGTATTAAAAGATTGAGTGTAAATGAATGGAGTTATTTAATCACCTTAAATAACAATTCCATCAGATTAGAGAAATCTCCAACCATATCCTCACCACCTATCAAACATATATGGACATAGTCAACAAAAAATTAATACATCAAATATAGCTAATACAGGAATAAATATTAATATCAAATTGAAAAAGAAATCGTCCATAAGAAACCTGGAAAAGCATTCATTGTTAGCGCGAGGGCGACCTCGCTTGTTGAGTTCTTCAAACTGAACGGTTCGTCTTCCTCTGCTGGGATATTCAAGTCTATTTCCAATATTGCATTTTTTTGCCTTGTTTTTCTTCTCTTTTTGGGGCTTAGGAAACTCTTCTTCCTCTTCAAATACAACTCAAAAGCACCCAATCCACACGTGAATTCATAATCCATAATATGAATATTGTTGGCGTCATCCAACATTTTTTTAACTAAAGCAATCAAATGTTCAATCTTGGTCATAGTAGCAGGAGGAATATTTCGAACCAGGTCTAAGTAGCCAAATAACTCCTCCTTGGCCATCTCAATTTGTTCAACATTTACATCAACATTACGACTATCCATGGCAGTTGTGTTTAAGTCTTCAGGAAGATCGGATATTGCCTCTATATTTATCTCAGGAGGGTCATTATATGACTCAGTTGTGCTTTGATGATTTTGTAATTGGTTTGAAGCCATTGAACCGGAACACAACCAACCCACCTTTATGGAATGCTTGCATATGTTGCCACGAATAGACCATGGGAAATCACAAGTTATGAAATTTTTACGATGAAAAGTGACAAGATATTACTTGTTAACCTTAGATTGACTCCTCACCAAAAAAACACGAGACATTTGTGAATGAGGGCTGCAATCACTATCTGGTATTATTTTTTATTTTTCCATTGATGATTCCAATTATTTCTCTTTCTTGTAATTATTTAAAAATCCTTCCTTTTTTAGAATTTCCTTAAACCGGGAACATGGTTCAACATTTTTTAGAAGAACATATATCAACCAATCCATCCTACGATAACATTTTTTTCTTCTATTAGATAGAAAGTTTGTCTTTAGGTAATAGTGATATGATTCCACAACATTGTTTGTCTCCTAATTTGCATGGGGAAAATATCGACAACCTTTGACCCACATTTGGGTTTAGAAATCTTGTCACCAACAACCCAATTCTTATGGAAATAGTCTAGGAACTTTTCCTCATCAAAAAATTTGTTGAAGAAAGCATTAATTGCATTGCTCAATTCAACATTGAAACAATAACTCATAATTAAACCCAAATAGCTAAACATTTATTTTTCTATTTCTGGATTACTGGCCAATCGATTAACATTTTTTAGCCATGATCGACGTGTGTGCCAAACACACAAGATAAAATTGTAGCTTGTGATTCTCCTGCCACATTCAATTCATTTCAAGCATGCTATTTTTGTAATAAATACAAGGTGTATTGTAAAATAAGAATATTGAAGTTACCTTAAAGCACCAATTTTAGCCAATGCATCATCAACCATGAAATCATTAAATTTCCAACTATGATCAACTTGGTGACACCTATGCATGAGCTGCTCTAACCATAGCGAAATGTCCTGTGATGTATTACGTGATGCCACCCCCCATGCAACTGGCACCCCACTTTGTTGGTGATCAAACACGAAAAGTGTGTACAATTGATACTATCACATTCAAAATACATAGATCATCAACTTCAGATCATCAATCACTATTAATCAAGTTATTGTACTAGATCAATTGTTCTTAATACACTCACCCCATACTTGTTCATGTTGAATGTCGAATCCATGGATATTAGGCTATTATTCGATAGCTTCACCATGGTCTCCAACATCCACTTCGTCTGAATTCCAACTATAAAAGGGACATCTCCACCATTGGGATTTTGATAAAAGAAAAAATCATTTTGGTGTTTCCTATACCAAAGGTTCACACTCATTTCATCCTTATTATGCAGCTGATAATTTCCTTTCATTACAATTATATATGTTAACAACATATTTTCTAGACAAAAATAAATCCCTATCTCGCGCTGCAACATCCATGTCAACATATTTTTTAACATGCATTTTGCAAACAGAGTCAATTGGCACATCCAAGAAGAAACAACTCTCCACATAGGAAACCATGTCCCTTGATAACTTTGGTTGATGCAGCACCCTAGTAGGACCCAAGGTGTCATGTTGGCCATGACAAGGCAATCCTTGGCTATCTACATGCTCATACATGTTATATGTTATTATCACAACCTCGGGGATTTGAACGATATTTTTTACAATGAAATGGCATTGGCATCCCCTCTTTTTCAGAAATGAGTATTTTTGCTTCACTTCATCTTGTCTGCTTCTGTCATCGGGGCAATATGAACAAGAATAGTTGCATAAAAAAGTTTGAAAACTCAATACATATGATTCGATGAAAATTGTTTGAGCACTATTAATACCAACATATATACAAAGGATTTATAAAAAAACTTACACTTCATATAGCAAGCAAATAGTAGGCCTTGAGCCTGGGCGTTTGTTTTGTACCTGGGTGAAAGAACATGCAACATTTGGGTTCATTTCCTCTCCTTTAATAAAGTCTCCAATTCTAGTTGAAGGAATTTTTGCAATCTGATCTAAGGAGTCCATGTGTTTTCCTTGTACAAGAGACCAATCTATATCTGACCTAGACAAGATGAGCTTTTCTTTAGGGTTTTGCACCGGAAGGGAAATTATTAATTCCCATTTAACTTGCTTCACCATTTTTAAGAGAGTATCTGTTTAAGTGAGTTGTTGCAATGGTGGAGTGGGTAAAACAGGGATTCTCACTTAAAAATGCATAGACATCGAATTAAAAAACATGCATTCACTAAAAAAAATAGACCGGTTTTCAGTAGTGGTCCAGCAAAGGCTTTCATTCAATCGATTTTTCAGTATTATTCCAACGATGGATTTCATTTTGTCATGTTCAATTGTTCCATTGGTTAACATGCGATTTAAATGTTCCGTCGATTACAGGATCATGCCACCATGGCTTTGGCGTCCTCACTCGACTGGTTTGCAGGGACCTGTTCGGAGTGGGCTGAAGTGGCTCGAGGAATGCCAGAAAGTATTTGCATTCATGGGTGCCCCCGTGAGTAGGTGGGTAGGAGGAAATGGAAATGATGAGTAGCTCAACTAGCTCCTAAACAGGTTCCTTCAAATGGTAGAGTCGTGGGACGGAGACGGATAGAGAGGGGGAGGGGCATGGGGCTCGCGTTCACCGGGGGCACAAAACCCAAAAGGCATTCCGTCAAATGGTTAGCTTACTCCAAAAGAAAACCTTATTTTTTGAGCATTGTCCCATTAATGTCCACTAATGCTTCAAGAAATGAACATTCCAATACCATGCCCCATGGCCATGCCAACCATGTCTTGCATACCACATAAACAATTTGCACATAGGAGACGAGTCACAACGGTAGTACACGCATGAGTAAACTATAATTGATATGGGTTAATCATATGGAATGTGTAGGACCTATGCGAGCAGTGTGTAGCGTGTTAGGAATAATATGGGTTTTCCACTTCTTACTTAAATATTCACATAGTTAATTAAATTTTTAATAATATATTTTATTTGGTAAAAATGAGTTTTTTTTAATCAATTGTGATTCTTTTTCATAAAAAAATAATCATAAATAATCATTGATATTTACAAGCAAAATATTTAACTACTCATTCAATTTCACCAAAATTTGAAAAAGGAATATATATGTTAAATTTTGGACATTTTAATTTAATAATTACATCACGAAAATCACGAAGTGCGATATTTAAGATTTGCGATGTGCGATGACGATGTTGCATCATAACATCACAAGTTTTGGTGCGGGGCTTAAACGGTAAATGTTAAGATGTGCAAAGAGTGATATGTGGGCACTTAAATGATGAGAAGTGCAAAATGCAAAAAAATAAGAATTAAGGTGATAACAAAGGTTTGCGGGCGGATTTGGTAATGCAGCAAGGTATGATGGGTCCCACCAAATCGCATCGGTGGAAACTTAACTTTTGGCAAAAGCTTAAGAGGTCAAGGTTAAAACTTGTGGGCTACGATGTGCGGGAAAAGGTAAGTGAATACGGTGGGTAAGAAATTAAATGTAGAGTGTGGCTCGGGTTCTCTGTTTCTTGACATTGTGTGAAAATGCCTGTAGATTTGGATCCTATGCCTTGTCCTTCCTGCAACAAAAATTCAATGTAAGTGTGGGTTTCTGCCAGTTTTATTCATGGCGGTGGTTGGGAGTATTTCCAACACTCTCCCTTAATCACAACTACCTCCATTAACCATTCCCAAACACTATATGAGATAAACAGAACTTTTCTGTCCCAATGGCTTTGTGAGGATATCTACAAAGTGTTCCTCTGACCTGCAATGCTACAACGCAATTTCACCATTGTTAACTAATTCCCTTATGAAATGGTATTTGGCATAAATATACCTTTTTCTCTTGTGGGAAACATAATTCTTTAACAATGCAATTGCTGAGCTGTTATCAAAGAAAATTGTAGTTCCTTTGTCTTGTTCATGACATAAGTCTCTCAGCATCCTTCTCATCCAAACTGCTTGACATGTTGTTGTTGTTATTTCTACGTATTTAGCTTCTGCTATTGATAATGAAACTATTGGTTACTTCTTGGAAGCCATGAAATGGCTCTTGATCCCAAATGAAAAACATACCCTGATGTGTTCTTTCTGTCATCAACACTTCCAGCCCAATCACTGTTAGTGTAATCAATCAACTTAAAATCATCAATTTCAGAGTATAGAACACCATACTCCTTTGTTCCATTTGCATAGCTCAATATTCTCTTAGTTGCTTTCCAATGTGTCTCCTCGGGTGTCTCTATGAATCTGGATATCAAACTTACTGCATACACTATATCAGGCATAGTTGCAGTCAAATACATTAGACTACCAACCATGCTTTTGTACAATGTCAGATTGACATTCTTGCTGTAATCTTCCTTGCTCAACTTCAACCCCATGACAGTTGGATTTGATAATGGCTTGTTTTTATTCATAATGAACAATTTTAAAATCTCTACAACATACTTTTCTTGGGAGATAAAAAATCCATTTTCTGTTTTCTTTACTTTTATGCCCAAAAAATATCTTAATAGCTCCAAGTCAATCATTTCAAACTCACTTTTCATGACTTCTTTGAAATCAACAATGAGAGAAACATCATTGCCTGTAAAAATCAAATCATCTACATACAAAACAACAATAAGAATTTTACCATCATTTTCTTTGATGTAGAGTGTGGGTTCACCATCATACTTGTCAAACCCATTTTCCATCAGGTAAGAATCAATCCTGTTGTACCATGCTCATGGTGCTTGCTTTAGCCCATAAAGAGATTTTTGTAGCTTACATACCTTGTGTTGTTGGTCTTCTAATTCATAGCCAGGAGGTTTTTCAACATAGACCTCCTCTTTCAGCACTTCATTCAAGAATGCTGACTTCATATCCATTTGATAAAATTTCCATTTTTTTTGTGCTGCTATAGATAACACTGTACGCACTGTCTCCATCCTTGCAATTGGTGCAAAGGTTTCCTCATTGTCTCTTCCTTGATACTTCTTGTAGTCTTTGAAAACTAGCCTTACTTTGTGCCTTTCTATCTTGCCTTCAATGTTGCTCTTGGTCTTATAGATCCATTTCACTCCAATAACTTATTTTCCTTGTGGGAGGTCCACTAACTCCCATGTGTCATTTATTTCTATTGCTCCTATCTCTTCATTCATTGCTTCAATCCACTTCTCTTCTTTGAATGCATCTTCAAAATGGATTGGGTCATCAACATGAAAAAATAATGCAAATAAAGAATTCAGACCAACACTATTATCAACTTCTTCTTGCTCATAAATTTCACTTAAATTTTTGAATCTTGGTCTTCTTGTATTTTTTGAAGATGTGCTTGGAGTTTCACTGGAACTTGAGGGAGTTGTTGATCCCTGTGGTGTGCTTGGAGAAGCACTTCCTTGGTTTCTCAATGTTGTTCTATTTCTTGCTTGTGGTGTTCTCTGTTGAGCTTGTGTGGGTGGAGGAGGAGCCATTGTTGAGGAGTTTCTTGTTGTAGTCAATTCCTCTTTCTCTTCATGAGACATACATGTCTTCACATTTACTATATTCTCTAAACTTCCATCCCAAGATTCTTCTTCTATGAACTGAACATCTCTGTTGATTATTACTTTATTGGTTGATGTATTATAGATCTTGTAAGCCTTGGATTCATCACTATATCTAAGAAATATACTTTTCTCCCCCTTGCTGTTCAACTTCTTCCTTAACTGATCTGGGACATGTACATATGCCACATATCCAAACACTCTCATGTGAGTGAAAAATTTCTTTGTTCCACTCCATTCTTCTTCTGAAACTCTATTCATAGCACTTTTAGTTGGACATCTATTTATCATATATGTTGCACAAGAGATAGCTTCTGCCCAATAATTAGTTCGCAAATGCTTTGCCTTCAACATGCTTCTTTCCATGTCTATGATGATCCTATTATTTCTTTATGCAACACCATTTTTCTGAGGTGTATACCTTGTAGTAAACTTCTTGTGAATTCCATGCTCCCTACAGAAATGTAGGAAGACTTTGGAAATATATTCTCCACCTCTATCGGTTCTCAACACTTTTATGTAGTGTCCACTTTGCTTCTCAACAAGAGCTTTGTAGTGGTAGAACTGTTCAAACACTTCACTTTTCTATTTTAGAAAATAGACCCATGTCTTCCTTGTGTAATCATCTATGAATGTCAAAATATAATGACTGCCACCTAATGATGCCATTTTCATTGGTCCGCATAAATCTGAGTGAACAATCTCCAAAGGTGCTTTTTCCCTTATACTCTTTCCTGCTGGAAATGATTCTCTATGTTGTTTGCCCAAGATGCAACCTTCACATAGGCTGTCTAGTTTCTCTATGAGTGGTAATCCCTTTACCATGTCTTTTCTATGCAACAAATTCAAACCTTCAAAATTGAGATGACCAAATCTCAAATGCCATAACTAGTTCTCATCTTTCACTTCTTTTTGAAATATTTATTATGTGATAGCTGCTATAAAACCTCCTTCCTTCAAGTTTGACCTCATCTTGAGAGGAAACATTCTATTGCTTGTCATATGCACTTTTGCAATGAGCTATCTACTTGGAGGTTTATCCATGATTGTGCAAACAACATCTTTTAAAAACAAATTGTAGCCCTTTTACATGAGTTGTTCAATGCTTAGAAGGTTGCATTTCAAACCAGGGACATAATAGACATTTGGCACGAACTTCTTCTCTCCCTTCTTTTTCAGAACATTTTCTCTCCCTTTTCCCATGACAGAGACTTTGCTATCAGTCCCCAATCTCACTTCGGATTTTACACTTTCATCTAGATTGGAAAACCTTGTTATGTTTCTAGTCACATGGTTACTACACCATGAATCTAAGAACCATATATCTTCTTGTTTTTCTTGTGCTACATTACAAGCTAAAAACAAATCTTCATGGTTATGATTTTCTTTTGTAAAATTTACACTTAGTTTCCTACCCATGTAATTTTGCTTCTTTCTACATTCATTTGCATAATGACCATATTTTTTGCAATAATGACATTGGACATGAGATTTATCATACCTCTATCCTCGTGCTTGATTCTGGCTTGAACCTTGGCTTGGATTCTGATTGCTGCCCCTTCCAGTTGTGCTTGCGGGGTTGCTTCTTCCACCTCTGTGTGAGATTCTTCCTCTTCCTCGGTAGTTTGATCTTCCTCGACCTCTACCTTGACCAAAATACATTTGTGTCTTAAATGCATGCTCTAATGAGGTGTTTGTTGCTTTGTTCAGTTTTTTCTCACGATACATTAGTGATGCATGAAGCTCATCCACTGAAAACTGTGAGAGATCCTTTGTCTCTTCTATGGCCACAACTATGGCATCAAACCTTGATGGTAGACTTCTTAAGACTTTCTCAACTATTCTCCTTTCTTCAAGTGTCTCACCATGAAACCTGATTTGGGTAACCAACCCAATCACATGTGTAAAGAATGAGTCTATATTATCAGACTCTTTCATACAAAAAGTTTCAAAATATCTTCTCAGCATTTGAAGTTTTTTTTTCTTCACCTTTTCCATGCCTTGGTGGGCTATATAGAGGGTATCCCATGCTTCCTTGGACTTTATTGTTGTTGCAACCCTTGGGAAAATACTCTCATGTACTGCTTGGAAAATAAGAGCAGGGCTTTGGAGTCCTTCTTATTGTCTCTTAACAAATCCGTTTCTTCTTGTTTCAAAGCATTATATGCTACTGCATCTGCTGGTTCTTGGAAATCATTTTCCACCATCTCCCAAATATCTTGTGAAGCAAATAGGGTTTTCATTGTAATGGCCCAATAATCATAATTATTCAAATTGAAATGTGGTAGTTGAGGATTAGTCAGGATTGTGCTTGTTGCGGCCATCTTGACTGTGTAAACAGAACCTTCTCACTACTAGAGAATCCGCTTCTCAAAACAACGTTTTAGCTTCTTTAGTAAAGAGCTCGTTCTTTCACTAAGAGCCTAGACCTGTTTTGATACCATGTTGGAAATTATTGTAGAAATTTAATGCAAATTATGTATTGCATGGATTCTCCTGATCTAACAATTATATGCCACTATTAAATACAGAATCGCTTCTACAAATAATTTTGCGGAATTTAAAACACGATTGCCAATTGGAATATCAAGAAGAAAGATCAATCACACATAACACAAATGTTTTTACCGGGAAAGCATAAAGCTAAAAACCCCACTATAATATATTATGTATATATCATGGATCATGAAACAATATCATACAAAACTATAATCCAAGATCTCTCAGTACAATATACAATCATCTCACACTATCATACAAAAATTGGTAAATGCATGCGCTAATTTACTGTCTCCAGAGAGTCTGCCTCCACTGCACAATCCCTGTTGAAATGGAATCCTGCTTGCCTTGACTGAAAAATCCTCATGGGCACATCCAATGTGTGTGTAGTTGCATGAATGCACCCACTAATGTCACAACTGATAGTCAAACTATCACTTTCACCTACATCTCAACTCAATCTCCATTGGATCTGACATGCATGTAGTTAACAATAGTACATCTTTAGTTGCATGTGAGACCACTGATTTTGAATTTATTAATAATTAATTCACTGATCTCTCACTAGTGTATCTTCAGTTACAACTAGCACAACTAAGTTTAACTCACTTAACTGAGTTAAACTACTTTACAACTCACATAACTACACATCCAACTCTGTTACAACTTCAAATCACTCAGTTACAACTGAGTCCACTTGCATGTCCCACCAACCAACATTTGAACTCGAATTTCCTATAGTTAACTGATTTTCCACTTCAGATAACTATTTCCAAGTGCTCATTGAGAATAGATTAATGTTTATTGTACAACTATTATTAAGGGATAATAATAGTCGACATGCATCTATAAATGGATGTGCGATCTATAAATAGAACTCGCACATACATCTAAAAATAGAACATCATCTATAAACAAAATTTTCTCATGCATTCTAAAAATAGACTTCCACCTAAAAATAACCTGAGGCTCCATCCTAGTGTAGGTGCATAATTTTCACTAGGATCTTCTTGTTGAATCTCAACACTCCCTCTCAACAAGAAATGGATTATCCTTCACCTTGATCTTGTCTCTATGGTATTCAAATTTTCTCCTAGTGAGCACCTTCGTTAGAATATCTACATCCTGATATTTCGTAGGAATGTACTGAAGCAACATGATCTTCCGTTGCACACAATCTCTGATATGATGATACCAGATATCTATATGCTTAGATATATCATGAAACACAGGATTAATCGAGATTTTAATGCAACTCTTATTATCAAAATGAATCACTATCAGATCTAAATGAGAACCAAACAAACCAACCAGGATCTTTCTCATCCAGAGAGCCTCACATGTAGCTTGAATTGTTGCCATGTGTTTTGCTTCCGCTGAACTGAGTGTCACGGATCTCTACTTCCTACTGTACTAAGAAGCAACTGTAGATCCAATACCAAAGATCCCCCTTGATGTGCTCTTTTTTTCCTTTGGGTTTCCCACCCAATCTGCATCTGTGAAGCCATGCAGCTTCACCTCATTCATCTGTCTGTACCACAAGGCATACTCAGATGTGCCCCTCCGGTATCTTAGGACATGCTTGCCCACCTTCCAAAAGAGCTTGGTAGGCTTAACCATCGCTTGACTTAGCTGGTTAACCGCATAGCACATGTCTGATCTCGTATTCACTAAATAAATTAGCAAACCCATTAACTGTCAATAAAAAATAGCATCCACTACCTCTCCAGATGTAGCATCCTCTTTCCTCTAGTTTCCTGGAAGAAGAGTATCCATGGGTTTGCAGCCCTCCATGTGAAAATTACCTAGTGTCTCTCTTGCATACTTGCCTTGAGACACAAAAATTTCATCATCTAGCTGCCATATTTCCAATCCAAGGAAATAATGAAGGAGGCCCATATCCTTCATCTTGAACTCCTTTGCAAGGTCCTCCTTGCATGAGTGTATCAGCTGCTCATAACGAGTCAGTATTAAATCATCAACATAAAGAACAATGTTTAAAATATTACCCTCCACCACAGTTTGGTATAGGTCTGAATCCACCCTACTCTTGGTGAAGCCAAGTCCAGTGAAATAGCTGTCTATCCGAGTGTAGTAAGCACAGGGTGCTTGCTTAAGCCCATACAACACTCTTTTGAGTCTACACACATGCGACTCACTGTTGAAGATATAAAATCCTTCAGGCTTCTCTATGTACACCTCTTCCTCAATGATCCCATTTAGAAACATAATATTCACATCCATCTTATGAATGCACCAGCCCATCCGTGCTGAGAGAGCAAGGATGCTCCTTATGGAAGAATACCTTGCAACGGGTGCAAAGGTTTCTTCATAATCAATCCCCTCGATCTGTGAGAAGCCCCAGGCCACAAATCTGGCCTTGTATTTCTCAACACTCCCATCAATAACTTGCTTTACCTTGTAGATCAATCTCGAACCTACCACTAATTTATCAACCGCCCTTGGAACAATTTCCCAAGCACTGTTTTTGACAATGGAGTCATACTCCTCCACCATTGCATCTGCCCATGTGGGCTCCTGCATTGCTTCCTGAAAGGAAGATGGCTCATTCACAATACATTTTCTCATGAGATCCATGTATCCAGTAAATCGGTCAAGAGACTATCTTTTTCTACGTTGTGAAGTAGGGGCTCCTACATTCTAGACAACACCAAGCCTCAACCTATCATCTTCTGTAGTACACCTTCTGTCTATTCTGATGTTTGGCTCTACATGAGTGGACTCCTCTACTCCACGAACCTCCTCCTGTGGCTGATCCACATCTAGAGACTCATCTTTGGGAACCAACAGTGCCTCCTCCGCATGCAAGTCTAGCTCCCTCTCAAGCGACAGCCACATGGCTTTCCCCTATCGAATTTTATATCCTATCGCATAACAGTCATCTTACTGTTAGGAAAATACACACGATAATTATGGGGTGTTTCTGTGTACTCCACAAATATCCCAACTTCAACAGTCAGCTCCAGCTTCTTCCCACCATTCTTGGTCACATGCACATAAATAGATGAGCCAAAAATATTAAAGTGAGAAACATCTGGTTTCTTACCAGTGAAAGATTCTTTAAGTGTGCTCATGCCAAGTACTCTATGAGGACAACAGTTTTGCACATAAACTGCATTGTTGCATGCTTCCGCCCACAAATGCATTGGTAGGCTGCAGCATTGCCCGTGTTGCACCCTCGATCGTTCTTTTCTTCCTCTCCATGACCCCATTTTGATTTGGGTTATGAGGCGCTATGAGTTCTCTTCGAGTTCCTTCTTTGATGCAGAAGTCTTTGAATTCATTAGAGATGTATTCTCCACCATTATCGCTGCTTAGAGTCTTCACTTGCTTCCCCGACTCTTTCTCCACCAATGCCTTAAACTCATAGAACTTTGAGAATGTTTGATCCTTCTTCTGCATGAATAAGATCCAACATTTACGATAAAATTCATAAAAAAAAATAACATAATACCTATGTTTTGTTTTTGAAGCAACTGAGAATGTTCCACACACGTCTGTGTGAACTCTCTCTAGGATCGCCGAAGCACGTTTCTCCTTTTCATGAAAGGTGGACTTTACATACTTCCCCATGGTGCAACCCTTGCACTAATCTAACTGAGCAAGAGTTCCCATTGAAAGTCTAGTAGATATTTGTTGCATGACTTTCAAGGCTCCATGATGAATATGGCCTAATCGGCTGTGCCATAATTCGCCCTTATCCCGGCTCACCACTTTTTCTGCCTTGCCCATCATGGCAGCGCAGCCATCGACCAACAACTTGTAGATATTCTTAACTCAAATCCCTATTCTCTTGGCTTGACCCATTATTTATGTCGCATGAAAGCTTTTCCATCGCTGAAAACAACTTCATAGTCTCTGTCCTCCAACATTGTGACTAAGACCAAGTTTTTCTTCAGACTTGGAACATGCATAAAATCTTTCAATTGAAATGGTTTACCTGACTCCCTCTCAAAATTAATGGTACCAATGCCAGTCGCATTGTATTGTTCGTCCCATCTCTATATGAATTTAGAGATATTTCTCCTCCAAGTCACTGAAAAGTTCCTTATCTCCCGTCATGTGGAAGGAAGCACGACTATCTAAGATACCACACCGATCCCAATGCGCTTGACACCATGCATGCGATCAAAGATAAATCAAGTTCAAATTGGGAGGCAAGGGCCTCACCAGCTGCGGCTCCAACAACCTTCTTGTTCTTCTTCTTCTGCGGACAATTAGTAGTGAGATGCCCATGTTCATAATAGTGAAAACACTTCACCTTTGAAAAATCTAGATTCTTTCCTTTATACTTGGATTTTGAATGGAATTTCTTCCCCTTCCCTTTCCTTTCCCTGGCAGCTAAAGCACAATCCTCTTCATCGTCATGCTTTGATGAAGAGCCATGTCTGGTGTTCCGCCTGAACTCCTCTTGCACTAGATCCGACCACAGTCGTTCCCAATCCAGTAGTTTTTCCCCTCCGTTGATAGAGTCTTCATAACTGTGCCAACTCTTAGAAAGTCCCAAGAGAGCCAAGCTTACCAAATCATCATCAACAACAGTGATTCCCACACTCCCCAGTTCATCCCGACATTGGACAAACTTTATGAGATACTTTGGAATATTGTCGCCCTTTTCCATCTTGATCTTCTTGAGTTTTTCTTTCAGTGCCAATTTCCTATGGTCGTTGCCGCTTTGGAAAAGATCCGTCAAAGCCTTTCACATAGCATATGATGTGGTTTTCCCATGAAGGTTTGAGAAAATGTGGTCTCATACACCTTCCAACAGAATCCTTCTTGCCTTCGCCACTTTCTTTTGTCATGCATCAAGTAATGCAACATCCATCAATGTGGGATTAGGAACATCACTGTCGATGAATTCCTTCAAGCCATTATCTTCGAGCACCACCTCCATACTGTCCTTCCAGGTAATGTAGTTTGAGCTGCCTACAAGTGCATACTATAGCCGCAAGACATTGAAAGCCATTTCGATGTTTACTCAACTATAGCACCAAGAAAATCTTGCAACAAATTCAAATTGTTTCCACCAATAAACTCAGCGCTTGCTTCAAAATTGCAATCTTCTGTGCTCCGATACCATGTAGAAATTTAATATAAATTATGTATTGCATGGATTCTCCTGATCTAACAATTATATGACACTGCTAAATACATAATCGCTTCTACAAAAATTCTTGCAGCATTTAAAACACGATCACCAATTGCAATATCAAGAAGAAAGATCAATCACACATAACACAGATGTTTTTACCAGGAAAGCATAAAGCTAAAAACCCCACTATCATATATTATACATATATCATGGATCATGAAACAATCTCATACAAAACTCTAATCTAAGAGCTCTCGGTACAATATACAATCATCTCATATTTTCATACAAAAATTGGAAAATACATGAGCCAATTTACTTCCTCGAGACAACCTGTCTCCACTATGCAATCCATGCTGATAGAAATCCATGAATGAATGGAATCCTGCTTTCCTTGACTGTGCAATCCTCATGGGCACATCCAATGTGTGTTTGGTTGCATGAATACACCCACTAATGTCACAACTAATAGTCAAACTGTCCCTTTCACCTACATCTCAACTAGGTCTCCATTAGATCTAACATGCATGTAGTTAACAGTAGTAAATCTTCAATTCGCTGATCTAAAAATAGAACATCATCTATAAATAGAATTTTCTCACCATCTATAAATAGACATCATCTATAAATATAATTTTCTAACCATCTATAAATAGACATCATCTATAAATAGAATTTGCTCATGCATTCTAAAAATAGACTTTCACCTAAAATAAGCATGAGGCTCCATCCTAGTGTAGGTGCATAATTTTCACTAGGATCTTCTTGTTGAATTTCAACAATTCTGGTATGCTCTGATGATATGTCGAGAACATGCACGAAACAGAGAAGCACAAACAATTTACACAGAATGCGGAATTCAAATCAATGACAACACAAAAATATACAGAGAGACAAAAAAAATAGAACAATTTCGTATCATATTCTTCTGTTGCGACAGGCTTTAACCACTGTTACATAACATATGAAGAATAATCTGCTTAATACAAAAGTGGCAGATCTGAAAATTTAATGCTAATTGATGCTGGATCGAACAGGTAATAACAAAACCATCCATTCGCTCTGTTCTACTATTTCTTCACGAAACAACGTACAAAACACATAATGTCGGACTTGAATTTCTATGAGTTTCAGCTACGAAACCACATCACGTCCATGCCCTCATCGCTTTCGCATGACACAAAACTTAACTTGTCGCAATAACGAAAAGCATAATTTTTTGCAATTGCGATGTGCGATGGCACTATCGCATCGCAACATAAAACATTTAACTTGCGGGCACCATCCATTTGAGCTTGTGGTATGTGATATACGATCGCATCGCATTGCAATTTAAATAAGTTGTGAAGTTCTTGGTTCACTAAACTCCTGAGCTTGCGACGTGCGATTTGCGATCGCATCACAACTTAAACAAAACAACTTGTTGGCGCTTAAAAGTAAGTTTAAAAATATGCGAAGTGTGAAATGTGGGCGGCAAAAAAGGTAAATCATAAAAAGTGTGAAGTGCGATATTTAAGATTTGCAATGTGCAATGACGATGTCGCATCACAACATCGCAAGTTTTGGTGCGGGGCTTAAACGGTAATGTTAAGATGTGTGAAGTGCGGTATGCGGGAACTTAAACAGCGGGAAGTGTGAAATGCGAAAAGGTAAGAAATAAGGCGATAACAAAGTTTTGCAGGTGGATTTGGTAATGTGGCAAGGTATGATGGGTCCCACCAAATCGCATCAGCAAAAACTTAAGTTTCAGCGAGAGCTTAAGAGGTAAAGATTAAAACTTGTGGGCTGCGATGTGCGGGCAAAAGGTAAGTGTATGCGGTGGAAGAAATTAAACACAGAGTGTGGTTCGGGTACTTTGTTTCTTGACATTGCGTGAAAACGCCTGCAGATTTGGATCTTGTGCCTTGTCCTTCCTGTAACAAAAATTCAGTGTAAGTGTGGGCTACTGCCAGCCAGTTTTATTCATGGCGGTGGTTGGGATTATTTCCAACACAAACATGGTGGTTGGGATTATTTCCAACACAAACATGTTAGTTTTTACTGTACAGTCGCTGTTTCGCAGAGACTATTGTTTTTTCGACTTAGTGTTTAGCACTGAACCACCCGGTCTCGCACAGAGTTTTTAAGCATTCAATGAAGAAAAAATAACACCAAAATACAGTCTTTTTCCAGACAAAACAAGTCACAAAAAACATTGGAATATTGAACGCAAGCCGAAACTGAGACTAAGACGGTAAGAGCAACCAAATCCAGATCACCCAAGAGCAACGAGATTTTTTCAGTATGTTGTGAGACGCGTAATTATGGCAAGGCCTGCTATCCGCCATAACTTCTTCGACTCAACCCAAATTCTTTTCTCCAAATCTTCCTATGCTGGATAGAATTCCTATAAGTTTATAATATTGTCCCTTCCATCATCTCCTTGACGAAAGGAACAACAGGCCAGACGAGCGATAATCACCGCACTCAGGTCCTCCTCCAAGCCATCGACAGGTCGCACAAATCCACCTACCTTGTCATATCTCTCCAGCTAACGCTCACATGCCAAAACCCTTCTCTGTCTGGCTGCCTCCCCACCGATGGCATTAATGATAATTACCTTTCAATTTTGCTTCGTTCAATTGAATTCGTAGACAAGGACCGGCTGATCGCGGAAATTCGAGAGCCCTAATCCAGTATGGGCCTTTATTGTGTGGCAGATACATTCCATCGACTTCTTACGGGTCAACTACCTATATTATATTCCACATTGTCAGTGGCTACTCCGTGACTTGACAATATCCGTTTTATTCTCGAACGTACCAGTTACGTTTTATTCATGATGCACTAATTTATTCATTTAATTTTTGTTTGAGGTTGTTTTCTGAAGGCTATTTGAGTTGTTTTTTTTCTTAATTATTTGGATATTGTATTTAGATGGTGTCATATTAGTTCTTAATATGGTACTTAGTTTTTGCTACGCCAACCTTTAATATGACAAGAATGTTTTTTTTTTGTTAAATTATATGAATTTTAAGATCATTGATTTGCACCCCAATCTTTAGGCATGGCTAAATTTTCTCACAAAATTTTAAGCTAATGACATGAAATTAAATTATGAGACATCTTAACTTAAAAAAAACCCATCACCATTTACTCTATTCCATAAACTAAATTTGATTTTGATTTTTTTTTAATAAAATAATTTCTTTTTTCTTTTAAATTAATAATAAATTTTTTCGTAAATTTATAATTTTATTATTTTTAAATATATAAATAAATTTAATGTTTCATAAAATTCTTTCATATCCCTATTTCATATTTCAAATTCTTAATTCTAATACATTCTACTTTTATATATATATATATATATATATATATATATATATATATATATATATATATATATATATATATATATGCATGAAAGGATCCTGCATTTTAAATAAGTATTGCATTATAAATGTGTTAGAAACATTCATATGGAAACTTTTCATAGAAATTATTAACAATTAAAAAAAAAAATCCAAGAAATGAATTTGTGAACTTAATAAGGAATAATTCAGACACGATATTATAGAATTTTCTCTGGCTTATCCATCCCCATCTTATTGGTTCAATTAGTCATACCATGAATCCTGAATCCTTTACCTTAGCTGCAGGACTACTTTTTCTATCACTGACATCAAAGACTAAGTTTTGATCAAATCAACTCATCAAAATGCTCTATATAAAGCGACTAAGTATGATATCACAATATAAATCAATCCAGTATTGTTTGGAGTGATCACAATATCAATCAATCTAGTGCAGTTGATGCGTGTAGTAATGGCCTCCATGGAGATGCTTAAACTTTGCTGCATAATCTGCTTCCAATCACTATGGGTATGGGAGCACTTTTGGAATCCATATATAATGATCGCAGGAATTGCTTAATCTTGTTTTGCTTATGAAAATGTTAAGGCGTACTATAACATTCACTACAACATAAAGGGGAGTTTTAAGACAATATTTAAGACAATTTTTGGGTAAATTGTCTTAATTTGAGACAAAAGAAAACTTATGTATTGTCTTAAATATTGTCTTTAAGCTAGTGTCTCAAATTAAATTGTCCTAAAATATTTTCTCTATAAAGAAAATATATAACACAAGCATTTTTTTCTGTCCAAAGACAATTTCATTTTTGTCTCTCCAAAGACAGTTTCATTTATTGTCTCTTATGAGACAATTTCATTTGTCTCTCCAAAGACAATAGTTGGAATTAAATACATATTGTCTTTATGGAGACAATGTCTTTAATCCTATCAGAGACAATATGAAACAATGAATCCATAAAAATATCTCACCATTAAAATAAATTAATATAAAAAAAAATATTTAATTAAAAAAATCTACAATATCATTGAATAATTCATGTCAGGGTACAATGGAATCGAACCACCAACCTCCTGCATGGCAGGTGCTCTTCCATTGAGCTAGCACCCTTTAAAGAATTATGTGAGGAGTTATGTCAGTCCTTGAAATTGTATAATAGGCATTGATTTTTAAAAAATGTTCAACACATAATAGCATAATCCTTGTAAAATATATAATCATGCAAACCCCTATTTTTAACTTAATAAACAAATAATTCAATGGAGTTAACTTTTTAACTTAATAAAAAAATAACTCAATGGAGTTGGCTTACTATGACACCCTTGTAGCTTGACTTGCACAAAGCGCTAATAATAAACAATAATCTACAAACAAATTAATCTAGCCATACAAAGAAAATTAACTATAATCAGCACAAGCAATACAACCACCACCCAAAGAGCTACACCAGCTTGCTAGTAGGCACTGGTCAACATTTATGATCTACAACCAGCTTCAAATTTCAGACCTTCATAGTCTTGAGTCCATCCAGCCACCTGCATGAATTAAGACAACATAGCCAGAAACAAATAATACTAATTAATACCGTAAGTAAAACTTTCGACAAATAACAGTAAGTAATAGCTTCACTATTTCTTGACAAATAACTTATAACAAGTATTGTTAGATTTTAGAAAAAGTTAGAAGTGAAAAATGTATAAAATATTGTTGCATGTTTCCCATGAAACCAAGGTTGCCATGCTCTTTTTATAGGAAGATTAGGTTGATCCATACAATATCTGGTTGATATGACTGAGACTCGGGCATCAGTATCTCCACTGCAACATTTTCAATAAACCAAAATTATATCATATAATAAAACTTTACTTGTAACAGAGAAAAAAGTCAAGGTGTTGGACAATGCATGTTAGCTAAGTTTAGTATGGCAACATGTCAGCTAAGTTTAGTATGGCAACACTTGCATACCTATATACCCTTCTATTCATTTGCTACATTGCTTGCATTTATCTCGAGATACTGAAGCACCTCCATTATCTGTTTACATGGAAAATTTCCCATCACTTCCTATTTTTCATTTCATGAAGCAAGATTACAAAAAATTTATATCAAAGGGCAAGCTACATAAATAACGTGTTCTCACTAACCAGTTGTCGAAAGACTGGAATTTTCTTGCTTAGGTTATTCTGCTCATGCTGCAGCACAGTTGAAAAGTGTCAAGTGCTAGTACATGCTACTAGTTCCATATAATCACATATATGTATGTATCAGGATCAGTAAATTTTCTTGCTTAGGTTACTTTGCTCATTCTGCAGCACAGATGAAAAGTGTCAAGTGTTGGTACATCCTACTAGTTCCATATAATCACATATATGTTAGTATCAGGATCAGTAAATAAATAACTGTTCGAAATTAATTTTCACGAACATCAACAACTTATATGGCATACCTTTTGAAGTAAAGGAAGTGGCATTAGAGGAAAACGAACAAGAGCAAGCAATTCATTTAGAGATTCTAGCCTTTCTGCAAAGAATGTCTCGAGACTGCATTCCTCTAACTGTTGATTTACTGCTTCCCAACCATGAAAGCCATCTCCTTGTGTTCCCCAAGTCATAATAGCATCCATAACTCTTACTTTCTCATTCTCATTTAGTAGTCTCTGAATCGAAAGGGAAAATTTAGGCTACCAAGTATGACACAAGTACAGTACATGTGTACAGTTTAATATTCAAACATGATATGAAAAGAAATTATTTGCAAACATATATATTATTCAAAATGACGATACATTTAAAATAAAGCTTATTTGTTCCAAAACTTTGGTACCACCATAAAGGAACACACTCGAGAAAACTCATATTTATAATATTCTAATGGAAAATGAAAATAGGATCCAAGGCAAGCAAATTCAAAAATACAACCTTGGCAAAAGAAGCACTCCAGACACTCAAAACAAGTTTGTGTGCTTGGACAACCAGACCATGCCCCTCAATGTAAATATCAATGTCACTGTATTCACCAATTTCAAGCAATTTTTCCAACTTTTTCACATCAATTGGCATGTCGGATGAGAAATCTCATGCTTCGTACATGTATATTCAAAGTGAATATGCTAGATGCCTCGGCCTTTTTGGAGGGATTGGAATTTGGGGACAGAGTTTTAGTCAAATTCCTTAGCAATATGTCTTTGGGTGACTATATTCTGTTTTGCATAATATACTTCTATTGTTCATGGCTCTCAATGTGAGATGAGTGTCGACTAATCCAAAGGATAGATGAGTGTGAAAATTCCATAGTGTTGGTCCATTAACATTCTTATAAGCTAAGGATATTAACTTTCTTAAAAGTTAATAATATTCCCCTGGTTGTTTATGTACGAGGGAATCCCATCCAAGGCCCAACCAACCCAAAGTGGGCTCTTGGCCTTTGTCTTGTCTATCATCACGAATAGATGATGAAACAATTTTTTGAGGAGTGCCACTTTGCTAAGAGAAGCTGGAAGCATTTAAAATATCACAGTTACGGTCTACCTGAGGATAGGGCCCATTTGCATGTTTATTTGTTTGGGTATTTCCACTCTCTATTGTATTCTTCCTTCACTAGGGTTTTGCAATGCTTGAGGATATTAGCCTTTTTCATTCTCTAGAAAAGCAAGTGTTAAGTGTGTTTTTGAGAAATATGTTAGTTCACTGTCTACTTTTGTACCATGTAGCAAGATAAGGTACACCATCAACAAATTTCAAAAGATGACATGTTGATCACAGATGCACAATCTCTAGAACCCATAGTGTATTCGGATTTTATTTCAATTTTCATAAATTTATAGAAAAAGGCTATGATGTGCATTGCATATACAATTCAAAATTTTTCTCTAATGTTTGTAAATTTTTTTTGTTTTTATGTAAATATAAGACATTTTCAACAAGAAAAAGTAATGCAAATCAGGATCCCTAGAATATATAAGCCCATTATATCATATATTTCCTCTTAGAACATATCACCATTGAGCCAGACAAAGTATATACCCTCCATTTAACTCAAAAGGAATATGTTGTTTATGGTTAATTTCACATTAAGAAGCTTTGCATATTTTGTCATCATTCGAGACAAGGACTGATTTTTAATATGATTTTGTTAACATCACGTTATGTTAAATTTATAGTTATTTAAAGTACTTATCAGAAAGGATCCCAACTGATTAATCAACATCTATATGACATTCAAATAACCTACATGATGATATAACTGATAAAGAATATGAGAATAGATTCTTGAAGCATATGCATAAAGGACTCTAGAGACAGTTCAGTTTTAAAATGGCATGAAACAATAGGGATGTTACCCCTTCAGACTCATATTCTATGCAAACACTACATAAGCCTGATATTGTAATTTCAAACAGCCCATTGAAAAACTTACCACAAAGAAAATGGAAAACAAAGACATGAGCCATTCTCGAAGATATTCAAAATGGTCAACTAAAAAGGTCCAAGATGGGCCAAGAATTAGTTTTAAATGAAATGTTTTGAAAAGAAATGTTTGCATTCTAAAAGAAGAGAAGTTCGATATGCAAATGTATTGGATTATGGCCATCCATGACAAATCCTCCGGGTTGGATTGAATTTGAGTGGAATTTGAAAGATAAGGGGATACTTTGGTATTAGATTCTCATTTACAGGTGAGGTTTTGAAATGAAGGCCATATTATCAAGATGGTCCATTTTTTTTTATGACACATTAGTATGTTTGATTCGCAGCATTGCAGGCTCCTTGGTGGACCCAAATATGGATAAGATTAGTTGTTATATAGCTTGATTGTTGGGAAGAAGAGTTGATCAAATTGATTCACAATAATTTGGGAAGGAACCTTAAGGCTTGCTTCAATTGTGACTCAAGTGCAATAGATAAAAGTTTGTGAAAATAAGCCATCAATTTAAAGACACTATTACATATGTTCATATAGAAAATTTTGAAAGCAAGTCCCTATTTTTTTAAATATCAGTTTAAGTGCAACACATACCAAAGGTATGGTCATATAAAGCATTAATGCCCAATTTGGGGGGTGTAAGTAATAAATGAATGAAACAAAGGAACCAAAAATTTCAAAAACAAACATGAAACCCAAAGAAGAAGAACCCATTGAATATGAGAGACGTCAAGAAACTATTTAATATGATTTTGGTTGTGAAGCTTAGGGCTAACACATAACACCATGTGATCTATGTGTAATTCGTACAACCTGCTTTAATGTAGATCTACCCACTCTGAATTTGTACCAAAATGATAATTAATCCATTATTCCTCTACACTTTTGGAAACTTCCAAGGTAGGTAACACCAACCTCAGAAACACTATTGGCAGTAAACCTATGAACTGTCAAATCCATCATCAAAGATGCACTTTAGAAATAAACTAACGGAGATATATTAACACATCTAAGATCCTCCACAAAATTTAATCCCAAAAAGCACTCAGTACACTCGTGTGCACCATATCTAAAATTTTTGGAGATTTTGTTGTAGGAAATGCCTAACGCATCAAGTACCCATTCAGAAAACTCGCAAAAACACGTCAAAATTTTGCTAAGCCATACCATATTGTGCTTTTCCACTAGTGTGTACAAAAGGGATTAGGATTCTTTTCAAGGTAGCTTTTCATGAAGGAATATAGATCTGTTAAAGATCAAATAAATTTAGATGGGATTGTAGGTTCCATGTCATTGCATGTTCACTTTATGATTTATACTGCATCAACATGACATAGAGGTTGCAAACAAGGGATGACAATTTTGCTTTCAACTACAATGTTTAGAATTCATTGAATTTCCCAAATAGTGAATTCAACTTGGCCTAAATATCATCAATCTTATATTTCACCATTTGAACACAAAATGTTCCTTGCAATCTCCAAATAGTTAAAAGTGTAAACATTTTAACCCTTGGGCACAAAAGAAAAAGGGAACCAAAGGGAAATTTATGCAGAAACAACTCATGAAAAAAAGGAGATATTTTACAATATGTGACATCTGGATGTTTAGATTTGAATTGAAAAAGTGCATTAGATGCCCAAAAATTCATATCGACAATAATGAATGGAAGGTATGAAATTTTGGAATCTCCAGCTTGATTTAGAAGCTAAGAATATTGATGATTTGCTCAGAGATGTTCTAAAAGTGAAAGCAGCTATCTCTGAAGAAAAAATAGTTTGTGAAGTATTTGTTCCTGAAGACTATGCTGCAAGAACAGTGCTGTAAGGGAGGAATTCCCTTTTCTTCGAACCATCACCATCATACTGTCTGAAAGGTACGAAAGGAATATTTCTTCCTACAATGTAGCTTTCTTCTCCTATGGCTACCTTGACATTTTTACTGGTTTGTTCTCTTGGAAGTAGAGAAAACATAAGCAGATGACTGGGCTTTTTCTAGGCCTCAGTACCCAGTTTTTCTATCAGTTGGTTGCACGCTATACACTGTTGGTGCTGAGCTCTATGTTCTCTGACAAGTTCTGTTGAACTTGTCGAAGGATGTTCAGTGACTTCTCTTGGTACCTTTTTGACTCCATTCACAATCTCAGGATTCATCTTGAAGGATTGTGTTATGTGGCTAAACGAAACAGTTTGACCTTAGCTATTTTTTACAGTTCTTGTTGCTGAGATGTAGCAGGGTATTTGTCATACTGAGATTCCCACTCAGTTGGGTACTTAAAGTGTAGATGATTGAGGTTTATCCATTATAGCCAGATAATTAGGTCTAGGCTTAGCTTTCCCATCTAATTTTTTGAGAAGTGGGAGTTGCATGGACAAGAATGTATTAATAGTGACTAGCCTTTTTTCAATTTTCTCTAAGACATTGGTTAAGTCACTCACCTAATGATCTAGCAATTCTGTATGTGCTAGTATTTTTTCACAAACTACTTTTTCTTCAGAGATAGCTGCTTTCACATTTAGAACATCTCTGTACAAATCATCAATATTCTTAGCTTCTAAATCAAGCTTGAGATTTGCATAATTTAGCTGTGAAGTATTTGTTCCTAAAGACTGTGTTGCAAGAACAGTGCTGGAAGGGAGGAATTCCATTTTCTTCGAACCATCATCATCATACTGTCTGAAAGGTATGAAAGGAAGATTTCTTCCTGGAATGTAGCTTTCTTCTCCTGTGGCTACCTCGATAGTTTTACTGGTTTCTTCCCTTGGAAGTAGAGAAAACATAAGAAAATGAATGGGATTTTTCTGGCCCTCAGTACCCAGTTTTTCTATCAGCTGGTTGCAGGCTATACACTTCTGGTGTTAACATCAGTGTTCTCTGACAAGTTCTATTGAACTTGTTGAAGGAATTTCGGTGACTTCTCTTGGTACCTTTTTTACTGCATTCACAATCTTAGGATTCATCTCTAAGGATTATGTTATGTGGCTAAAGGCAACAGGTTTGACCTTAGCTATTTTTTTCAGTTCTTGTTTCTCATATTTAGCAGAGTATTTGTCATACTAAGATTCCCACTCATTTGGGTACGTAATGCCAGTCCATTCAAAGGTAATGGGAGTGGCTGTACTGTTGGTTCCTAATTCCACCTCACTTACGAGCTGTGAAGTATTCCGAACATGGGCCTGTAAAGGAGGAAGATTTTCATTCCCAAACCAAACAATGGTGAGTGTTTTAAGTTGGAGAATTAGAGAATTGACAGACATATAAATCCTTGTTTGATCTTACTAGTGAATCAAGGATCCTTTGGTACAGTACCAATCATTTTGATATGAAGGGCTCCCCAATATGCACTTTTCCATTGGACAAAATAGGGCAACATTTTCCTTCTTGGACCAAACTAGTCTGAACCAAACTGGCAGACTTAATGATATTCCAGTTTTTTACTAAATGTGAAAAACAGGGTCTGATTTCTTTTCATTAGAAAAAACTATGCTTCAATGGTTCTAGTTTCTTCCGGGATTTCCTCATGCCCAAGGATGCCACAAAAATTGCAATTTACACTTTTATTTATCTTTGCAAACATCAAAACTATTGTTTGGGGTTGGGCAAGAGTTATTTGGCTATATAATCTGGTGTTCTATATTTTCCATTCTTGGTGCATGTAGAATAAATATATATCTAGATCTATGAGGGTATATGGTAGAACACATTTTCGAGTTGAACCCTACAAATCCTAAACCTTACATGCTTTTATTAAACATCTACCTTATAGCTGGCAGATGAAGGGCACATTGAAGGAGAACCAACCTAAATGCCACCACGAGAGAAGTTGAAAATTGAATTAGACTAATAAATGCCATCATAAGAGACATCATTGAATGATTTAGCACAAGAACCAACCTAAATTCCACAATGAGAGAAGTGGGAAATTGAAATATACTATTAAATTCCACCATGAGAGAAGTCGGCAATTGAATTAGGCTATTAAGGTGTTTTCTATAACGATTGTTCGAGTTATTGAAAACCCTCTAGTCTGAATACTACAATGATACTATTATGCTACTGTATCCATCCGCAAAATATGTCAACTGGTCATTTCTTCAAGGATGGGTAGTGTCACTCAAGGGGTTAGCAACGACATTCAGTGAAGAAAGCTATAAAACAAGTTCAGTAGGTTTTGGCCTTTGCAGATCCCGTGAATGCACAAAACAAGTTCAAAATTTTGGATTCACACCATTCAAAAAGTGCATCACATGTAGCTTAGTCACCTTAAAGCGGGCATGCTAAAAAAACAAGAAAAGCTAGGTTTCAACGATCTTGACCTGCTCCATTTTACAAGGGGCTACCATCCTTGATGACTCAAAACCTAAAAGGAGTAATGATAGGCACATTCTGCAAAGTGTATCCCTAAAATGAACTCAAATAGTTTGTCTTACTTCACATTTCTCTTAAAAAAATATTTAGAGATTGAATATTATACAAAGTAAGCAGAGAAAATCCATCTTACATCAAGACATCATTCGAGACTATGAGGTTTATTTGTACATTTTTTGTATGAAGCAGAGACAAAAAAAAGCCTATCTATCCATTAGAGTTATTTCACATGGCTCTATTACCAGAAAAGAGAACTCTTAAAGATACAAAGCATTATTAGTTTCAACATTTTATGTGTCAAATTCTAGAAATCAAAGTTTGTAGCTTACCAAAACCCATTCCCGCCAGAAGGCCATTTCAATACAAGATCCACCAATTTCCTTATGCCACATGCCTTTGCAATGGCCCCTGAGTGAAAGAAAACAAACATCAGCTTCATGTATTGTTTGGAAAGGAGGAAGAAAACTTGTTATGTTTTGGATGATAGCAAAATGAAGGAGTATTTAGTCAAACATCCCGATTTTGCCAATCAATGATGACAACTATAATTTACATTGCACTTCCAATGTATACAATGAGAAGGTAGCACCACCAACATGCACAATGAAGGAAGGGTGCTTAATAAATAGGAAAATAAGGATTCATTTGTTTTATTTTTAGATTTTAGATTAAAAATTAAATAAAGAGAATATAGTCAACACCTTGTGCTCTTCTCCTAGAGAAAGGTTTCTGTATTGGTTGACTGACCAGAAGAACCTTGTGGTAGAAATGCCAGTTCGGGATTTCTGTGCTGATTGCTGGCTGTCCAAACTGGTGATGCTCCACATATTGCTGAACATTTGAAGCAGCTAAAAGCCCTTCTAAATATTTTCGCAAATCCCCTCCTAGATAATATGATAAAGTTCAATAAGAAAAAGTCAAAGTAATACCCGACAGGGAGATCTTTCACTTTTAGGTGTCAGATGTATCTGAATGATTAGTAAATTAAAAGGTAATATTAACATGAAAAAAATTATCATAAGCACATTAGTTTTGCATATCAACAACTGAAATACCGACCTAAAAATGTCGTCCGGCTACGTTGTGTAGATTCATCCGTCTTGCGGACAAGACCAATCTCTCTAGTAATAAAAGTAACTAGCAACAAACATCCAATTATACTAATCTCTCTCTAAGCATACAAGATTCATAAAAATGCTATATAGGTGTAAGGCCTACCTTATGTCCAACGCTTGCTTGATCTCGTTGAAGTCCTTCCCGTGCACTTGAAAGAACGTTCCTCGTGAATCTGCAGTCACAAAAAAGAAAAAAGATTACATAGCACCTGTATAAACATTATTATAAATCTTACTCATCATAATGATCAAGGAATTTATGAAATAAACCATGAATAGACAGTTTAATGAGAGAAATGAGTATATTTGTATTAACTTCAAATAAAAGAAAACCTTTACAACCTGTGCCTTGATGTCGTGCAGGTCCTCCTGGGGTCCGAAGCAGGAATCTCTTCTACTTTGACAAGCATTGCACTCTTTGAACCAAGACGGATAGAAGTGAGTGATTTAACCTCACAGAAAGTCTTAGTTAACTAAGTCTGAATCTCAACAACATTTAACTTCAAATATCTTAAAGCTTGAACTCCCTTTGAGGCTACCCAAGGCCTCTTTTTATAGTGGAAAAGAGGAGGTTTTCTATTCCAAATATGAAGGGATAGAATCCTCCTTCAAAGGGATTAGCTCCTTACATCAAGGGGTTAGCTCCATCAAGTGAGGGATGCATGAACCTTCTCAAAGCATATCCATTCCCGAAAATTCCCATCTAGAATCTTCTAGAATTCATCTGAAATCAAATTTTTATCTTTACTTTCTCGCCTTTTTGAGTTTTACAGAGGTCCGCACCCATAACACAAAGAACGTGCGGTATGGTTCCGCAGGCAAGCTGAACTTTAGGTGCGGGACCACAGGCAATGAATAGAGAAAGTGCGATACTAATGTTTAGGGGATTTTTAGGAACTTTTCTCTGATTTTGAAAGCTTGACATGAGGAACTGATATGTTAGACTTGCAAAAGGAGGAAGTATGAGTAATAATGAGCTCATACTCATAGCAAAATGTCAGGATAATAGTTTTTAGTGTAACAAATTGCCCCCTAAAGTGCAAAGTCTGGAATAGATGAAGCTGAAGTCTGTCATATATGAAGAGTGTAGTACTTTATCATTTCAAATATCATCCTGTGGACACCCCAGTCGGAACCTGTAAAAACATTCAATGCAAAATATATACATATATATGTCATCACTGAGGTAGGCATTCCCATACTCAGATTAAAACTAACTAGAAACTAACTCAAATCGTTCTGATACATGAATGATTTTAATATTACATCAATAGCGTAGACACGGCATGGGCGCAGCCATCTGTAATGAATAGTCTACTATATAATAATAAAATTCCTCGCAGCCTGGATGGTGGAAACTAGATCCAGGGTCTTGATTTCCGCATCGCGAACTAGTACGATTCTATCCATGTGAATAAATGTGTTGAAGTCGAACATGGTAGAAACCACTTGATTACCAGTCAATGATGTGAACTGTTAACAAGTGTGAGAGAAACCACCAATAATGTCAATGGCTCTCAAAGTACTCAGTACAATCCATGAAATGTGAATGAATGAGCTGAAGTCGAACATCTCACGAAATCATTCGATCGAAGGTCAATGATGCAACCTGTCGTCGAAGGCGAGAAACCTGCCATTGAGGCATGCATATTTCAAGGTACTGACGATTTCTGGATCA
This sequence comes from Pinus albicaulis, assembly GCA_034641835.2. NCBI lineage: Eukaryota > Viridiplantae > Streptophyta > Pinopsida > Pinales > Pinaceae > Pinus > Pinus albicaulis. Next base: position 456,415,300 of record CM076569.1, on the reverse strand, counting down.
ACTTCCTAGATAATATGCTGATGTCGATAGAAAGTGATCTGTCGTAGGCAAGCCCACAACACGAAATCATAGATCAAGTTTTGAAAATATATTGGCAAGGACTGACTCAGGGATGGTCAAAAATGGATGACAGATATTTTGCAGATGAATGGTTTATTTGAACTATCCTCTTGAACACATAACGACACTGCAGATGGTTTGGTGACAATTGACCCAAAGCTAATACCCAGAAACCGGCTGAAGACTTTCAATGTGGTTTGATTAACTGTTAGGCAAAGGATTTCCCAACCCAGGTGAATGAAAGTGTCGTGTTCAAGAGTTGGTTGACTGAATTTTCGAAAAATTTAAAATATAACAAACATGCCCATTTTTCTCTCTTTTTCCCCCACCATTTCTGGCAAGTACCTCTTTATTTTTGACAAGCTTGAGGAGGATAACATTTGCTTGATTATAAGCTCATCCTTCGGATGAGTCCAACTTAGTTTAAAATTCGAACCCTAAGAAGGAGTGGTTCGTTCCTATTGAAAATTAAACAGGTCCTTTACTGTTAAGTTTTAACGAGTCCAGTATAGGAGAAACTCGGTGTTTTTCAGTTTTAGGGAGTCAGAAGAAAAACTTAAGAAAACTCCGTGGGTGTACTTTTTCATAAATTTAGTCTCTCGAGCCTGAAAAAACGATAAAATAATGCGGGAGAGAACTCTATTGACCGTAATTAGTCAACGCATACCTTTTTCGTAAATATTCCATTTCAGTCCGTAAAAGGGGTAAACTTATACTGAAGGGACGACTGTTCATTTACTTTAACGAGTTCAAATAGTCAAGTACTCGGCAATATTTTCATGTTTAGAGAGTCTGAAAAGGGCTTAAAAGAGAACTCCATGGTTTCGCTTTTTCTGTAAGTTTGAATGAGTTCGAAAAAGGGATAAAAATGTACTCATATGGCCGACTTTCAATTTAATTTACGAGCAGGAAAAGACGGAAAGAACTCGGCATTTTTATATGTTTTACGAGAATGAAAAATAGCAAAATGATCTCGGGATTTTCATGAGTTTAACGAGTCTTGAAAATAACCAAAATTGACTCCAATGTTTCGCTTTTCGTAAATTTTTTGAAAGAGTCCGAAAAAGTGATAAAAGTATGCTCTTTGTTGAAAAATGATCAGCTTTCCTGAAAAATCCAGTTTCTGCACAAAAACTTGAAACATTACACATACCTGTTTAAGATAAGTAAAAATGCTTTCAAAAATACCCTTTTTAAAGTGAAAAATAAATAAATTAAAAATTCATTCATTCGAAAAAACTTATAAAAAGGACTTTTTCAATTTCATTTTTACCGTTCAGTTCCAGAGTGAAAAGTAAAAAGCTTTTGGGTAAGAAAGTTCCTGTGAAGATTCTGGAAAATCCGTCCGTTGGAATCGAGAACCGTCAGTCCCAGGTAATCCACAACCTCTCAATCTTGTTTTTCATCCGTTTCAAATTTGTTTTTAGGCTTTAGTTTGCATTTTTGGGGCAAAAAATGGTTTAAAAGTTCGCCCGCGGGGTCCGCAGGTGGGACACACGTTACCTGCGGACCCCGACTTTTTCTTATAAGGAAAAAGTCGTGGGTTCCGCACCCGGCACACAATATGCGTGCGGATCTATGCACTGTGTACAAAGCGTAGGTGCGGTACCCGCGCGGTTGATTTTAAAACATTCATTTCTCATTTGTTTGCCAAAAAATTTCAAATAAGACTATTCTAACTTGCCTTTTTATGTATTGTAGGATTGACAAGATGCTGATCTGGCGAGAACGTGAGCACGAGGAAGTGGATGAAGCCGTAATACTTCATTTTCCCACACAACATGCATTAAAAGCATGTGGCTTGTACAAATTTTGGGCCATCTCAGGCATGAGGCACAAGTAGAACTCTTGACATGGTTGGTGAACAGATGGAATGTGCAGGACCAGTGCTTCTTCATTGGTGGCCACCAGCTCGAAATTGAGCTGGAGGATATATATTTCTTGACTGGTTTGTCCAAGAGGGGCGAACAAGTTTCTTTGTTTGGGACTAGGCCATGTGGCCAGTCTGTTGCTAGTCTCCAACTAGAATTCTGCAATGACCAGGCAAATCCTCGGGACAAACGGATTGACATAAAACACATCATCCGTCCTGAATTGAAAGTTATTTCTTTTACTGTTACCAAACTGTGTGGGAGTATTGCGCTTCATGTAGCTACTGGTTCCCAAATGCGTATTGCCGTGGACTGTTTTCGCGGCACCATCTTTAACTGGTGTGAAGCTGTGTTGGCTAATGTAAAAGGCCAACTAACCAGAGAAAAAAATGGGAAACTGAATAACTTTGGATATGGATCCATTGTTGTTTCTTTTTCTCTAGAGAGGATCCCCATGTTAGCTCCACAGAGTATTGCTGTTGATGCCGGTCGACTTCGAGAACCGAGGATGGTTCGTTGGTCCGCATTGATGGCTCGTCATGCTATCGAGGGTACTGAGATTTTCCGATTTCCTCCTTCATATTTTCGTTGGCTGGATCGCCAACTTTTTGTAATAGAGGATTTTCCATACGCCGAGATAGATTTCTGCGGCGACCGAGAGATGGCTCTCCCGGCAGGGGAATAGTGGGATGAGTCAGGTACAATCATTTTTCAACGTTTGCTAAATTCTAATTTTTTTAGAAAAATTTTATCGTCTTTGAAAACTAATAACCAAAAGTTTTTTGAAAACAGATGTGGGTCCACAAAGACCAGCCCATCTCCAACCTTACGAGAGAAGACAACCAGTTGCGGCTGCACCAGCCCCAGCAGGCCAATCAGCAGAGATTTTGACTGATTTAGAGCATCATCTAGAGCGTTTGACTCTAGATATTCCAAAGACGAGCATAGATGACATTCCTCTCAGGTTGCAGAGATATGTGATTGGAGTTCCAGGACCTTTTAGGAGGTTCCTATGCAGGGTAGCCCGAGCAGTGGTTTCTTATCGTGATCATCATCAGTGATGGGATGATCGTGTAGACTCATATTTTTTACTTTTGTATTATCATTTTTGCCGATCATAAGGTGTTTCCAACCTATGATCGAAGACGATGTATATTTTTTGAAAACACTCCTATACTATGATATATCACTATTTTGACGGGTATCTGTGTACATATGTGAATGTTGTTTGTTTTACTACTTTTGATTATTGCAAATGTCTATTTATCATACTAGAAGCAATTGAATCTGCTAATGTATTTAAATGTCTTGGAATATGCTGATATTCAATGTAATCAAATTCACGTTCCAAGAGACGAACTCTTAAAAATAACCGTAATAACATTGGATTTATAATGGTATAAACCCTGTTAAGCTGTAGTACAACAAGTTCAGAATCCAGCCTTACAATCAAACTCCGAATTCCAAATGATATGGATTCAGATAATAACTCAATCACTGCACTATACTCGGCAATGTTATTTGTTGTTTGACCAAGGCTTACCCCATGCATGGATACTAACTCGTCAGAGGGTGAATAGATAACCCAAGTTGCGGAAGAAATGTTCCGTGTACTACGACAAGCACCATCAGCAAAACCAATGTAGGTTTGAAGAGACGTCGACATCTGCAATATCAAGAGTAAAACTCAGATAAGCAGGGATAGTGATAAAAACACACTCTCTAAACTAGGCACACTTTTTTAATCTAAAACACACCAGCAGTAAAGAAATCTAAACTAACAAAATCTCCACACCACATTTAAGCATAATATCGCTTTAGATAGAGCCCATTTCTGGGTTTATCCAAAGGGACACCGTCGAAATCTATCAACTCATAGGCCCCTTTTGCTAACTTTCGTTTAACAATATAAGGACCATGCCACATAGGCATGAATTTCCCAGCTCCTAGCTTGTCGTTAGCTTGATCATAAAGTAAAACTAGGTCTCCTTCTGAAAAATTTCGAGGGGTCACATTTCTATCATACTGAGCTTTTATCCTTTTAACATGAGCCTCGTTTGCTATTGCAGCATTTTGTCGATTCTCATCTAATTGGGCTAAGTACAAGAAACGTTTCTCCTCTTCAGACGTAGCTGGAAGTAATTCTATGGCTAATTTTAGTGACAGTATTTTGCATTCAATCGGCAACACAACTTCCAAACCGTAAACCAGTTGAAAAGGAGTGAAACCCGTTGATGTTTTAACTGAGGTTCGATATGCCCAAAGTGCTTAAAATAACATGGAATGCCAATTCGTCTTGTGAATACCAATGATTCGTTTGATCATGGTGACTAAAACTTTGTTAATAGCTTCAACCAGACCATTGGCTTGCGAATAATACGGAGTGGAACTATCGTGGCGCAAGCCAAGTTGGTCTGTCAGTTCAGTCATCATGACATTCCGAAAATGACTTCCATGATCCGTAATAATAGCTTGAGGAACACCGAACCTAGCAATTATGTGATTAAATACGAAAGTTGCAGCAGTCTTGCCGTCAGCTGAAAATTTAGGCATCGCCTCGGCCCATTTTGTAAAATAATCTACTGCTAAGATAATATAGGCATGCCCCCCGGCCGAGTGAGGGTTACATGTAATAAAATCAATACCCCATTTCGCGAAAGGACCAACAGCAATTATACGATGAAGAGGAGCGGGTGGCGCGCGCATTTTTCGATCAAAAATTTGACAGTTGTGGCATTTCCGAACCGCATAAATACAATCTTTGAACAACGTTGGCCAGAAATAACCTGCACGCAATATCTTTTGGGCTGTGGCATACCCAGACATATGACCGCCACATGCTCCAGAATGGCAGTCATTTAACACCTTTTCAGCTTCTTCATGAGTTAGACAACGTCGAAAAACAGAATCCGCTCCACGACGATAAAGTGTATCACCAATGATATTATACTGTTGGGATTGGAAGCGTATTTTCCATCGCTGAGTTCGTGAGATGTCAGGCCGAAAAGATTGGGTTTGGAGATAAACAATAATATCTCCATACCAAGGATCAAGTGTACTGATGAGAAACAAAGATTCGTCCACAATGGACTCTTCTGCCACTGTTTCAGTATCAGTAGAGGGGAAATCGCACATCAGTTCCACAAATACCAAAGATTTCTTTGCCTTGGATTTTTCAAATTCCAAGTCAAATTCCTGCAGGATAACTATCCATTTGGAATATTTTCCCCCTAGCAATTGTTTGGTCAAAATATACATCATGGGGTTGCAATTAGAAATTACCGTGGTTTTACGTAACAAGATGTAATGTCTAAAACGTTGGACAGCTTGAACAGCTGCCAAGGCCAATTTCTCCACATGTGTGTATTTGATTTCAGTCGGATGCAGATTCCGACTAAGATAATAAATCACATGTTCATTGTGAGATTCATCTTCTTGAACTAGTACCATCCCAATGGTGGAATGAGAAGCAGCGAGGTACAAAATGTAATCTTGGTTGTAGTTGGGAGGATGCAATAACGGTGCATGGATCAACGCGTGTTTAAGTGCATCAAAAGATTGATCAGTGATCTCGTCCCAAAAGAATGGAATATTCTATTTCAACAACCGGGTAAAACCCTTTGTAAGCTCGGCATAGTTAAGAATAAACCTACGTAAAAAGTTTGCTTTCCCCTGCAAACTTTGGAGTTGGCGCAAAGTCGAAGGAGGAGGCAATTTAACAATGGCTTCGACCTTCGATGGATCGACGCGAATGCCTGCTTTCGAGACAACAAATCCCAGTAATCGACCCGATTCTACGCAGAAAACACATTTATGTGGATTCAGCCTTATCCGATAATGCCTACATCTCATAAAAATTGCTCGTAAATGAGTGGGATGGTCGGCCCTACGTAATGAATGAGCAGGTAAATCATCGAGATATGGCTGGAAAATGTGCTTAATGTCATGAAATGCATAAGACATAGCCCGTTGAAAAGTTGCTCCAGCGTTCTTTAGTCCAAAAGGTAGTTTACAATAGGCAAACGTTCCCCATGGACAAATAAAAGCTGTTTTGGGTTGATCTGCAGGGAGTATGTTTATTTGATTGTAGCCGGAAAAGCCATCCATGAAGGAAAACAATTCACTGCCAGCACAATCATCGATTATTTGATCGATATAGGGAGTTGGATAGTTATCTTTTGGACACGCTCGATTAATATCCCTATAATCGATACATACTCTTATCGTTCCTTGTTTTTTAGTCACAGGAACAATATTCGATACCCAATCCGTTAAGGGAATTAGATAAATGAATCCTGCGCGAAGTAATTTTTCAACTTCTACTTTTATAGCAGCAGCTTTTCTAGGATGAATTTGACGTAATCGTTGACGAACAGGTTTAGCATCCGGGTAAGTCTTAATCTCATGAACAACGATCGATGGATCAATTCCTGGCATTTCTTCATAAGACCAGGCAAACACGTCACGAAATTCTTGAAATAGGGCTTTATAAGCTTTAATTTCATCTTCAGTACAACAAGCACCTATATGAATGTTTTCAATTATTCTTGGTTTTACTGAAATGTCAATGGGAACCGTTCGAGATATATTTTCCAAATTTAACTCAGAATCAGGATTTTGCAAAGGATTCTGCGGTTCTTTAACATATTCAGCAGTAAAAATTGAAGCGAAATCATCTTCAAAATGATCTAGCTCAGGTAAAAATGAAGATCGATGATGTAGATCTTCCCATGGTAAATCATCAACAAACAAAAACTCACGAATTTTCTCATCTGTATGAACAAGTTCAGGAAATGTCATTGTAACTGAAATAGATATAGAAAGTGATTCCTCATGGATCCCATTCATTGGATCAGTTTCGGTTGAAGAGGGGTTGGAAAGTGACTGTACAGCCTGATACGCAATTTCAAATGGACTCAAAGGCATCATGCCATCAAATGAATCAATCTCGGATTCGGAAGGTACGATCCAAGGATCATCAAACATAACAGTGTCTGACGAAATCATGTGAATATTTGCAGTAGAAGGCGATACGTTAGGAGGAGGAAAGGAAAAAGTTCCTAGTAAACCAGAATATTTAATCAAACCCACCCCAACATCCTTATAAGGGATAGTCGTTTTACCAACATGCTGGATTGTTTCTGAAGAGGCTGGGTCGGACGAGAAATAAGTTAACTGATTTATTGTCACGATCTTTCCTTGATATGGAAATTTTATGAGTCGAAAGACCGAATAAACAACAGTAGTCATAGCATAGGACCAACTACGACCCAAAAAAAGGTTGTAATCTAGAGGGGCATCAACCACTTCCACATCTAGATTAATGATTTTACCTTCGACCCCTATGGGTAAATCCTGCAAAATACCAAAAGGTTGAAAACCTCGACCATCAAAAGCTTTTAGAATTGTCGGAGATTGGTTAAGTGTAGGAGAACCAAGCGATTTCCAACACTGAATCGACATAATACACGTTGAAGCTCCTCATCAATCACAGTTCGAAAGATTGGTCTGTTTTTGACTAACACTGGAATCTGGAAAGCCATTTGATGAGGTAGGCGAGGTGTACTATTTTCTAAATCGAAGATTATAAGGTTAGAATCCTGAACATCGACAGCTCCTATGGCAGACAATAATAATTTACGTTGTGCTGGACACGATTGCAGCACTTCCAAAGCCGACATTGCTGAAGGAGAAATAGCTAAGTCTTCAACAATGTTGTAATTCTGAGCAGCTCTCGCATGTGGATTGAAAGCTGATTTATGAAGAACACCTTTAGCAGGCGGTTTGATTATCAAGTCTGGATTTTGTTTCTCGATCTGTAGCGGACCGGAAACAGGAGGAGTTGTATTTGATGCGTTGGCATTAGAAGACTCTCCTTCTTTTCCATCAACGGGATTCTTAGAACCGTAATCTTGTGATCGCGTCGCGACCCTTACATGAGACATCATCATAATAGGCTCTTCTAAAGTAGTCGAGGAAGAACCAATCATCTTACTATCTTGAATTGGAAAAGGATCCTTCAAGACAGCAGGTTGTTGTGATCCTTTAACGAATTTCGTAACTTCGGCTCGATATGGACATTCTTTCGTGAAATGATCTTGTTCACAAATGAAACAAGGATAGCGAGGTTTACGTTTTTCATCATTGGATTCATCTTTATCAGTTTTCTCTTTCGAATTCTTTTTGTTTTTATTCTTCCCTTTCTTTTTACCACCGGATTTAGATTTGGTCGTAGATGTCTCTACGACGTGAATATCGGCAGAAACTTCGGGGGAAGATTCTCCTTTCGGGGAATCTGGTAAAGTGATAATAGGAGAAGAATTCTTTGAAGATTTCTTCTTGCTTTTAGAATTGATTGTACCAATAATACCGTCAGCGGCATGAGACCCTGAAGGAGCTGCAGCTATTTGACCTTGCTTTGGAAGATCGAGAATTTTCTCATGTAAAGTACATGACTGTGTATATACGAGGTCAAGGTACTGAGCTTGGGCAATTACTTGCTCTTCAGTAACAACACCAGCCTTAGCTACATCTTCAGTGATCTTGGGTAACAATGATTTAACAAACCATTCTGCCAAAATTTGATCTGGAATATAAACTTTCACCAAACGCCTCCTACATTTCCATTCATGAATATGATCAGAAATATATGTTGACGTAGATTTTTTTAGTGAAGTTAATAATTCCGTGCCATTGTCGTATCTGACAGGAAACTGAAAATGAGCTAAGAAAGCAGTTGCTAACTGACTAAAGTTATGAAACGAGCCTCGTGGCAACTCAATGTACCATTTGGCTGCAAAACCTATGAGAGTTCTTTGAAAAAGACATAAACGAATTAGATGCACACCAAAGGTGATAAGTCATAACATGATTCAATGGATCCTCTCCTAACTTACCTTCGAATTTTGGTATATCATTAGGCAACTTATGAGGCATTGGCGGCCAGTTTTGATAATAAAAAATGGGATCATTCGTAAGGCGCATCAAATCAGGTAAGTCCAAAGTTGCGATAAACGGTAATTGACGGTTAGGGTCATGAAAACCTTGAGAAGCCAAAGCAGGTCCAGGAGGCAGATACCCAGGATAACTAGGAATTGGATTTGCATTAGGTATTGTGTAACCTCCCGAAAAACCAGGATGAACCGGACCATACTGAGGTTGTTGATAAGTATAACCAGGGTACGGTTGATACTGATAGTTCGGATTCTGTACATAGGGACCGAATTGCGGCTGTCCCTAGTACGGTTGATACGTAAATTGAGGTTGACTTGTAACAACTGTACTTGTACCAGCTTGTCCTGCAGGCATCTGAACTGTAGTCTGAATGGAAGGTCCTGACTGAGGTACAGAGACTTACAGGATTTGCACGGATACAGGGATAGAAGAAGTCGGTGCTACAAATACTCCAGAAACAGGTGTGACAGGTTGAACAGACGTTGCAGCAGTTACAGCAGTTTGAGGCGGAGTCTGGGGTGCACTACGCCCAGACTGTTGTACTGAAATAGGTGCAGGAGTTTGAATAGCTGGCTGAACAGGTTGCTGGGTTGGACCAGAAACCAAAGGTTTTCTAGGTTGATAAGGCAACTGCACATTAGGTTGCAAAGGCTATTGATATTGGGACGGATCCCACACCATAGTTCCGGGGTATTGTCCCATAGAAGGTTGAACGTAAGGACCAAAACCTGGTTGAACGTAGGGTTGATTAGTAAGTGGTAAATTTCCGGCTCCTTGAAAAGATGGTTGACCAGAAGGCTGTTGGAAACCTTGAATTGGGTACTGACCTTGAGGTTGATAACCCTGAGGCGCGTACTGAGGCTGGGGTTGATAAGGACCCTGAGGAGCATATTGTGCTTGGGGTTGGCCTTGAGGAATGTATTGTCCTTGAGGTTGATAACCCTGAGGTATGTACTGTCCTTGGGGTTGTCCCCCAAAATAATATGATTCCACAGTTTGTCCTGGGAAAAAGCTACCTTGAGGTTGTGCCCCGGGTGGTAACTGACTACCTTGAGGTTGCCCCCCAGGCGGTAACTGACTACCCTGAGGTTGCCCCCCAGGCGGTAACGGATTTCCTTGAGGCTGTCCCCCAGAAGGAAACTGACTGCCTTGAGTTTGAGGATTTGGAATATTACCAGACATCATAAATATTTGATCTGCGTTCGACGTTTCAATTTTAAGTCCATCAAGACCAGATGATAACACGTTTTCGATGGGTTGAGGAGTTGCTCCCGAGAAAGTACCAGACAAAGACTGATATCCCGAAGGAACAGAAGGACCACCATGTAAAAATGATTCTGGCGTTTGAGAAAACATGGATGACTCTCCGACCATAAAAGATGACGGATAATAACCTTTGGGTGTAGGATGAAATGGAATTCGAGGTGGATAAAAAGTAAGACCCGGATTCTCTAAAAAGTTCGTTAAAGAGAGATACCAAGGATTAGTTCGAATGGGGCTGTAGAAAATAGATTCACGCTCCCTAAGATTTAACGATTGAGGGGAGTCGGGAAGAGATATGTCTTCGTCTAGATTAGTAAGTTCTTCAATAGAAATAAGTCCAGAGGGAAGATTGTCTGTAATGATATTTCTTACCCTAGGTGAACCTGGATCGCTAGAAGTTGGGCGTAATAAATCTTGAGGATGTTTCCAAAACGAAGGTCGGTTTCGAGGTTCGAATATTTAGGGTTCGTCGGATAATTCACCGAGAGGGAGAAATATTTCGTGCTTGAAACTAAAATCGGTTCTTGAATGTATTATGTTGTAGGTATTTTCATAGTCGGATGTATAACTATAGATAGACTTCCAATTTATGTTGATCTAATTCTACTACTATTTGGATGCTACCGAGCACGAAGCCCTTCAAGTTGACTTGGTGAATATTCGTTTTACCTTGTATTCTCGGGATTATCATAAAACCATTCCTTGAATTAAGAAAATTATCTAATCACACGCAAGAAAACAAGAAAAAATTTCAATGAAAACACACTGAAGTCTCTAAGAAACAAACAATTGAATCATTCACTTTAAAAATCTAGAGTTAGAGCCACACACAAACGGTAACTTTAAGTACTAAAAACACTAGTTGGTGAAAATCCAGCACGTGGGGGTTCATCACCAAAAGGCGGTTAGGTGATTCACCCAACAACACAGCAATAAACTGAGACCGGTACGAGTTTCTCCACTATACCATCTCAGTGAAGATAACCCTCACCGGAGAGTCCAAGTGAGTCTGGCAAGACGTACGGTCGGGTACGGTGGGATCGTCCCTCCTTTGTCACCTTCCAGGAAAGAATCCTAAATATTATGGCCACTAAGGTTACCAGGCGAAACAAGCCTTACGCAGTCTACGATCCGGCCGCCATGCACGCGAGAAGCCGAATGCCAGAAACCCGATCCCCTTGAAGTCTCCCTTGAAATAAATCCCGAGTTTCTGAGCAAACATTGGCTCCTGATAATGGTCTGTCAGGGGTTTACGCGTTGTTAATACGTGTGTATCTTCTATCGTTCCCAATGAGGAAGGATTGATTACCCCAACGGTTGATATGATCTCATGCTTGGCTCTTTAGGAGGAGCTTCTGGAAGCATACATGCAACAATTGGAATTTCTTTCCTACGCAAAGATTTGTCTACTTGTTTGTTTTAGCTATCTTGGAGAGTTAGTGCTCCTACTCCAAGATACTAGCCTAGCTATGTTGGTGATAAGAGCCCTAGAAATAAAAGATTACTAAATGAATTTAATTAAACGTTACTTTTATGAAAATTTTGTTTCTTAAGTCGATAGATTAAATGAAAACTTTACAGATGATGTGAAGACTCGATTTAAAAAACACTAAAATGCACGTAGAATGATAATCAATTCTTTTTTTTCTTTCAATGAACTTTATCAGAAAGAGGTTGGAGTAAAATTCTTTTAATAAACAATTAATATTTCTTCACTTTAGCGAATGATTGAAAGAAAATATTTTGTCTTTCAAGTGATATATATCAATCTCTGCTTTCAAAATCCTTTTTCTTTCGAAACTTGAAGCTACAAAAACAATTTTCCTCAGAAAGAAAGCTATAAAAATTAAAAACTACTCAAAACTACAAATCTATCTTACGAGAACTATGATTTTAAACGATCTAAGTATGATACAAAAAGCTTTAAGATTTTTTGAAAGTGTTTTCATAGTTGTTCGACAAACCAAGAGTCTGTTGTTTAGAATAACAAGCAGTTAAAACACTCAAAATATATTTTTATAAAGTAAATTCAAAACTTTTGACCAAGTTTTTACGAAGATTTAAAGAAAGGAAACAAAAGGCTCAATTTCTCAATAAAGGATGTTTCACAATCGGTGGATTCAAAAAGACAAAGAGATCAATATAATCACAGATTCTTCAGACGCCAAGCTTCGAATCGCTACAAAGACCAAGTGGAAAAACAATCCAAAATGAAAAATATTCTAGAAAATCATCAAAACATCAATATCTTTTGTTGGAGTTAGATTCCCAAAAAAATCTTGACGAAACAATAATCAATGCAGCAACCAAAGAGCTAAATCCAAATAAAAATAAACTAGAGAAGAAATCTAGAAGTTTTCTACAATTTTCCACACAGTGTGACAAACGTGTTGACAGTGCCGGTCACGCCTTTGTATTCTTAACGAAAGTGCGAGGCTTACACGCCGCATCCAAAATAAGCGAGAGTGCGGTCTAGGAAAAATTATAGAAAAACTTAAAAATATTCCCAAAATTTTCAAAAACGAGGAAAAATCTAAATTACCAGTGAATCAACCAATCAAGCAGGAAAAAATGTTTCCTCAAATTAAAAATAAAAGAGAACCAAAAACCATGAAGTTCTCCCCCGGTGGGGCTCGTCATTTTGTTGTGTGGATTAATCATCTTGCGAGACAAGACTAATCTATACCAGTACTAAAAGTAACTAGCAACAAACGAGCCCAATTATACTAATCTCTCTCTAAGCATACAAGATTCATAAAAATGTTATATAGGTGTAAGGCCTAGCCTTGCTTATGTCCAAAAGTGCTTGTTTGATCTCATTGAAGTCCTTCAGGTGCACTTCGAAAGAACGTTCTTCGTGAATCTCAGCCTACAAACAAGCAAAAAGATTACATAGCACCTTTATAGACATTATTATAAAATCATACTTATAAACAGTAATGATCAAGGAGTTTATGAAATAAACCATGAATAGACGAGCTTTTAATGAGAGAAATGAGTATATTTGTATTAACTCTCAAATAAAAGAAAACCTTTACAACCTATGCCTTCGATGTCATGCGGGTCCTCTGGGGTCCAGAGACGAGAATCTCTCTCTACTGTTGACAAGCATTGCACTCTTTGAACCAAGACGGATAGAGGTGAGTGATTTAACCTCACGGAAAGTCTTCAGTTAACTAAGTACGAATCTCAACAACATTTAACTTCAATATCTTATAAAAGCTTGAACTCCCCTTGAGGCTACCCAAGGCCTCTTTTTATGGGAGTGGAAAAAGAAAGGAGGTTTCGTTCCCAAATATGAAGGGATAGAATCCTCCTTCAAAGGGATAGCTCCTTACATCAAGGGGTTAGCTCCATCGAGTGAGGGATGCATGAACCTTCTCAAAAGCGCGTATCCATTCCCGAAAATTCATCTAGAATCTTCTAGAATTCATCCCCGAAATCAACTTTTTATCTATTGGCAATATGATGCAGTAGTGTTGTCCTTGATGGCAACCCACTTGATAGAGATGTTGTCCTTGAATGGCAACCCACTTGAGTATGAAGATGATGCTGCAACTTACTTGATGAAGTTGTGCTTGATAGAATATGTCTTGATGAACTAAAATTTGATGTATCAACAAAGGTGAGTACAAAAGGTAATGAAGAAAGGAATTCAGTATGTGATTAGATATATGATGAAAAAGAGTCATGCCTCAAGGCATACGCGGATTTGTCAAAGCTAAGTGCGCGTATGCACGCGGGAAATAACGTGCGAGTCGCGTATGGGCAAAAGCGCTCATAAAGTACAAAACCGTGGGTAACCACCATGGTATTGACCCATTGTGATCGAGTAATGATCTGTCTGTAGACCCCGTCCGTCGGAATACCTACTCGAGTAATGTAGTTTTGGCTCATGGTTTCGAGGGTAAACCTATATAAGGAGAAAGAAATTCATTATGCAAATGAGGAGATGGGAGCGAAGATGTCCGAGCATGAATGAATGCTTCTCATTTGAAGTGATATCTGAATGGAAAGGGTTACGGCTTGAATGATATATGCGAATGCATGAAGCACCTATGAAGAAAATGATGAAGAAGGGAATCTAGATCCGAAATGTATTTTGTATTTTGCTACAATACATCATATGGAATGATTAGATGCGAGATGAGGCGAACATCCTGTCACGACGTAAAGGGTAAAATACATGTGAGTGTGTTTGTCTTCGAAGAATTGCAATGACCTAAAATGTCCGAAGAACCATACGCTAGTTTTCACGTAAGAAGTGAGTATATACGCGGCTTTCTTTGAGAGAAAGCGCGTATGAGAAGTGAAATTAGCTACGTATATATGTACGAAGTATACGTGGGTTTGTATGGTGGACAGGCGCGTATATACGCGGGAGGAGAGTAAGTGAAAGGAGAAGAGCGCACATGCAAGAAATAGGGTTTGCCGAAGCATGGGGTATGAAATGTCCGATGTTCTGCTTTATTGTGATGTCGCTATCCGTATTCTACGGTTCTGAAAGTTGTGTTTCCGTATCGGTTTGGCTGTATGATTAGCTTAAATGTGTGGAGTGGGTCCAGTCCCTGAAAAATATGCATGAAACGAGGCCCGGCAGGATGTGCTGCTCTATTCGAATTTGTTTGGATCCGGTGTAGAAAATTGATGAAACACTGAGTCCAAAAGGAGTGGTCATGAGTGTTTGTAGCCCTCGGTTAGGGAGTCGTAGCTCCCTTCCGAATGAGGCTGGTAAACGAGATCGTGTACGCATCTCCCCTTCCAAGGAGAAGGCCGGTAGACGAGAGCGAGGGGGTCGTAGCTCCCTTCCGAGAGAAGGGCTGGTAAACCGGCGCTTGGAGGGTGCTCGCGTGCTTTGGTGGGTGCCCGTTACGCCAGCCCTTTGTTGTAAGATGTTTTCTCTATAATAATAAAATATTGAAGAGCAGAAGCAAGCTGCTGATGGGTGGTTTTCTCCGAGCTTGGGTTTCCTACCCTAAAATCCTCGGTGTTCATGTGTGATGCTTATGTGTGATGGTTTATTCTATTCTTACCGCACATGTTTACGTGTTTATTGAACATCTAATGAATGAATGATGGAATGAAATATAAGTGAAGAATTAATGGCATAATTATATCTCTCGAGTATACGCGAGTTTTATGAAGGATATGCTAGGGTATACTTGCTAGTTTGGCTTGACACAGTTAGCGTATGGGTTTTAGAGAGTGAAAAAGTAAAAAGTTTGATAAAGTCCTAATACTCGATTCACCCCCCCCTCTCGTGTATTTTTTTCCAACATTATCTTTACTTTCTCACTTTTTGAGTTTTGCTGAGAGGTCCCGCACCCATAACACAAAGAATGTGCGGTATGGTTCCACAGACAAGCGGAACTTTAGGTGCGGGACGCGCAGCAATGAATAGAGAAAAGTGCAATACCAATGTTTAGGGGATTTTTTAGGAACTTTTCTCCGATTTTGACAGTTTCTTGACATGAGGAGCTAATATGTTAGACTTGCAAAAAGGAGGAAGTAGTGAGTAATAATGAGCTCATACTCATAGCAAAATGTCGGGATGACGGTTTTTAGTGTAACACAGCTCATTGGTAACTTTATATGGATAAGGAAAAATTGCGATATGTGTGGTCGTTAAAACATAAAACCAACAAAAGAAGAATTTCAATGTTAGTATATCACTCCAACATAATAAATAAACAAATAGCTCCATAACTTTACCTAGAGTAAATACTATGTTCAAGAGTGAGATTCGCACTCATCGAGATTGCGCAAAGCTTTGTATAAGGACTATCATCAATCGGTAAGGTGTTACATGGTCCATATTCTCCTTCTTCCCGAGAAGTTTTGGCCTCAACTTTGCTCCACAATTTGGATAATTCATTTAAGAACAAAGGCTTCCTTGAATTTTATGGAGTCTTCAACCCCGTATACGTACGATCAATTGATGCTACACCAACAAATGAATCATTGAACATATCAACAAGAGAAATTAATTGACATATAAAAAACATATATAGAGCACGAAAAGCAAAGATACAAAAAATTGGAGAACAAACCACTAAAATGTGCACAAAATGCAAACCAACCTTGGATGAAGTCGCCTTCAAGAATCAATATTTTCCTAGATAAATGCATGTAGAATAACATATCAGTCCTGAATGTAACGCTGTACAGTACTCATATAAGAAAAGTACACACGAATGAACTTCAATATTTTCTTAGTCATAAGACTAAAAGGTGAAATGCACTAAAAGCCTTTGAAATGACGAATTTAAACATGTTTCAATGTGTCTATTGAATACTACAAACAAAAAAAGAAAAATTCTGCTACGTATCAATGCATATGTGCATTTCATCATGTGCTCAAACTAGTCATAACAACCCTACTTAAAGCAAAAGTGAAGTGCATAAAGAGTTTAGACAAATTATCAAGAATTTAAAAGAACTTACAAGAGTTGAAGCCTCCACACCATGCAGATTGGTCCAACCATTGTTGATAGAGGCACACGATTTTCCCCATCAACTAATAGATTCATATGGTCCATGATTATCCAACCACTCACGATATGTGGTGAACTCGGATTTGTCCTCCCTCTCGAGAGCATAAAGATGCAGTAGATTTGGAAATTTTTTGAAGTTTTTTGATGGAACAATATCATATTGTAACTAATTGTTTCTGCGGCATCTCTGCAGTAAAACCCCCTTATGGGTCATAGTGGTGTGCCTAATTTTCCATTCCCCTCTTTATTAAACTAGCTCCTGCGTCCCGTGCCACCCTCCTCCTCTAGCTACACTAGCTTCTCTTATTTTTCTTGTATCCAAACTAGTAGTACCCCACCTCTTTCGCCACTTTTCTCTCTTGAACCATTGCTCTATAACATTCGAAGTCAAGTGGAGATACCCAGCATAATACTAGCTCTCAATCTATGCAATAGAGAATCTAAACTCTCTCTTCTCTCCACGTTTAGCGCCGAGCTTTAAGAGTGTCGTTAGCTCTCAGCTTCTTCTCAGGTTGTATACCAAAAAGTCGCCATGTTGGCATCTACCTCATATATGCTTTTTCCACCTCCATGTTTTTACAAAAAAAGAAAACACATGCCGGCTTAAAGAACATAGCCTTGGAACAAAATTATAAGGTGGCATTTGCTTCACCATTTCAAAGGCAAATCCCCATTCCCTTTTGCCACAGCCAATCTTGCCACTAAGGTAAAAGCACCTCCTCATTTGGGAGGAATTTGCAGATACGAGTGCATCTCGTTAATAAATTTCAAAGCCTCTCTTGCGAGCCAATTCCATCATTTCTTCCATTAATTTCTATCTTGTAGCCTCATCTTACGAGGTACCATCCTTATCCTTCTTTGTCATTTCATGATCCGGTTTGAAGGGCATATATCTTGTTCATATCTACTATTATCCTCACTCCCACTCTTTGCGTGTGCCTACGAACACCATGGCAGAGCAGTAAGAGCATATATACAAAAAGTCACATTGTAGTGGTGGCTGGTTAGGTTCAACATCTTCTAAAAGTGCTTTATGTCATACAATGATATTTCTTCCGAGTAAGTCTCCTCATTTGGAACACATGTCAAGGCTCAAATTTTAAATTCGCTTCCGGCGATTGCCTCCCTCTTTTTCTTTGATTGAGTGGATTCAACTCTCTCAAATACGAAGTTGTCTAATAACATTAAGAAATATAGCAGCATTATGAGTACCTTGCTCATCATCTACAATGAAAATTGTTGAAGTAGAAGACTCTCTTTAATTTGGAACCAAATTGGAATTAAATGTAGGGATGCCACTGCTTTTGGAAGGTTCAGGAAAATTTTCTCAAAAGCATAGTGCATAGGTTCTTTTTTTCTTCATAAAGGTGGGTAACTTGTAGTTTTTCTCTCACTCGGGAATTTTCTTCAGCGGCTTGAATTTCTTCTGCTGTAAGCGTCACTATTTCCATGGCTTTGGCTTCTTGATTTTGTGAGAAGGATCCCTGTAGATTGAACCAACCGAGACCAAGAGGTTGCATTGTGATGCTAGAAAAATCATGTATAAATAATGCGTTACGGGGAGTTCATAAAAATACCTCATTGGTACATTAAAGCAAAAGTGAAAAATGCATAAAGAAGTTTAGCGAATAATAATGGAAAATTTTAAAGGAACTTACAAATTCGAAGCTTCCAGACTCACGTAGATTGGTCCAAACATCGTGGTAGTTACATTGTGATGCTAGAAAATACGGATATAAGGAATCTTGTTGAAAATGGCGACAACTCCTCCATTCCTTTTGTTCCTTTTGAGAGAGCCAATCCGAAAGCTTCCTCTAGTGTTGAATATGCCTTAAGATAATTTATGCCAAGCTCGGTGCAGGTATTAAGCTAGAAAAAAACCGATTTGATACCCTCACTGCTGTCTCCACCTAGCCTGTGAGAGATTCAACAACTAGGTTTCAATTTTTAGTACAAAGTGAGAATAGACGTCATACTGGCCAAAATAGTTGGATGTTAAAATCGAACTACAAATAGCAGGATTACAAGCACCAATCGAGAAAAAGCGCTGCTAACTAACTTCTCCACTCAAGTGATTACAATAAATAGGTTAGGAGGATGAAGCTCATAAATCCATGTAAATGGTGACATTCTAGTTTTTCATTTTGCAGAAACCGAGAAGATAAACAAAATAATTTCAAGTGGAAGGAGAATCGCTTACTTGTGTGAGAAAACCAACGTCGAGAACGAAAACACAATGGTACAGCAAAGCGAATCGGAAAGAAGAAAAAGGCCGAGCCGTAGCTGGAGACTTTAAACACCAAGGACATAAGTGCATAGAGCGACAATAGATAAATATTTAGAGAAAAAAATACCGCAGTAGAGAGTGACCACTTGTTGCCCTGGTCTTCCTCGAACTTGGATTTTACCCTATGCTCGAGATAACCATATACAAATCCGCGTGAATATGAAAAATGCCGATGTTGTAGACCATGTTCCCTAAAGTAAAAGGCCACATGAATGCCCAAGCGTTATTTTCTTTGTCTACCTTGATGGGAACCACCATTACTACACCCGATTCGGTCCATGGTTGTGTGGAATCCACATGTTTACTTCAACTCGACGGAAAATCTGTGAGTATCGCTGAGCAACCGCATCAAACTTCTACCAAGAAAAGTTGAAATCGCGTTGGGGAGGAGTTGATTTAGCTTGGTGATCGGAAAAGGATTTAAAAATCTAATAATTCAACGGACTATAGAAGCCTAGAAGGTAACCTTGAGATAAATTCAACAGACTTGCTCACGGCCAAACGTATTAACCGCTTGAAGCGACTAGTATTGGTAATGAGTAAATGATGGTAATGGTAAATATCTATAAAAATTGCTACAGGGTTTAATGAAAAATGTTTTAGGGTTGGAGGATTTGATCCTCGCCATAAATTATACCCGGCTCTCTTCAGTATGAACATGGCCCGAGGAGCCACATGTTCATCACGTGACATAAGTGAACGTGGCACCGTATAGTACTATGACACAAAGTAGAGCTTTATTATGTACTAATTTGCATTGTGTGGTAGAGCTTTGTATAATATCAATTAATTTAGTAGAGATTTATTAATATCAATTAATTTTTAACGTTTGATAATACTCTATCACAATATAGGAATAAGTGTATGAATAAATGTACTATATTTTTCAAATGAATTTTTAGCTATAAATAAAATATGATGATATATTTTAGACAATATATTTATATATAATTATGTTTCATAGTTGACATTGAAATTCCTATAATGGTAAGTATTATTAGATAATAAATATTAAAAAAATTAGAGTGGCATTGTCCTTCATTATCTCAATAGACAAACCATTTTAAAATGGAATGAATATGTGTTGGGACATACATAGTAAATAACTAATTAAAGGGTGTTTGTTGAGTTGAACTACTTTTACATTTTATTTTTAGTAGTTGGCTTGTAAGCACAAAGCACAATTCTCTAGCTAAAACCACTACTACAATTCTTTCTGTAAAATCTAATAATTTGCTATATCCACATTTTACTCTTTTTACTGTAAGCATATTCAAAAACAAGAAACTTGTGAAGCAAGTGTGTTGCACTTCTTATTGTTCTCAACTATAACCAACCTAGAAATTGCAAAATAACTCCACATTCACCTTCAAAACAAAAATCATAGAAACTTACAACTTGTTCAAAATATACAATGGAATTTATTTTCACTCTTCATTTATAATTCACTCACAATACATAGTATACAAACATATAGATTTATTTTAAGCACTACATTGTATGACAAAATACTGATTTACTTTAATGTCATAATTAATTCTTTATAGATATTTTAATTTTTTCATTTTCATTAAAATAATTATTACTTTATTTTAAATGTTTTTATTTATAATTAAATATATATATTTTTAAATCTAAACTACTTACTACTATTAATTATTAATTGGTATTTTATTTTTGAAGTATTGATGGCCTATATGGGGATGAGAGTACAATAAGTCATAGTAGAAAATGGTTCTTTATTTGTCTTTGGTTAAAAAAAATAAGGAATGAGAAATTGTCTAATATGTTATATATATGTGTGTTTTTTTAAAATAAAAAAGGAAATACAAATTGAATTGGAAGTGATTATTTATTTATTATATATGTATTAGAATGATAAATCTGAAAATACACTAATAAATTTGTTTCTTTCCCACACTTAATAAAATTAAGTTTCAAATGAATTTAGATTAATAAAATTTTAAAAATTTTAAAATTATTAATGAATAAATCAATTTCTATAATATCATAACTTTTTTCAACAATTAAATCACACTTTCTACCATTATAATTTTCTATGGAAATTGAACTTTCTCTAAAGATGACTTCTTAATTTCCCAGCATTAAATCTAGCCCTACATATTATCATAAAATTTAAACAAATTTTAAACTATTATCTAATTATTACATTCTCATATATTCATAAATTGTATATTTATTTTTTTAAAGAGTTATCTTTAAGTGAGATTTTTATTTTCTTAAATTTGGGTGGATTTTATTATTTATTTTATTCATAAATTATTATATATTTACTTTTTATTTCTAATAGGAATGTGTATTAATTTCCTACACTTCTTAGAATGTTTTAATCATGGTGTGTGAAAAATTCTAATCATGGTGTTTTAACAACAAAAGGTAGTAATTCTAGAGACATTTATTTGAAAAAACAAAAAAAATAATGCTCAGAAAAAATTTCGAGGGATATGCATACGATAAAACTAACATCCAAATCCAATTATAGCCAACTTTGGAAGAATGCACTGTAACCCAAAAACCAAACTAACAAAAGATTAAGCATTCTAACAAATCATTAAAAGAAGAAAAAGGAAAGTAATTAAACAAAATAAAAACAAAACCCTTATCAAAGGTGAAAACAACATAATTTTGACTTACAAACAATGCAAGCTTAAAAAACCATTGTCTTGATTTCCCATTAAAGAGAAAACCCGATACGATGAATAACCCATACGAGAAAATCCCCATGGAGGATTAAAACAATCGAAATTCATTGACAAAACCCTCGGAATACAAAACCCCGATGATCACTAACGCCAAAATAACTCCAAAACCTACCGCAAATTCTCCATAAAACCTCCAAACCCTTCTCAAAAGCCAATACACATATAAAAATCGAACAAAGAAATGAAAATTTATGGATTAAAAAAATTAGAGCTACATACTTGTACAAAGGGTTCATGAAATACAGCACTAGCTTATAACACTCACTTCGCCGATTACGAGGCTAAACACCCGCCAAATCTAGGTAGGAATTTGGTAGGTCATGCAAGGACTCGGAATAAGAGAATTGAAAATTGTATATTGCACATAAATATGTTATTATTACACGATCCTTGAAGAGGTGCTTGTGCCGCGCAGCGAGGCATCCACCAAGTATAATTTTTCCGTGAAAAATGTTGATGTGCAACCTAGGGAGGCCATCCTTTCACCTTGGGACAACATGAAAGATCCAACAATTCCGAAAGATGGTAAAATTTCCAAGTGTCTCGATTGGAAATGGTCACATTCTTACACATCATCTGGTCAAGGGCGTGCAAAGACGTTTGAGTCGAGTCAAATTCCCAAAATAATTGGGAAGCATTGCGAAGTGGTAACGATAAGACAAATCGATGGATCTGGAGGGTTTGCTAACCTTTACGATGGAATCAGCGTAGCATAGCTTGGCCGGAACAATAAGTCCGTGCCTTCGACTACCATATCCAATTGATGGATTGCAAAGATGAGTGCGCTTAGTGCCACATCGGAGCCAAAGACAAGGCAAAGAGCCCGGGTCCAACAAATTGATTGAGGAGGCAAAGTGTTGATGTAAACCAATCGAGGAGTGTCCTCTTTGATGGAAAGTGAGGAGGAGTTTTTAGTTTGACGGAAATCGAGGATTATGTCTTGTACTATCGCGACACTATTGAGATTTTGTGACACCTATATGAGGATGACGAATCTCAACAGGTGTCACCGACAAGAACCCCCATAATAGAATGCCTATCGACTATGAGATTAATATAGATGGGATAAAGTTCCAGTCGTTACGGTGTCATGTTCCATCAATTAATGCATTGGAAATACATGAAATGTTATGAGGGTGTCAAATAAAACCAAGGTAAAACCTCTTCGAACTAAAATAAAAGGAAAACTGGGTTAACTCGATCTATTATCATGTCCCCTTAACCTAAGTCCTTGCGATCCTCCTGACCGCACATACAACTTAACCCTCTCCACTCCCTTCCAACTGGGATGAAAAGGATTCAATTTCAATAGGAAGATTTGACGGGATGAAGAAACTCAAGTAAGTTGCAGATTCACGCATCCTCCTTTACTATTCCTATAGCAAGCTCAACCCAGCTCGACTCCCCCTCATCTCCCCAATTTAGGATAAAAAAGGCTTCGATTTCAGCAATAGGGAAGAACATGCGAGGATAGGGAACCTCGAGAAAGAGATTTAGCTATTCCATGCATCCTCCTTGGCTTTGTTTGCAACTAAAGCTATAGCTCCTTCAACACAGATTAAAATACTTAAATAGGAAGAAATGGTGGGATCAAGAACCTCCTACAAAAAAGCGCAATAGGAAGAAATGGTACGATCATACTGCACCATTCGATCACGTAAGAAGCCCTCGCTTTGCAATGCATTTATTTCCTATGGAGAGACATATCATGCACAAATAAAAAAAGAGGAAGAAACACTTATTGATGTGTTCTAATTGTTTGAGCTAGAGGAATGTAAAGTAGTAGACATGATATAGCCTAAGAAAAATGGATCCGAAATCCAAACCAACCACCCTATGAATTTTAAAGGCCTAGAGGTAATCCCAAATTTTTATTCTACTTTTGACTTAGAAAGCACCTTTTCTTAGTCTCAATAAATGAAGCAAATAGTCTCAACCCCTTGGAGAAGGAAATTTGGAGAAAAACAATTAGCATGAACAAACAAAAGAATCCAATGAGCTGAGCTAAGAGGGGTCTACCTTTGTAAACAAAGCATCCATAGGCTTGTTAGATTTGAAATATGAATCTTTACTAGAAGGTGAGTAGTCTTCCCATCACCAACCACATCCAATATAAAGGTACTAGCCTACAATACAAATTACTGCTCTCCAAAATAAGGTGTAGTCAATACCAACAATATCATATTATGAATCAATTACGGTGATGATTTGCAAAAGTACGTTTCATACATGTGTGAAAGAAACAATCCATTTGGTTAGTAGGAAGTATTTTTGAAGGCTTAAGAAATCCCCTTGAAGGAGACAAGAAGGGTTTGAAACCATAGAATACAATTTTATCTATGAACCCTGGTTCTCAGACCCTTAGGAGAAATGTTAATAGTCAATAGTCTAATATTAGATGATATCCCTAATCTCATATCAATCTTTGAGAACATGTAGTTCCCCTTGATTGATCGAACAAATCATTAATCACTCAACAACTGGATACTTATTCTTAATGGTCACCTTCTTCAATTGCATGTAATGAATGCACAATGCGAGATTACCATCCATCTTCTTCACGAATAATACTAGTGTGCCCCATGGTGATACAATTGACCCTAATGTGTCCCTTGTCCAACATTTCTTCAGCCTTGCAACTTTAGCTCTACCAGCTATGGAGTGCTCATATTTAGTATGGTTTTTATGTTGTAAGCTGCTCACAGGGACCAAACTCAACTAGGAAAATACACTTCCCACCCGTGAGGCAAAAAAAGGTTGAAATATTTAAGCGAAATGCATCTTGAAGCGTGTTGTAAAGCTGGGTACTTTGCTCAAGATATCTACATCCTCAACTTCCCTTATGTTTGTCACTAAAAATATGTACTACAAAGTAACACACACTTGTTCATCGCAACTACACTTCGATACTACATAGTTGTCACCATTCTAATTGATGTTTCCTTCTTCTTACCTTGCAAGAGATATGCCATATGTTCTCCATTGTCATCCAAGCACTCAATATCTTTGTCACTAGTAGTCCACTTTTGGTCATCTATGGAGATACAACTAGTCCATATATAAAAGCATGTTATATGAACCCAATGAAAATACATTCAAATGTGTTGATGTAGACACATCACCGTTCAAATCAAATGCATAAGATCTTACCCAATGATGAACTCGATTCTTTGTACCCTGTATCCAACTACACTAACCAAGACTATGCATGTGCTTCTTTTATTAGAAACCCACACTTATCCACCAGAGTCAAGATTAACATAACTATAATTAAATCCCAGGACAATCAAAATAGAAACAAATTGATCACAAAGCTTATCGTCCATCTCGATAATAGATGTCTAGTGATCACGCTTGCCCTGTTATCCAATGCTACATAGATCCGAGGAACACTTTGTCCAACATCCCCCGCTCTTTGTGCTTCCTAAGCATTGTAAATATGTGGTCTACCACCTCGTGATGTTGTGTATAATATCTCTATGTGATGATCTTTGCCGCTATGAAAACATATTCATCCAAAGGAATAGAACCAGACATCACCCAAGGAGAATGGAACCATGCTATGATACCACTCTATAACACCCTCCTTCGAAATCTACCCAAGTAACGCCAACCTCGGGAAAACATGTGACGAAGAGTTACTATGATATTATTCAACTCCCTATAAATTAGTTAAGGAAGTTGGAACCGATCGTAACACATACTAACCTTTCGACCTTCTCGCACTTGCACGCAAAACCCCCGGGAGCCATCCAACCCATCCAGGGTGACCAACCCTTGAGACAAACCCAATATTTTTCTTCATCAAAGCCTTAATCGATCCCTTGACATGGGCATTCTTGCGACTTAGAACCTCCAATCACTCCCACAACAAGGCATGCATGTGACTAGGGACCTCGAGACTGTGTTCTTTGCTAACGACTCACGATTTTGAGCCACTTTTTTAGGGCCCAGGACTCAAGCCACCGCCAAAAAGTCTATGAAGCTTCCGCAAAATTAAAAGTAACACCAAAAGAATGATAAAAAATTTAAATACTTGAACAAGGACTTGAGTTGACCCCTACTAGCCATGACAACCATTTCATCATACATGTCACAAATATGCATTCTACAGAGTTAAAAAACGATGTACATGAGCACAAAAGGGGTCTCACAATTATCTCGAGAATCATTATGAAGCATTGATCTGCCTCAACTCATAATAACTGCATTACCATCTATTAAGCCATATATTCATTGTAAATTTAGTGATTAACCAAGAACATGATGAGAGCCATACATTATCATTGTCATAAAACTCAATCATAACCAACATATAACCAACAAAAAATATCAAGGATATAACAAAAATATAAGTCACATATAAAACAAGTATATTTTACCCATAAAAATATACACAAGGGAGAAATAGCTCTCATTTGATGATTGCATAGGCTGACCAACTATGGGACTTCCATGAACCACCCTGAGCCATAGGCTAGGGCCGGAACCAAATCTTTCTTTCCAACGAGTCACCCTCATGCCATATTCCAAGCATGAATGTGTGATCTCATAGAACAAATCAATCAAAACCAAACCAAGGATTCTAGAGGCCAAATCACCCCCCAACACCTCAATCTAGGTGATTCCACTTCATGGTAGAAAATCACTAACCATCACCATATTGGTCTCTACCCAGCTACTGTCCCAAGGCTCCAACGCATTTTTTTCCAACCGGGGCTTCCATGATTAGCAACTCAACACACATTTGTTATCGAGCTTCAAAGCATTTTTTCCAACTAGGGCTTCGGGGAATAGTAACTCAACCCACCAAGGGCTTCTTGAGAATTTTTCAAACCAAGGCTTCTAGGAACTAATAACTCAACCCACAACCAAAGGCACCAAAGAAAACCAACCGTAAAATAAAATTAAAACCTACAAAACATGGTTATCTACGAAATAGCAGCAGGCTAGGAAAAACCATTGTTAATCCATGCAATCCCCCATGCCATTTACAAATCATAACCAAATAACCACATGCATATGCCATGCACTGCCAAAACTAGTAAGAGAACCATACATGAAATCTCGCACTGGCAGAAAAAACCCGCTATAGCTATCGATCTCGTTGTTCTCTTGCGTCCGTTCTCTTGCTTTTCCTTTGCCTTTTCACGATCCAAATCCAAAGTATGCCACACTCCCCTCCAAGAGTGCTCTAAGAAACTCAGAAGTGTCGAAGAGTATGAGAGAGAGAGAATAGAATGAGAGCTCGACCGGAGCTAGAAAATTTTTGTGCAAAAGCTACCAGCCCGAGTCCTCATAAGCTTTTTATCAATGAGGGCCTCACGTCCTTCATTTTCCACATTATTTTCCATTTCATTTTCCTCCTCACATGCAACCCTGTGACCTTTCACCTCCCCTTTTCTCTCTGATATTTTCCATTATTTTTCATCAAAATAAAATACCAACAAATGTTTCATACCTTTCCAAAGACTTTTCCATTTCCTTTTCCAATTTCCATAACCATTAATAAAGTCGAAATGAACACCCACTTGGATCTATTTGCCCAACATTTAACTTGGAATACGTGTCCCATGACCAAGGTCTTATTTTACCTTTATTCAACTTTTACATGGATTTTTTTACCGGGGTTGTTACAACTTCCTACTCACGTGGTAGCTTCAACCTTCAATTCTTCATCAAACATGGCACTTTCCATATTTCCACAATCAATCACTTGTTTCAAAAAAGAGACCACCAAATCTAATCAACATAATTTTCATCCACTTTGTGGTAATATATATATGAGCATGCATGTGCTCATTAACAATTTCAACTTCACCATATTCATCATTTGTTGTTGTGGATTCATGAGAGATAAACATTCAGACTCTACAAACCATTACTTCATATGAAAAATTGTCTTTGTTATTCTCAAACTTAAATGCTTCAAACTATGATGCAAAGAAGCCATCATAAACTACTATCATACCAACTAGATCACACACATGTGTTATTCACTTCTTTATTAGAAGCTTTACCATCATCAACAAGGACTATTGTTGGATTCACTCAATTCACTACTCACTTTTCGGTCACCATCCACATGTGTCTCATCGTAGTGGGATTCACCATCATCTTCACCATCACACTGTTACAGTGGGGTTCTCGAGCATTTATATGTTCTTACTCTACCTCACATGTAGGGGCTTCAAATTCTCACTCTGCAATATTTTATGTGCCTTCTTCATCCATATGCATTTACGCATGATGAGTTTCACTTTTATAGTATTTATGACCATCATCCACATTTGAGTGGGATTCTCCAAGCTCTGCTTTTCCTCCTAGAGTCTTGATCATTTCAATCTCGTGAGCTGAAGTTAAATTTCTATTGATTCTTAAACATATTGTAACATATTTGCGCTCATGATATTATGTCACTTCCTTTATACCAAATTCTACTTCCCGGGGTCTTCCATGCTTTAGGGAAGATGTAGCTTTTGCACTAATTTGCCGCAAGGACTTCTCATCCAATGCATGTTTTATAAGATGAAATACTCTAATATATCACATACTTCATCACATGGGTTATTAAATCGAAACTCAATCAACACTTTACATCGAAGAAAAGTTTTCATTTTGACAGCTTCCATAAAAATAAAATTTTACTGAGTAAAAGTATGCTGAAGTGTTACCCGATTTATCCCTGATCCATTCATCCTCGATTTTTTCTACTTCATCTACTTTTCTTTAGATGCCTCGAATGTGGAGAGAACCTCTATGAGATCTTCAAAATACTTTGGCTCTTCCTCTCGATTTATTTTCTCGGTTTGCTTCATTCTTACGTTGTGACCCACGGTTGTAGTATTTATTTTGTCTTCTACCTTCTTTCCTTATTGTGTTAGCCTTATAGAAATTAATTTCACATAAACTTGATTATCTTTAAAAATAAAAGTTTTAACCTTCACTTTAATCGGTGGTCTCCCAACAGCTACTGACGTAAGTTTTCTAAGCTCTTCTATGAATATTCTTATGGAGGCTCATGGCTACAACTTACGATAGAGACCCCTTCTTTGAGTCAGGTGGTGGTGGCTCTTTCCTCCTGATATGGTGGTGGCTCTATAGGCTACTCACCCTAATATTTTAGTAGTTGGGTTTATAAACTCTCAACGAGCTCTAGTTTCTACTTATGGACCAATGGATGCAAACTTTGATTTGTAGACTACTCACAATAGAGCAGGAGGCTCTTAGTGGAAGTAGCTCACGACCTTCTTAACTTGTTTGGTGCTTTGAAACCTTGTTAAACCTTGCTTTCGATACCACTTGTTATATTCACTAAAGATGCAAATATAAAGATGCAAACACAAGACAAATAAGTACATGAGCTTCTTCTTGAATAAATAAGTTATATTCATTAATTATTCTCTCATATGTACATCCATTGAATTGTTGTTATTCTCTTCTTGCTTACTTTACACATTACAATGACCACCATGAGTATATAAGCACTAAAACTTTCTAAATATGGAATCATGCAAACTCTAACTTTCCATTTTCTTCATGCAAACTATGACTCATGACACTTTTAACTAACTTTTCAAATTCACTTTTTAACATAAAATTTTCAAACTTCACATTAACATAAATTGACATTTTTTATTTTCCTTCACTTAGCTTTTTTCTTGACAAGGAATTACCTTTTTTTAAATTTGATTCACTTTGCACTATCTAATATTAGACTTAATATACTTAACTTGCTTTCCTTCACTTAATTTAACTCTTTTACATTGCATGCATACGACGAGTACTTGCTATTTCTATCAAGTGAAACAATTTTGATCTATGACAAAGTTGCGATGGATGATTGTAAATGAAATAGGAAAATTTGGTGATAGGTTTGTATGAATTGTGTGCTATTTTTAATTTAAATTGTTATACAAGGCTAGAGTTCACTTGATTGTAACACATTTGAATATTTGACAAACCATTAGGCCAATTAGGTTGTTGATTCTATAAGATTACTTCATTCATATACAGGTTTTCATATTGGTTATGGTTAAGGCTATCAATTGTATGGAATTATTATCTACATACTTCAATAAGTGTTAAACTTGTGAATTTTAATGATCATGAAATATAAAAGTGAGGTGTAGTATATAATCACATAGTTTCATATTGAGAAAATCGATAGAGATGAAATGAGTCGGATGCACCACAAACCCTATGGAAGTGATGAGCCATCGCGGGTGCGCTAAGTCGAGTCTCCAATATGGAAGGTGACTATCAAGGGCATGATGATGAATTTTTTAGAGTTAGAATTAAAGTTTATGCTAGAGTACTATTTCAACCTCCTTCACAATTTCTTTACATATATCTCTATTAAGTGAGGAAGATAAACCATATAATTGTTACTCCTAGTTCGAAATGATATCAATTACTAATATTACTTGGTTTCTTAATAATGCATTCGTGGTTTTCTAATTACGAGATGAAAATATTTACCAACATCTTAATACACAATAATAATGAAAATTAATAAAAAAAAACATTAAAATGCATTCTCGTATATATATATATATATATATATATATATATATATATATATATTACAATATTAGTAGAAAGTTTTTTTTACAATAAGACTTTAAAAATTTAAATACTAAATTTTTATCTAAAGAAATAATTAAATTATTGTTACTTATCTCTTTGATATATTTGTTCAACACTCAAAAGAAAATTGAGATGTGACTATAAGACATGCAAGAATCATAAAATTTTGATTTTTCATTTTAGAAGAAAAGAAAGAGAATGATAAGGTTTAAAATGCATATATGGATGAATTTTGCTGATTTTTTATTTTATTTCTTTTATATATAGTTTTGATATATATATATATATATATATATATATATATATATATATATATATATATATATATTTTCAATTGAGAAAATATTTAAAATTTTTTATCGTTATATCACGAGGAAAAATCATAATTTTCATTAATATGTGAAAAGTACATGTTGTAGATGCATTGCATATATGCATTTTGTGTGACTTTGTGGTCACATCATATAGTTCTACAGGCGAGAGGGTGTACAACATAGACTATTAAAAATAAATAGAGTAAGTGCAATAATTTAAGTTCGGTTATATCATGATAAAAAAGCATCAAAAAGTTGAGTTATCAATCACTAAAAGTCTCAATGGTCAATGAAGGGTTGTTGATGATAGGTTATAGTGTTGAGCATCCCTCTACTTTTCTATATGCCGAGTCTCCCTATGTTGGGACGTGTCGCCTTGGAAGGATCGTTGGAAATGCAGCTTGTGTTCCCCTGGTAAATATGAGAACATGAGAGATGGATAAGAATTGAGCTTTTTGGGAGATGTCATAGATCTTCCAATATAGTCCGAAGTGTGTGCACGTGACAAGTAGTAGATTTATTGAACCAATTGATGATGATTTTAGAGTCTCCAAAGACTTGTAGATGGGTGGAAATCATGCTCTAATGCAAACTAAAGGGAGATGGCGGAGTGTAAACGTGAGCGAAGTTGTTCGTTTGAGGGCCCAAAACCATCTTGATTTTGTAAAAGTGTTAGTGGGGAAATGTGTGAAGGAGGGCACCACCCCGCATCCCATGGGTTGGGGCACAGAGCCATCGAAGTAAGCCTCTAGGGTATGTCGAAATTAATAACTTCTGCGGAGATGATAGTTCGAGAGTGGATCGCGAGAGGGTCATCGTCGGGGATGCCGTTGTAGATGGATAAAATGGATGAAGTGATCGAGCGCCGGTTGGGGAGGTGATCACCGACATATGGAACCATTCCTAGCCGACCAAATTCCCGACGAGATGAGAAGGGGAATATTGCCCTAGCCTTATGCGGGAGAGCGAGTAGTTACACCGAGAGTTGCTAAGCCTCCCCTAAATTCATTCCATGCCACTACACGAGTTAATGCCCATATCGGGATGAGAATGGAAGTCTCCAAAGTGCTTCGGGAGGAGTGGCAGGTGTATGAAGAGATGATCGACTTGATCTCGCAGTCTACCCGCCAGTGTACACCAAGAGGGACCATGGATAAGATCGTTTGTCTTTGGTTGTCCATAATGGGAGCGCAGTGTATTGAGAATGCACCACATGAAGGAGTCCGGTGTGTGGAGGGTGCCACCCTGAGTTTCGCGATGAGCATCCACCACCAACATTGCACCCTGTGAAATGATGCGAAAATATGAGTAGGTGGCCTTCTTTTGGAGAGTATCGCCCCGGATTTAGAGAGGGGGCCCGGATTAATTCATCATCCACAATACAGTCGGATATGATCTTCG
Source organism: Pinus albicaulis (assembly GCA_034641835.2). NCBI lineage: Eukaryota > Viridiplantae > Streptophyta > Pinopsida > Pinales > Pinaceae > Pinus > Pinus albicaulis. The sequence goes on along the minus strand of CM076569.1, from coordinate 456,383,344 downwards.
TAGTGCGGTTGTATAAGACTTACGGCTTGTTTCATTGGCCCCGAGTTCCAAGTTGAATACGCAGTTTTCCATCCTTCCTTAGAATAAGTGGGAACTGAGGGTCGGAAATTTGTGCGGTAAGATTGGATGTCTTTTTCTGACAGATGGTTGACAATGTCGCACGGTAAAGTGTGCGCATTCCCACATCCTAACCGGGGATCCAATTAGATGTGCGCTTGATTCCCAAGTCGATTCTCCAAGTGGAACCATTTTGAATAGAGTGAGGTGATAACAACATTCCATATAGTTGAAATGTTACCTGAAGATAGCTCCCCGAGGGGCTGTCCCAGTCTGAATCTTAATGATGTTCATGGGCCAGTGTATTCATGTGAGCCACCCACATCCGAGAGATTCTTGGAGGTCATCATCGTCAGCCCATTTTGACAGAGGCTTTGTGAAATATGTCCGGGTTTTTGATGCCCATCCACATTTTTTAGCGGGAGAGAGCTGATGCGGTCCCATTTAATCCTGCGATTTCCTATCAGTTTCACATTCCATGAAACTTTGTTGCATAATGGTTGTATTCGATCTATGATGGCTCGAGGTATCCCAAGCAAGGACATCGAGGGTGATTTTATAGATTATATTGTATTTAATTTATTGCAAATTTATATCAAAGTTTAGTTGAAGTAATTTAAATTTTTTTCACATATATATAAAAAAAACAATTTTAGTTCATGGAATGTAACTCATTTGACAATCACCTTATTATGAAGTGTTATGTAAAAACATGAGATTCAAAGTGGAAATACATGAGTGGCTTAAATGAAAAATAATATTTTTTTCTGCGTTTATTTATTATATTTTTAGAATGTGGTATAATCAAAAAGGAAAAATGAATGTAAAAAAATAAAATTGACATGATTAAATTTCATGTGGTTTGAATATCTATTTAAAAAAATTAAAAGTATAGTTATCCACTATCAAATCATGTAATTTCGGTGAAAAGAATGAAGGTTTAAAATCCATGTATGGATGAATTTTTATTTTTTGTTTATTTATTTATGTATATATATATACTCTCTATCATATTTAATTTCTTGCAAATTTATATCAAAAGTTTAGTTGAAGTATTTAATTTTTTTTACATGTTTAAAAAAAATAAACAATTTTAGTTCATGGAATGTAACTCATTTGACAATCACCTTGTCATGAAGTATTGCTAATTGTTTTTTTCTTAATTGCTAACTATCTTAAATGGTTTCGTCTTAATTGTCATTGTCTTAAAAATATGATTTGTATTAAATATTTTTGTGTCTCAAACTACAACTTTTGTCTTAAATATAAAATTTTATATTAAAAATATTTTTGTCTCATAGTACTTTTATATAACTGAAATATTTTTGTCTCGAAGTGTTTTTGTCTTGAATATAGAGTTTGTCTTAAAACATTTGTATCAAACTTTTTTTTGTCTTAAATTGTTTTATCTTAAAATATTTTTGTCTCAAATTGTTTGTGTCATGCTAAATATGAAGTTTTGTCTCAAACTATTTTTGTCTTAGACTACTTTTGTCTTAAATTTTATATTTAAGACAATTCAGTGATATTAAATTTTGTGTAAAATAACTAAAAATAAAAAAGTGACTTTTTAAAAACAAAAGATTTCTTTGACTTAAAAAATGTCTAAAGAGCACCTTTGTGTAGTAGTGATTTTTCTGTTTGTGTGCATTTGTGTGCAGATGCAGGAGCCAACCACATCTTGGGGAATACATAGGCACCTTAGGCAACAGCAGAAAGTTCAGAAGTGCCCATCAAACCAACGGTGGAGGTCCACTTCATTCTCTCATTCGCCATCGATTACACATTAGATCCACTTCCCCAACTCTCACAAACGGAAAATTCAACATTTTATGGGACAACAGCAGCCTCACTCCCAAGGTCGTGCAGGCCATAAAGGCCCAACACAAAAACATGAAGGTCGCGCTGAGCATAGGCGGGGATAGCGTAGAAACGGTCACCTTCCTTGATATGGATAGGACCCTTCCTTCCTCCACAAAACTCCCACCAGATAAGCATTCCTTCAGTAGAATTCAATTTATACTTTCGAGACCTTATCTTCCACCTGATTAAGTTTCAGAAGATATGAACAGGATGTAGGGTTGAGAAAAATTGAGCAAGTAATCTTACCCGCTGCTTCCACCAACGAAGTTCAACTGCATAAAGTTCTGGAGAAGTTCCTTTGAACCAATCAATGATGACTCACGAGTCACCCAAAAGGTGAAGTCTCTGGATCCCTACACTAACAGCAAGAAATAATGTGTATTTTAAGCCCCACTAATTCCACATTGGTATTTGATCCTTTACCAATCTACATCTTCCATTTTAATAGCACCTTTCTAACAGCAAAATAATACTATCTGCCCCACAATCCAAAGCCCTGTGTTAAGACGCACTGTCAAAATAACATATGATCAATTTTTCAAATCAACCTCATTTTCCTACAAACTTTTCCATCACTGTTTTATAATTTGTTGAACTGCATTCTTCTTTATCCCATCGAGCCACCTGGCTTTTTTAAAAACCATCTTGTTCTGTGCAACCAAACAAACTAGGCAACCCAAAGAAGACTTTTTTATCTTGCTGTGGGAAAAAATAAAGACCAGCGTTGAAAGCCTGCACTAAGCTCGTCACCTCCCAACAAGCAAGCTGAAATCTCCTCAAAACAATATTCCACACCTCTCTAGAAAAGCAGCATTCCATCACTAAATGTTGTATGAACTCTGCCTGTCTTTTTGCATAGAAAGAAATGCTAGGACCCACGAAGCCTCGCTTCATCATATTCTCCTAGAACTTCAATGACAACATCAACCACCCAAAGCATTTTTATTTTCATTAGTAATTTTAACCTCCAAATCGCATGTTCCACCAGAAGTGCAGTTGGGCCACCTATTGCATGCCATTACATAATATGCTTCTCTAATAGTAATCTCCCTAGCATTAGAATCCCACGACCAACAAGGGAATCATCGTCCTCAGCAAGAAAATCCCCAGAATTCCTCAAAGCCCTAACAAAACATTCCCATTCAGATTCAATCTCACCAACTATTCCAACGTTCTGCCCAAAAAGTAACAAATTTCCTCAATACTTCTACCACAGTTGAAAACTTGGAATAATAGATGGAAACCATTTCATGTAGGCGATTAAAGTGAACCCGATAAATATGAATCATCTCCCAAACCTCTTATGTCGTCCACACCAATCCTTATAGAGGTGCCTCTATTCAGCACCCATGCTAACCAATCATCTATAACTAAAAAAGCCTTCATGGGAGCTTCTCCAAACAAATGATGCTTTTTGGATTCTGTCATCATAACATCTTAACCATACCTGTACAGCCAGTCCCCTTCAAATTCTTTCTACGTAAAACCACACCCCACATGCCAGAATCAAATAGGGCTCTTCACAAAGACTTTGCCAACATTGATTTACTAAATGTAGGGAGATGTTTTATACCCAGACCCCAAACTAGTATGGCTTTTCCAGAGTTTACCATTAATGCATGTGGACGTAGTCATATGATCCAAAGAGAAAATAACTGCTTTCTAAAAATATCAAGTATAGATCCAGGTAAGTGGAAGAGAGCCATCAAAAGACACGCAGAGGAATCGAGGACATATTTTATCAGCACAAGAGACCGACCTCCCAAAATAGCCAACGGTTTTTCCAGTGATGAATCTCTTAATGATCATGTCTCAGGAAAGATAATGTCAAATGGTATTGAATATTTAGGTTTTTAAGGGAATGGATACTCGTCATGTGACTGGAGATGGTTAGTATCAGAATTTGAAATTTTTTTATGAGTTTGCCTCTTAAATGTGAAGAAAATTTTATGAGTTTATCTCTTAAAAAGTGAAGAAAAGTACCTATAAAGGATAAAAACCAATTAAGTTATAAAATAGATCCTAAAAAGATTTTTTCAAATCTTTAGATTTAAGACCGTGATATTTCCCTTTTCTACATAATAAAATCTGGAAAAAAAAATCTACAAATCTTTAAACTTGAGATAGTGGCCATCGACCTTCTCTACTCGTAAACCTGTAATTTCCTCGTAAAACTGTAACTAGTACAAAATTTTTGATAATAATTTAAATGCTTGAAGTTGAATACGCAATTTTAGGACATTACAAAGTAAAAAAAAACACACACAAAAAACAAAACAATGTTCCACAAAACATCGAATTCTAGGCCAGTAATCGCCATTGAGTTGGTTGTTCTGTGGGAGTGTTTGATACTTTAACGGCTGGAAATTGCAAGATGGACATTGGAGATTGCAGAGGACTATAAGTCTCTTATATAGATGCGCTTCATGGTTGGAAATTTCACAGATAGACATTGGAAGTTGAGGACTCTAAATCTCTTATAGAAGACTAGATTGCAAGGGTGAACTTCCTTTGGTCCAGGAATTATGCAATTGGATGATTCAGATTAGGGACCTGATTCGCTCTTCAAGCGCATCAAGTTATCCCAAGTATACCGGGAGAAAAACGAGGTTGTCGAATCCCTTACAAAATGGGATGCTGCAGTGCTTTGCAAGGAAATATGTTTTCCCCATCCTTGTTGATGTAGCTATTAGCAGCTCTGGTGATTTCGCCTTCTAAGGATGGTGATTTTTTTTTTTTTTTGGCCTTTCTTGTGTGCAGGTATTTGTTATGGGTTTTTGTCTCCTCTTTTAGGCCTTTGTTTTGTGCAGGTATTTGATATGGGTTTTTTCGTCTCTTTCGCAGTCCTCTGTTCCCATGGGCTGATGTCTGGCTCCCTCTACAGAAATATGATGAGCAGAGCAGCAGTTTTTTTCTTTGTAATTACGAGCCTGAAGTAAATTGTGATTGAAACTTAACTGTAACCCATTTAGTGTTCTGAATTTCAGAAGCATTAAGCAACTACTTTTATTCATAATAGAAGTTGTCATTTTTCAGACTTCCCGAAAAAACCGTGATTTGGATCTATAGAACCGGATATTGTAAAGTCAAGAAAGACAAAAATATATCATTTTACTATGGCTCTATTTTCATGGGTCCAATTAGACTTTTTAGAGGAGTCGAATTTTAATGAGTTAAGAACTATTTTTGCTTTCACTACAATATAAAGGGGTTTTAAGACAATATTTAAGATAATTTTGGGTAAATTGTCTTAACTTGAAACAAAAAAAAAACTTGTGTATTGGTCTCTAAAAATTAGATTGTCTTAAAATATTGTCTCTATAAAGGCAATATATAACACAAGACATTTTGTCTCTTGAGAAGCAGGTTTCATTTGTCTCTCTAAAGACAATAGTTTAGATTAAAGACATGTTGTCTTTAAAGAGACAATGTCTTTTTGACCTAACTATTGTCTCTCTAGAGACAATAAAGAATTACATTCAAAGACAATACATCATCACTTTTGTCTCTCTAGAGACAATATAAAATAATGAATCTGAAAATATCTCACCATTGAAATAAACCAATATTAAGACTATTTAATTAAAAAAACTACAATATTATTGATTATTTCATATTAGGACATAGTGAGAAATCGAACCTGCAACCATTAGGTGCTCTTCCTTTGAGATAGCACCTTTAAAGAATAATGTGAGCGCAGTAGTCATGAAATTGCATATATAGGCATTGATTTTTAAAAAATTCTCAACACATAATGGCGTAATATTTGTAAAATCTAAAATCATGCTGACCCCTATTTTTAACTTCATAAAAATATCTCAATGGAGTAAGTTAGTTCATTGTCACACCCATATAGATTATCCCTACCTATCTATCACTAGACTTTTTGCAACAGAAATCTCAGTATACATCATTGCTATCATCCTAAACTTTTTACAGCTGCCAGAGTTAGATAATCTAATACACTTATCATTCCTACATGGGTATGACAGTTACTAACAGGATTCATGCTACATGGGTGTGACAATTACTAACGGGAATGATAATTGTATTGGATTATCTAACTTTTTGCAAACCATCACACCATGTGGCATTACTCCCCACCTGACTAATATGCAATAATTTACAAACTATTTAACTAATCATACAAAAAAAAAAGTAACTAGAATTATCATAAGCCATTATTATCTTGTCACAACTATTGAATGGTTTTTATGTTTAGCATGTTTCCACTTTTCATGTATTCCAGCAATGTAGATTTTTTAGAAATTTTCACATAAACTAAAAGAGAATCTGAAGAAATTGACATAGACATCCTTACATCTATCCTTAAAAAAAAATCAGCAAGTTAGATAATCCAATGCAATTATCATTTCTGTTAGTAATGATAAAAGTGGGAATCAACAATGTCCTCATATTTAGCACTATAAAGTGATGCGGATTTGTGCGGGGAACACGATAAAATACGGAAATAAGCATAAACGAGAAGAGATGCGATGGAAATAAACTTCATTTCATTAATAACAAATAAGCGGGAAAGTAACAACACAAGCAAAAATAGAAATAAACTAGCTGGGCGTTAGTAGCTTATCTGCGAGAAGGAGATGCGGCGACTACGGACCTCTAAACTCTATTACAATGAGAGTAGAAGGCCCTGTTCTTGTAAAAAGCAATGGAAAACCCTAAATATCCGAAAAACATAACCCTAGGAGATGAAGCGCTAAAGCTATGGACGAGTTTGGGTAAATCGGTACATGAACTTCTTGGGGACGTAACTTTGGCATGTGATATCCGTTTGACGTGCTCTATACCTTGTTAGAAATATCTGTACGCAGGGTTTCTGACATTTTACATGAGAAGCAGTAAGAAGGAACTTCCATGTTGCTCTTTAGTTTTCCCAAAAAATCGTCCTATTCCAAATTAGATAATAAATACTATTTTTGTTTATTTTCTATGTGGTTCATAGACCCATAGATAGGTGAGAGCTATGTACACATAATATTTGTACTAGGAAAATTCACTTGAAATGAAGTACATAATATACGTACCATGTGATTCACTTGAATGGAAGTGTAAAGAGAATTAGTGAGACTTCTCAATAGCAAATGTTCTTTAATGACGACTCCACAAATTGAGCTAAACCTGAAGCTAAATGATAAATACAATTATTGGTGTGGCCACATAACTTAAATGGTTGGTAAATACTCAAGGCATGAATTCATGATAAGCATCAAAATACTTATGACATTGTCGAATTGAAATAAATCATAAAGGAAATTAACTAAATTATAAATATTTGAAAGTGGCCTAGGGTTAGATCAATTGGTGCAATACTCATGGATAGAAATTAAAAATATTAACACCCTCTAGATTAGACTCTCGCAATATGAAAGACCCTAATGAATGTACGATCTTTAAAAGGACCTTTTAAATTTAAAGTCACATTCTCAAAAGATTTAAAAAGAGACGAGTAAGCGATAGTAATGCGATTTTACATCAATGAGAATGATTGTTTTAAATAATCTTAAGTAAGTGTTGCATGCATGAGCAAAGTGTCATAATTTATCAATTTTATTAATTTTATTATTTATGAAAAATCAAATTGAGAATAAGATGAAGCGATAGAAGTCAAATTTCATCTAATTTATCTTAAGATTCGTACGGGGGTAATTTGAATATTCAAGAGTTTATGATGCCGAATTGGATGATAAATACATAAATTAAAGGCTGAATAGTTCATGTGATCACTTAGGATTGATTCATTGAGTGGAGGATTGAGTAGTGATTTATGGAGAATAAGAGGAGAGCCTTCGAGATGACTGGGGGTGAAAATTAATATGAACATGTTCTCAATATCTTCCTCTAGATTAAGAGAGATCGGTACAAATTCAACGACCATGGAAAGTTTCAATACGATGAACGATGATTTAATATAGTGGTTCTTCCTAGACTTGACATGCACCATCTGCACCATCTCATTGTGCACGCTAAGTGTGGATAAGTTAATAGTGGGCTTTGAGATTTAATCACCAATATTGCACCTCAATTCCCTCTAAATTTGCCACACCCTTAAGCATTGTTATGGAGTACTTAGTACCGGGGAATATCAAGATTTATGATTGTTCCATCAGAGACAAGAGGTTGTCACAATTACCTAAACATTTACACAAACAAATAAATGCAAGATTACCTCATGTTGTAGTGTTTTCCCAATCATGAATATACATGGGACATCAACCCCCTCGTGGAGACGAGTTGGACAAGAGATTGTGTATTGGACATTGTGCCATCCCATTAGACCCTTTGTTCACATCTTGAATGTTGATCATAATAGTGTCGGGATATCGGGACTATGGATACCTTGATGATTTGACGAGAAATAGAACATGAATATGAAAGGGAGTTGTCTACTGCTTGCCAATAAATAGCCCGGATGACGAGTTTTTTGCTAGAATGCGGTAAAAGAGAATTGAAAAAAATAAGGTGGGTAGGTGTTTGAATCATTTTTTTCTGTGGAGAATGGATTCAGCACCATCAAAAACCACAAGGGCACCCAAAATCCTCAAGTTTGACACTATAACCCAAATTTCAAAAAAATTTGGTGGAAGTTTTCTTAATCTTGCCAAAATTTATGGGTTATTTTGTGGGTTTTTGAATACGAAATATGAAAGGTCGGGCGATGAGAGTAAAATAGCCACCAGAATTTTATCTTGGAAATAGTAGTTGGGCATCGCTTGGTTGTTTCTATAGGTCAAACTTGCGGGGGGGTCCACTAGAGATAGAGGCATACACACATGCGGTGTTAGATGCAAACATTGAAGCATTGAAATTTCTTCCGGAATGTCACAGAACCATATCACATTCTTTGAAAGGGATGATGTGAATATTAGTTTTGCTAAGAATTTAATGGATTTTCATATTCCTGGAAATTTCTTATAGTACTTTACCAAAGTTTGAAAAGGAAAATTCTATATAAAATCATTGAGGTTTGGAACATTGCATGCGATTTACAAAGATAAATTTTGAATGACAAGACATCCCTTGAGGTTTATGCTACGTATGATTTGATGAGTGGATGGAGGTAATATTATTTACGCTGTTGTTGGTGAACATGGATAATCATCAATTCATAATAAACATCAAAACACTTACATCATGACACATCACATGTTGCTAAAGTTTAAAAAATCATAAAAATAAACTATATTATAAATTTATTATTATTATTATGCCAGTGGACATATCTATTTTGGAATATTGATACCGAAATTTTAATGTAATTACCAATAATTTTTATGTGGACGATGATATTTAACCTCCATTTCGATCCAAACATCAATACCTAAAGAAATAGTATGGGTACTCATTCTTATTTCTCAAAAAGCAATTTGATCCATCGAAGCAATGATCCTTGTTTGAATAATGTCCTTGTGATTGTCCATGATTCTTTATGATCTACTTTCAAATATTTAATTGTTAGGAAATAACTTGCCTTGATACCAATTGTTGGAGATATGATTATCTTGAGAGGGGGGTGAATAAATATAATTAACAATCTTAAAATTTAAAACACTTTCAATGCACATATAAGATTAATCACATCTGTGATGAAATGTAAGAGATATATGAATAAAAAAAAAACATTTTATTGGTGAATGATGTTGTGGGCAGCAAACTAAAATTACATTTTATTTTCTCGCACCAACCCCTGTGAAATGTTTTATTAGCATAACGAGAAGGAAGCACTAACACCTTAAGATGTTTTCTTTGGAATCAACACTTTGTGAAATGCAAACACCAACTTGAAAAATTCCTAATACAAGATACGTTGTCTGTGTATTTAGTTGTATTTTGGATTGATCCTCTATTCGACACGTTACTCCTTGTTATATATCATTAGCTCGATTCATCGTCACTTGAAATTATTATCAAACCTATTTTGTGATTACACATCTGTATACAAAATTAGTTCCACATTCTTATTTCACACCTTTCGCATACACAACCACATCACTCTAAAAAAATTATTTTGAATTAGTCACTCAATTCCCTCTCTTTCGATATTATTTAGCCCAATTTATACTAAATGAAATTGACAAAATATAGAGCCAACATTCGATGGAGGATAATCAAGAAAGCTTGATAAATCACTTTAACATATTTTTTGAAGTCTAATCATGATGACCTAGATATGACTCAAATCGGTGACTACTTGGCTCCTTGGGATTAGTTCTAGTTAGACGAGAACCACATCATATGACCATGTTAACCAATCACTCCACTAAATATGGATTTGAGTCCACTTGATTATAAATATTTCTTGGACATTCGATTCTTATACAGTTACCGATTACGGCTATAGGGTTTTTGTTGTCACTCCATTAGATCGAGAGTCGGACACATAGTTTTAATCCACTAAATAATGTATTTGAAATACGGGTCCACTAAGATGTCTTAACATTCTCATATCTCTAGATAAGTACGAGATATCTCTTCTCTACATAAAAGCATGGCTAATATTGGAGCCTCGACCACTTTCCCTTTAAGCTCAAATCCGGTATTTGACCATTTTTATTTTGTAAAACCATTTGCGTCATCCATTAAGCTTCATGTTGAAGCACACATGGTGTATGAGAGAAGAATGCACACACAAGAAGACACAACACACGATGAAAGATAAGCGTGAGGCTTTCTTGTTTTCCATTATACAAAGATGTACATTTATAGTACAATGGTGTGACTCTTGGTTTCATATTCCCAAGGTCATGAGGCTCATTGTGACTTTTCGCATTCCACACCTACCCATGTAGGATTAGGTGTTCAACATCCCCCTTAATCGAAGGTATGTGTAGGTGAAAAGAGTTGTAATACAAATTTAAAGTATACATGGCAGCACTTGGGCTGAATCAACTCTGCGAAATGTTGGAAAAAAGAGAGTGGTTTAAGGATGACCACCAACAACGAAAACGCCAATACTTGTTGCGGTTCTAGGAACTCTTCCAAAGCGGCGAAAGTGGAGGAAACTGCTGCTAGAGGAATTGTCCCTCATAAAAAAGGAGACCTTGACTAAAGAGGAGGTACACTGTGATGGTTTTAGGATTGTAACAACTGCGAAATGCTTGAAGCATTTCCACGGAACTCAACCAATGCGGCAAGAAGCTAAGGGCACGCTAGTGAGAGAAGCACGCTAGAGAAGTGTTCCTCATATATGAAAGGAGACCTTCGACCTAAAAAGAAGGAGGTCTGCTACCCATGGTGGTTTTAGGTTGTCCACCAACGAAAAGATGATGGTTTTAGGTTATCCACCAACAAGAAGATGATGGTTTTAGGTTATCCACCAACCAAGAAGAGTATGCTCATGAGCATGCGTGTCTACCGGCTACATCTGCGACTCGGAATAACGGTGTGACTGGGGCTCGGCAGGCTGCGCCGGCTACAACTGCGAACCGTAGAATGAAGAGATTGTGGCTCGGTGCAACTTGATACGTAGTCGACTTGCTTTTGACCACCATTTTCCCCTGTGGGGACAAGGTGAGATGATGGCGAAAAACTCGAAGACGCAAGTTTACTCAATATCAGGCGAACAGCGGATTCTAACATGTGGTAAACATCTTCTTGGTTGACGTGCACCAAAAAGGATCAAGGAAGTGAATCTTGGTTCTTGCGAGAGCTTATATACCGAACGTACGTACGAAGGAGTAGTTGTGCCGACCACGATTAACACATGGATGAAAAGATCAAAACAATGATCTTTCATATGGAAAACTCGATCACGATGTTTGGCATGTTACATAATGCGATGTTGTGAACGGAGACGAGAATGCGGAAAAACGGTGGGGTGAGCTGTCATGCCGCAGATACGGCACTACGAAATATGATGGGCTTTGTGTAGTGCCGGAATATCGAAAGGACACATCCTTGTCATGTCAAGACGATTCGGTGCTTATTTTGGACAAGCTCTTCCCAGGTACGATGATGAGCTTGGGAAGTGCGAGTTGGGACATTGCATCTGTATGCACTCTTGCTCTTGTACGATGGGCGAATAGGAGATCATCTGGAGACTTTGTCTTCTTGCTGTGATAGGGTCAATCTCAATCTTACGAACGAGAAAAAGGTTCGAATGGCGGCTCTTTATTGAAGTTCATCTTCAGAGCGGTTTCGCTACAGCTTTCAATCTTTTCTTGGCCATCTGTGAGCAACTACTGAATGTTACATAGAGCATCCTTGCTTATTTTGTCATGTCATCGACATTTGAATGAATGAGGTTATCGACAACTCTAATATCATTGTTTGTGTTTCATGACTTAGGCTCCAAAAATATGAAAGGTGTCGGCTACAACCGAAAATACTTTTTAGGTTACAATGTGATTCAACAACAAATACAATTGACTCAATAAATTCTCAAAGTCTAGTGTGCTTCCTCGAATGATGGAGGGCAATCAACAATTCAACAACTCCAGACTAACCATTGCAACTATGAAAGAAGCAATATCCAATCGCTGGTATCGATGCAATACAATATTTCTGCCAAAATATATCTTGTTGCATCATATACCAAGAAGTCTTTAAAGCTGAAATTTTAAAATTTCTTCAAATAAACGTTTTCAGTGGCAAACTTGTCTTCATGTTGAAATTCTTCAAAAATCACCTCATGTCAATGCCACAAATCATTAAATGCAATACTTCTCTTTTCTCTTCTATGTTTCGTCATTTGCTTCACATGTCATTTTCTCTTTCTCGCCTTCATTCAATTTCTCTTTATTCTTCCTCTCTTCCTCTCTCTCTCTCTTGCTTTTTTTTTTTTTTTTTTTTAATTAATTAAAAAATGAAGGGAATATTAAAAATGGGGGTTAATTTTAGTGGAAGGGTATTAAATTAAAAAATTAAAGTGGGGGGTGGTATTATGTGAAAGGAGGATTAATTTAAAACATGAAGTGGGGGGAGATTTTAAAAAAGGTCGAATTTTAAAAGTGGGAGGAAGATTTATAAAAAGGGGAAAGGGAGTTGTTATGTGAGGGTGGTGGTATTTAAAAAGGAGGAGGGATTTATATGGAGGGAATTAAAAAAAATTTAAAAATGGGAGGAGAGTCGAATGTGAGTGGGAGTGGAGTCGAATGTGAATATGAGTAGTAAGGAAAAGGGGAAGAAGGGGCAGTACATGAATTTTAGGGTGCTTGTGGACTCGTGGGGTAGGCGTATGGATGGAAGGCGTAGATTGAATAGAGTGCTGAAGAGGCGCGTAAGGGAGAGGGACGAGCGAATGGAGTGAGAACGCCCGGTGTGGGAGAGCGCGGGTAACGCGGTGGCGGCAAGCTTGAGGGGTGAGCGGGGAGCTTGCGGGCGAGGGGTTTGAATGGTGTTAGCGTATGGGTTATATGTGAATGAAGAATGAGAGCGACAACATGGAGAGATAAGGGGAAGAGCGTATGGGTTGTAGTGTATGTGTGAGAGCTGAGTGGTGAGAAGCGGAGGAGCGTGAGTTCGGGTGCGGGGGATTCGATGAGAGCGGTACGAGGTTGCGGGGGGGGCGAGAAGCGAATTTTTTTTATTTTTAATTTTTTAATTTTTTTTATTTTTTTTTATATTAAAACGACGGAAGGTAAGGGTCTCTTTAAAAATAGCGAGGAAAAATTTTCTCCTTTCAAATATACGGCGAATTTTTCTAGATGCACGGTAAACTTGCAAAAATGATTTTTCAGTAATGAGAGAAATACGAGAATTTAACAATATGGAGAAATCTCTTCCATTAAAAAACGACGACTTCTAGCAAAACCCTCTTTAAACGGTGTTTTCCGACAACTCTTCGTGCGGTCGTGAAATTACGGGGAAAAATGAGAATGAAAACCCGGATGGGCGGTCTTGCCTTTCTTCAAAACCATGTTGCTCTTCTTCAAAGCAGATTACGAATGCTCTTTCTTCGAATCTTGCTCCATCTTACGAATGCGGCAAAAAGCAACACATACAAACACTTGGAAGTCTTTGCCAAAAAAACCAACAATTTTGGGATATGCATAGGTCATAAACACAAATGGCTCACTCAAAGAGTGGAGCGGGGCCTTGTCCTTGGCTACGATGCCATGTTAAACACCATGTTGAAGCACACACATAGTGTATGAGAAGAATGCACTTTTAGAGACATAACACACAATGAAAGATAAGCGTAGGCTTTTCTTGTTTCCATTATACAAAGATGTACATTTATAGTACAATGGTGTGACTCTTAGTTTCATGTTAAGGTCATGGACTCCATTGTGACTTTTAAGATTACGCCTACCCATGTAGGATTAGGTGTTCCAACACCTTCAACTCCCATATTAATTGATAATCTAAGCACTTAAATTCGGTTTGGTCCCTTAACTAACCTATTGTATACTAAATTTCATGGAACCTTGGATATGATTTTTTTTAACGACTAAGACCCTTCTTCATTATATCCATGTCTGGTCCAAAAATAAACTTGCACACTAATGAATCCATGAATCATAGCTAGGATATGGAATTTGACATTTTTCTATTTTGGAAGTTTTCCTTTTTCATCACCATTTTCACCAAAATTTAAATACGCAGAAACTTTCTCTAAGTTTTGTTCACCAGTGTGAATCTGATGCTTTAGGAGCTTCCACATAGAAATTAAAGAACCAATCATAATATGCCATGGCTCTCTTTCCATAAATTTTCTATGTTAGGCTGTTGTTACATGTCATGCCATGTCACCGTCATCATCACTTGGAAGAGGGAACTTGGCTACGTAAAGTTCAAATATGTCTACCACTTTTCCTCACCTTAAGGGTGCAACATCATCATCTTCTACCAAACCCGGACCACCTATAATCACCTATACTACCGTATCGATTCAGGGTCCACTTGATGGCTAATGGATAAATCCATGAATATTGTTTTTTAAGAAGATCTTTTGATGAATCCTGGAATGCACAGCTGCCTAAGGAGAAAGTATTATATGGTATCAGGAATTGTTGATACAATGATTCTTGCGAAAAATGCCCCAAATGCTTGGTATGTGAAAATCCCTAATACGTTCTAAGACTTGGATATTACTTAAATGTGGAATTTTGACCGGCTTGGAACCTTGCTTGACTTCTTCACTTCAACTTATTTTCCTCTTGATTTCCATGGAGTTAGGAGAAAGTACCATATAATGTTAGGGAAATAGTTTTTTAGAGGATATCCAACGATACAAAAATTCATTATCATTTGGACTAGGTATATTAGTCCTGCGTAATTTGTAAGATTGGCAAGAACAAATGACAAAGGACAACCATCAAACCATGCAAGGTCCCGAACCTACTTCCTAGACTAGGAGGGCTCTCTTTGTTTATGATTTAACTTGATAAGTATGAAGATGCGGTATTAGGCTAATTACTAGAAAATTGAGGGTTGTTTGTTTGATTGATTGTGTGGTTGGAAATATGTTCATAGACTTAAACCATTGAGCGGTAGGTCATAAAGGTTGAATTGTGATCAAATTTTCAAAAGCATTCACGGAAAACTAGCTATGCATATCGAATCTTCTTGGCGGCGTGAATATGAAATGGGAGAAAGTAGTGAGTTCAATAATAACTAAAGAAAGTTAGAGTTATTTAGTAAACTTCGGAGGAAAACATCTGAATGACAAACACGAAAGAGAATTAAGGTGGTCTCTTAGCAAATCTTAATCTAAATTTTATGTTTTGCGATCAAAAAAATTGATGCACGACATGAAAAAAATGAGAGGAAAAAACATTAACATGGAGAAATAAAAAGGCATTAACATAGCTTAAGAATCACGCGGAACGGTCTCTTATTATAGATGCTAATTTGAAACAATTATGGTGCTCCCATACAATGCTCTTCTATATACGAGAATCTAACGAGTCTGACCTTTGATAATGAAAATTCTAGCAGTATTTAACTAAAAAATTGAGTCGGTTGTCCTAATCTACTTTGGAAAACTTCATTAATTACAAAAAAAATGTAATTAGACAAGTGTGGCAATGCAAAACTGAAAAAAGAAAAATTTCTAACAAAATGTTGCTGTAGAATTAATTTTGGTAACTCTTCGAGAATGCAAAACTAGAGCCTCTCTTCGTAAATCAAAAGTAGTCTTGAAGGTGGCATGTGATGGTCTGAAGAGAAACGAATGATGGATCTAAAATTTGGACTGCTTTCCAATATCGACATTGGGTAATAATTAAGTACGGTGCCATTATCACTTTACATTGATTTGTGGTATGTGAGTGAATTTGATGCCTTTTTTGTTTGTCGTTTTTAACATAAAAAAGTTTGCAAAAACGCATTTCTGACTCAACCCTTGGTTTATTTTTGCTACCGAAACCCTTTCGTCCATGTTTAACACCTTTTTCACATAAAAAAAATGTAAAAACTCATACATGATATACGAAATTTTGTAGATTTCATTTATCGAACTTTATCACATCCCATAAATATTGCACATCGCAATATTTACGATTTATGATAAGTGAAAAGGAATCGGCGATGTGATGCAAAGAGGAAGATAGCGTGGTAGATAAGGTGGGACCGTAGTATCACAAATCACAAGTCATAAGGATTTGTTATAGGCGGAAAGTAAACTAAAATATGCGAAGTGTGGGGAGAAACTAAATGATGTGGTAGGGGAAGGTGGGATCGACAACATGTAAATTGTGAAATCTTGGGTCTTGTTTATAAGTGCGGGGAGTAAACTATAAAATATTCAAAGTGCGATGTGCACTTGGGACCCACCTTCCTTGCACATCGTGATGTTTATATTTTACGCCGTCGTGAATTTTAAATTTTGGGCAATGCGGTGGCGTTAAAATGCGTGATGCGATTTGCACTAAGCCGGAGATGATGTGGCATGGTGGAGATGGAGACCTGACGTCGGCGAAGTTTTACAAAGAGGTGAATGGTTTCTACGGTAATGTAACGTTTATGAGGTTCATGGTGTATCGTGTATTTCAAATTGCTGATGGGTGGCGGTCTTTGTTGTGGTGGGGCTAACCGCATTGCGGGGTTAAACAAATTACATTGCGGGCGTTTCGAAACGGTAAGTTAAAAACTCTACGATGTGATCTCAAACATCGAAGATCACGAGTTTTAACATTTAAACGAGAATGGAATGATTTGTAATTTGCGAAATGAAATGGATGGTGGGGAAGGGTGACATGTTAGGGAGAATGGCCCCCGCTTTAATACTTAATCGAGAATAAGAAACGGAGGTAAAAACGATGATATAACGGTGAAAAATGAAAAGTATAAAGATAAAGAAGAAAGGTAGAAAGGTAAATTTTAATGATTTTTAAGTGAAATGGAATGAAAAGGAAGTGTAGTGGAGTGAGTCCCATTGTCCTGTCGCATTCTGATTTTAAAGTTACCCTTAAAGCATTCTAAAAAACGTGATCTACGATTGCGATTTAATCCCAGCCATTGATCGATCCTCGAGGATCCATGAGTCCTCGGCCTCCTTTGATGTGGTTTGCCAAATTTGTTCTTTAGTCGTGTTCGTTCATTTCTTTCTATTTGTTTGCAAATACTTTCGCTGCAATTTCACTACTTTGCTTAAATTCATGACTCGACCGCTATGTGCCCGACTTGACCCACTCAAGTTCCGACTCTTCCAATCGAGTTCACGAGTCTTGCCTTTGTTGTTCTTTTGTGTTTGCTTCTCTATTGCCTTTGTATTCAATAGTGGTCTAATGCTATCATACTTTCTCTTTGCTTTCTTTGGAAAATATTTTGAATATTTACATCTATGTACGATGTGGCATTTGTAGAAAATGTTTACAATCACCTTGTGATACGTAAATTACGAGTTTACGGTCTGGCTCCCAATTGAGGATGGAAGTTCCTTCGGGAGATAAAGAACATGCCATAGACTAGTAGCGATACATTGAGCTGATCCCACAACTTGTGTCTAGAGCGTGGGGCAACCGGGCGGCTAGAAACCCAGGCGGTTGTTCCTCTGCGCTTTGTTGGTAAAAATAGACCACTCGCTTGTCCATCCAACTTATTAACTGTCTTTGAAATCTGTTTGAAACTATAATTGAACTTATCCTACACAATCCATGAAGCTGAACATCTTTCTTTTGCACCTTGAAAACTTGAATGGTGAAACCGAACTAGTACAGGCCCAGGTACGAATCATAGTCTTAAAATGAAAAGAAAGTATAAAACTAAAAATTGAAAGATTCTCATAGTGTTGAGCTTATTCTCACACCTACCAACTAATCTAAGTTGGAGATGATATATACACTAGCGAACTCCTTTCTCCAATACAACCAATCAAGTAAATGAATACATGATTGATTCTTGTTCACCTTTTTTAGTATGCGAAAAAACAAAAGACACTCCCATTGCTTGCCTCTTTGAACAAAAGTGCTCAAGAATTGCTGTTCGCTTCTGTGACGAACCATTCCTGGAATAACGTGCTCCTTCTTTAGATGATTAAGAAACCAACAAAAGGATCTTGGAACCATACCTAGCCACAGTTTAAATAAAAAACTTCATTTTAAGTTGCTCCTTGTTCACTTTGTCATATAAGGATCATCACGAAAAGAATATCTACATATTCTTCATGGATACTTGTATTTTAGCATCCTCATTATATACCAATATGTTGTCCTCAAAAACCTTATATGTCTTGGTGAGTTGGTTGAATTACATTTTGAAGGAAGCCATCATTAAGTGAATAGGAGCACATTTAAGCCCATAGGCCTTCTTGAGAATGTAGAAAAACATCAATATCAATATGTTCTTTGTTTCTTCATGAGAAAAATTCTTTAGTACATAAATTAACGGAAGTGAAAAAGATAGACATAATCTCTTCATTACATAAAAATTTAGAGGTTGGTTACATGCTTATAATACGATTGATTTCTTCTTTAGTTAAAGGAGGAGGAGTCCTTGTTTTCTTTGGATTGAAAAAAATTGTTTTATTTCTCTTGTGAAGGCTGGTCATTGGTCACAGATGTCTTCTTACAACCTCACAAAAGAGCGAGATGAATTATCATTTGTCCCCACAAAGAAGATCTTATGTATGTTCTTTCATTTCACGATTGCTTTCATTCAACCAACTTCTCTTGAGTTGTCATGACGGTCATTGATAATGAAATTCATGAATTGCTTACAAGAGATCCTCAAGATACAATTTCTAAATATTCATCCAATATTTACAAGGTATTGTATGAGATCCTCAGATTTATCACAACAATTTTCAACTAATGATAAAGATGGATAATTTTCTTTATAATGCTCATAAAACACCTTGTGGAAATATTTTTAAAGAAAACAAACTACCGAGTTGAGACCTTCCATACCATTCCCCTTTCTTTCCCTTCTAATGTTACCATGAACATATTCATGAGGCAATCCTCATGCCATTATACTTTCAACCTCCGCGAGTTTATGAAATTTAATGAGATGTAACAAAGCATCATCGACTTCTCATCTTGAAAAATAGGAAGATTTAAATATAATTTACCAGAGGGCATTTTGTAGGGCTCAAGGAATGTGATCTTTGTTCATTGGAACGTACGCATGTTGTATTATTGGATCCATCTTGTCGATCAGTTAGAGATTGGGGTCACAATATATTCACGACCAATATGGATTCGTCTACTAGTGGAAGTGTTAGGTCAACTAAAAAATGTGGGTCGCCGGTGGATGATTTCAACTTTCTTAATAAGCTATTGTCACCATAATGACAGATGCAATCTCGGAACATACTTTAATCATACAATATTTTGACTAGGGTTTCTAAGTTCTGTTGAAATATTAGCTTTTCAATAACTCATTCCCCAGTATGGTTGCCATTATGTTAACCCTCCATAATTTGTAAGGTTGGCAAGAACAAACGACATAGAACAACATCAAACCACTTTGGACTCGAGGCCTAGCCTTCCCGGACTCAAGGGCTCTCTCTATTTTATATGATTTAACTTGATAAGTGTATTAAGTGTTGATATTAGGATAGTTATAGAAATTGTGAGGGTTGTTTGTTTGATTGATTGTGTGGTTGGAAAGATAGAGTTGTGAGACTTAATCCCACGGGATATGGAGTACGTAGGGTGAATTGTTGTCGAAATTTTCGGGGCATTCATAGGGCAAGTAACTGTGCGATTGGATCTTCTTTGGTAGTGTGAATATGAAATGGGGAGAAAAGTAGTGAGTTCAGTAATAGCTAAGAGCAGTCAGAGGTATTTAACTAAAATTTAGAGAAAACATTAACATAACAAACACGGATAGAATTAAGGTGCTCTCTTAGAAAATCTTAATCTAAATTTTCTGTTTTGAAATTAGAAATTGATGCACAACATGAAAATACATAGGAAAAAACTTTAAAACGGAGGAAAGAATATCTCCCTTATTGCTTTTAACTCAAAATCCTGTAAACGATCTCTTATTATTGATGCGACTCAAGCAAATTCGGTGCTCCCATACAATGATCTTCTATATGCAATATCTAACAAGGTCTGACCTTTGATGACAAAATTCTAGCGGTATTTAACAAAAAATTGAGTCGGTTGTCCTAATCTACTTTGGAAAACTTAATTAATTACAAACAAAAATAAAATTAGACAAGTGTGGCCAATACGAGCGAAAAAATAAAATTTACGACAAAACACGCTGTAAATTATTTTTGGTAACTCTTCAAGAATAGAAAAAACTTAGATGGCTCTTTGTAAATCAAAAGTAGGCTTGAAGTTGGCATGTGATGGTCTTGAAGTGGCAACGAATATTGGCTCTAACATTTGGCCTTGCTTTTTCAAGATCGTTTGTTGGGTAATTAAGTACGGTACGAGGCTAACCACTTTACCACTACGAGAAAAAATCACATTGGTAGAGGCGAAAATGGTCACCATAAGCTCATTGGTAAGGGTCAAAGAAGCCTTCGTCACCCAAAAGCGCGAAGCCGTCTGCAGGTGGCGTCACCAAAAATATAGGTATTTGTGGTGACATTAAAAAGATACTGTCACCAATAATTTGTAATGACGGATAGTGACGGTCGCCATTTCATATGAGCAATGGTGACGGACGATAGCCTCGTCATAAAAAATTGAACGTCACCAAAGGTGGCATCGCGAAAGTATGGGTGTTGTGGTGACATTCAAAATTAAAATCACCAATAATAAGTTTATAGTGACGGATGATGGCCGTCACCATTTCATATGGCTTGATAGTGACGGACAGTAACCTCTGTCTGGCCCAGAACGTCACCAAAAGGTGGCATCGCCGAAAGTATGTGTTGTGGTGACATTCGAGTCCGTCACGAATATTAATTACAATGACGGATAGTGGCCCGTCACCATTTCATATGAACAACAACGATTTTTTGTGATGGACCTTTCATGGCCGTCAACATGGTCACATATATATGGCGGCGTTCATTGACCGTCACCATAAACGCATTGGTGACATCAAAATCAAAGTCACGAATAATGACTATAATGACAAACGGTGACCCTCACCATTTCATATAAACAACGATTTATAGGCGGACACACAATAGTGCCGTCCTTTATTAATCCGCATATATATGGTGGCGTTCGTTGAGCGAAGTCACCATTTCATATTTTAGTGGTCGAAAAGTCTCACCATAAACTCATTGGTGATGAGTCGAAAGAGCATACGAGCTCACCCCGAAAATGATCTTGCGTCATTCCCTGTATATGAATATCGGAGCACGGTGATGGAATCGAACCACCAACCTCTTGCTTGTCGCGGTGCTCTTCCATTGAGCTAGCACCCTTTAAAGAATTAGACTTTAAACTAGCAATTTCCCCTAAAGTTGCAAAGATACACCAAAGGAATAAGAACCAGGAAAACCGAAAGAACTCAATGTCCTTGCTCCTATTTTTATTCTACGACACTCTACAAAGTATGATCTTGATCTATGACGTATTTGTGCCGAGTGGTTCTAATTTAATAGTAAATTTTATATTAGATAAAACAAATGAATAACTGAGAGGCCTTACGAGCTAATTTTTAATCCTTACACCAAAATCTCTTAATATTCAAGTCTATGGAACAACTCGTTCAAAGTTCAAACTGAAGTAGATTTTAAATGGAAAGCCTAAAACTAGCTAAGTAGTTTACAAGTTAACATTTTGGATATAAATTATGTTCAATTTATATGACAAGTTATGCCATAACCTTGAAACTAGTTTCTTAGCTAAAAGACTTTCTTAAGTTAACAATGACAAAGAAACTTAGTCATGGCAAACAAAATTCTCTTGTTTTTTCAAATTAGGGTGCATGTAACTTGATAAAGGTTGTATGAGAGTATCAAACCATAAACAGTTTCACTAAAACATGGAAATGACAAAGTCTTGTTAAGCAAGAAAGGTTTAGTTAAATATATGGAAAGCATCGAGCTAAATGATATAATTAAACTAAAAGTAACTGTAAAAAAATGAAATTGCCATCATATACATCGCACCGGCGTATGAATTTGCATCAATGTACTGAATTCATATGACTTCAAATTTTGAAAATTTCCTGCAAGATAACATTTATCATTAAAAAAATCTGATCAAAAATGAAGTAATCTCATGAATCTTTCAGATTTATATTGCAATATCCATCTCAGATCAATAGATCCAGAATCTTAAATATTCTTATAACTAGCAATTGCACCAAGAGGTGCAAAGGAACGTCGGAACATGGATAAGAAAAGTGGGGAGATTGTATAAAGAAATAATCAAGCGAAATATACTAAAAATGAGATACAACCCATGTGAGGCTAATTTAAATTCAATTGTTGTGAATTTTCAAGTGAAAGAAAGTTTGTAACTGGTGTCCGGCAAGCAGGACTCACAAAAATTGTTATAGAAAAAAACTTGGAAGGGAAATTGAGGTTTGAGGTTTGATGATGTTTATGAAGCACATATTCTACTTGGTGAAAGTGGCCACTGCAAGGATTATGGGGGTTCAGGCTTCTATAGGCAGGATAATACTTTTGAGCTTGAAACAACTTTGCACAATATAGCTTTCAGTTCAAATGGGTGCAAATACATATAAATCAAGCAATTTGAGACCTTTAAATGTATGGTCAGAAGCAACAACTCCAGAATCTGTGCAAATGCTTCTAAACTCTATTTGAAAAGAGGAAATTAGTTTGATCCTTGAAGGAAACTTGTTTGGACTAGACATTGGTGAGTTGATAAGCAGCTCAAACAATTGGGCAGAGATTATTATGTGGTGTATTTTCAAAGGGCTCAAAGAGTCATTACCTTCTAAATGGCTATATATTTTGGGAGATGGGTTTGAAAATACAGGTAAGAAGAATCAGCCAACGTCTGAACAGTCGGGTGAATTTGAGAAAAAACACCAAATATCTGCCAATTTTGTTGAATGCCTCTGAGCAATGTGGTTTATTGTTTGCTGTCAATTCCTCCTCAGTCATGGATTGCAGGCCTGCACAAAATAAGAATATTCTTATGATTGGTCTCTGTTCTAAAGTGAATAATTTAAAACAATATACTCGTAACCTAGCACAAAATACAGATTCAACAGAAGTAAATACGGAAAACAAGAATAGTGGAAATGATGATTTTGGATTTCAAACTGAAGGAGCATATAAGAGCGAGGATGAAGTGCTTTTGAAATTTCAGTGGGCAAAGGAGACAGAAAGGATGGGCTACAGCAAGTTTTTGGAGTCTTGGGATAGAAGAGAAGGGAAAAGAAGCAAACTTCAAGTTCAAAGCACAGAGTAATGACCCCTGGAAGGAGAGATTTTGATTCTCTTGTTCAATCTCAGCAGGAAGTAAGAAATGCCTTTGGTCAAGTCGACATTCAATTGTCGGATTCTCTATGGGATGTAGGTGATGGCATTAGCCAAGAGAAGCAGCTGGACAGGGTTTCACATGAATATATCCTTTCTTCATGAATGCAATGATTATCGGAATTATGTTCAAATAAAAGAGATGAAAACAGTGTGCAAGAGGCTTTATAATGTTTGATATGCAAAGAATAGAATATTCAAAATAGTACATCATATGAGGAGGAGACCTTTAAATCAAGCAATTTGAGACCTTTAAATGTATGGTCAGAAGCAACAACTCCAGAATCTGTTCAAATGCTTCTAAACTCTATTTGAAAAGAGGAAATTAATTTGATCCTTGAAGGAAACTTGTTTGGACCAGACATTGGTGAGTTGATAAGCAGCTCAAACAATTGGGCAGAGATTATTATGTGGTGTATTTTTAAAGGGCTCAAAGATTCATTACCTTCTAGATGGCTATATATTTTGGGAGATGCGTTTGAACATACAGGTAAGAAGAATCAGCCAACGTCTGAACAGTCGGGTGAATTTGAGAAAAAACACCAAAGATCTGCCAATTTTGTTGAATGCCTCTGAGCAATGTGGTTTATTGTTTGTTGTCAATTCCTCCTCAGTCATGGATTGCAGGCCTGCACAAAATAAGAATATTCTTATGATTGGTCTCTGTTCTGAAGTGAATAATTTAAAACAATATACTTGTAACCTAGCACAAAATACAGATTCAACAGAAGTAAATACAGAAAACAAGAATAGTGGAAATGATGATTTTGGATTTCAAACTGAAGGAGCATATAAGGGCGAGGATGAAGTGCTTTTGAAATTTCAGTGGGCAGAGGAGACGAAAGGATGGGCTGCAGCAAGTTTTTGGAGTCTCGGGATAGAAGAGAAGGGAAAAGAGGCAAACTTCAAGTTCAAAGCACAGAGTAATGACCCCTGGAAGGAGAGATTTTGATTCTCTTGTTCAATCTCAGCAGGAAGTAAGCAATGCCTTTGGTCAAGTCAACATTCAATTGTCAGATTCTCTATGGGATGTAGGTGATGGCATTAGCCAAGAGAAGCAGCCGGACAGGGTTTCACATGAATATATCCTTTCTTCATGAATGCAATGATTATCGAAATTATGTTCAAATAAAAGAGATGAGAACAGTGTGCAAGAGGCTTTATAATGTTTGATATGCAAAGAATAGGATATTCAAAATAGTACATCATATGAGGAGGAGACCTTTAAATCAAGCAATTTGAGACCTTTAAATAGGTGCAAATACATATAAATCAAGCAATTTGAGACCTTTAAATGTATGGTGAGAAGCAACAACTCCAGAATCTGTGCAAATGCTTCTAAACTCTCAATTTAGACTGCTCATGTGCTTACCAAATGAAAATATCTGACCAAAATTCTAGTTAACAGGCACAATGAAAATAATTGATTGTTGAAAGATTCAGGATCTGTTTATAAAAATGTCATGGAAGAGGAGTTTGCAGTCAGAGATGTTGAAATGGTGAACGATAATGAGTGTGTTTGGAAAAAAAAAAACTCCTAAGTATGCCCAGGTAAGTGTTACAAAGTTGTCATCAACAACCTTGAGTTAGAGAGAAGAGGAGTCTTCTATGTTACCATGGACTAGTGAAAATATGGCACATACATGTAACCATAAACTAGCTTCTTATATGGAGAAAGCTGAGATAATTTACATGGGTAGTGTAACAACTCGATTTATGGCCTTTGAAGTTCAAGAACCAGAGGATATTTCAAGGCTACATTGTTTCCCTCAGGACAACTTCAGTGAGTACTGTATTATACAATAAAGACATTACTGAGCCAAGTAAAGCTAATTGTGCACAAAAAAAAGTGTTATCTGCAATACAAGCACGTGAATTAAAAGAAGGTGGCCATTCTTCTCCACGCAAACGAAAAACATCACTTGAAAAACATTTGTCTGTTGGAAGTGCATTATGTGTAATAACATGTACTTCTAATTACCCAGGTTATGAGGAAGTGGCAACACAGACACTGCATGTTTTTCTTCTTGCCAACTTACAAGTTGAAAAGGCATGTGAACAAGCCACTCACTATCATAATAGTGGATCACAAATTAGGAAATCACTTGGCACTGATATTTTTACTCTTGAAAATGTCCAGAATCTGAATGTTTCATTATTGACAGATTCTAAGAAGTTTGACAAATATATCATTGCTAATTTGAGTGAAAGTGCTGCACTGAAAAAATCAAAGACTAAAAAAGTTTCTACTTCAATCATAGTTTTAAAAACCGGCCGGTTTGAACCGGTAACCGGCCAAACCGGCCAGTTAGATAGCCCACCAGTCGAAACCGGCCAGGCAACCCGGCTACCTAGGGCATTTCGCCCATTTTTCAGAAAAACCGGACCTAACCGGGTAGTTAGTAACGGAACCGGCCGGTTTATGCATAAACCGGCTAGTTCCGTTCCTAACTTTCCGGTTAGGTGCTACCTCCTCCTCAGCAGATCTGTAATCTGCTAGGTAGTAAATTGCCAGGTTGCTGGGTTCAAGGAAATTTGAACACGAGTTTTCTCCAATTGACAGTCTATGCAGAATTTGTAGCCATGTTATTTCCCATTAAATAATTCCATGCGGAAATTGTAGCTCAGAGAACCTCCCTAGAAAGCATCATTCTCATAGATAAAAGGGCATCCATTCAAGACACCCTAATTGAAAGGACCACGTCAATTGAAGACATTATTATTAAGGAGAATGAGATGGTGAATGTACAAGACATCATTATTGCAACTGATAAAACAACCATACAAGGTGTCATAAGTGCAGCAGTTAATATTTGTCAAAGCCATCATAATTTTAACAAGAGAACATCTGTACAGGAAGTCTCATTTACAGGCTACACCAATGCCAAGAAGGGCATCAATACAGGAGGGCACTTATACTGAAGAACATCACCTAAGACATTAACTGTGACATCATTCTCAGCTACATAACCAGTACATTTCATGTCGACGATAGCATCTCCGACATTATCCATTGTCACATAGAAGTTAGAACATCCATTTTTCTACCAATATAATTTAATTTCACAAGTTTCCCATTCCATGAAACTAGCCTCATCTAAATCAACTTCTTCTGCAGTGTACATCTGTATTACAGTGAATTGTAATATGCATGAGTTTTTCTCCTAATGGAATTTGCGAATTTGTGATAGCACCGAAGAAGGATACCTCAGTGAAGTTTCTCATCAATGTGACCAGTCACCAAACTAGGTATTAACTATTAAATAATTTATTTGAGGTACCAAAACTCTGCCAAAGGTTGTAGATCCAATCAATAAAACTAAAAGAAAACCACAATCAGGACCCAGAAGATGAGGCAGTTGACTGGGATTAAACGGTACAATGCAGAAAGTATGAGACACTCGTGGAGAACCTTGGGAACTCATGGCGAACTGTGGAGATTCCTATCATCTGTGACATCATCTAACACTATCTGCTATTAAAAAAATAACCTAGCAGGAAATATTAATAGAAATTGACAAACAATAGTTGGGACCTGGAAAATCAGAACTGCAAATGGTTGAATGGATGGCATTCATTAAAGCACGTAGACAATGGCAACCTAAAAGGAAATTTCTAGAAAAAATGCAAATCCCTTGCATCAAGAATACTTCAAAGTCAAGACTTCATACTTCTGTATATGAATCCTAGGCAAAAACACCAGACCGGGTGTTTGGTAAGATACATATTTCCTAATCTCTTATTCCTTTGTAAACAGACATGTGCTGACATAGGTAGGGCTGCTGTGGGGTGGAACTGAAAGTGAATATTGAAAACCGACGAATAGGACAAATTTGCATGACTTAAATTTAAATTTGGTAGATAGAAATGGCCAATGTATGAATCAAGAAAAGGGGCTTACGATTATGAAAATTAGACAATGACCATACTGACAACCATCCCATTCTTAGATGCTTCACCTACAACCATCTAAGAAAGTGATATACAGTGTTTCTCATAACAAATTCCAGGTCTAGCAAGCACCCTAAAGAGGACAAACTACAGGACCTTTAACCTTTTGATTTATACAACAGTGCTACTAGATTCCCTTCTGAAATCACCAATGCAAGAACTCATGAAGTTTCACTCTAGAAACCCTTGTTACAAGTCCCATAGGCTGGACAGACTACCTGACAGTAATAAAGTTCAAATCGGTCCATTTCCCATCTAATCTCAAATGTGCTAATCCTTCAATTTTTATTTTTATTTATTCTTTTTAATGCAGATTTATTGTGATATTTCAGATAGGAACTAATCGTATCCTCTTGATTTTCCATAGATCTCAAGTTTCAACATCCAAGACAAATTTCTTCTTTGGAGCAATGTGAACAAAATAATACATGGCTCATGTTCTCACCTAGTTTCATGTTTTTCTTGCGTAAAAAGTAAAGTGAAGCTCCAAATCCAGTAGCCAATATCAGACTAGGTACATCAGCTCCAGTACTGGCTAACTGCCCTCTTGTTGCATATTTTGTCTCTATTGGCTTGGAATCATGGTTGCAAATCTTAAAAATAGTTTTTTTTATTAAAAAAATAATTATTTAATGTATTTTTTTTTAAATCGGTTCATTGGCATCTGACCGCTCCCAGTTAGACCGGTTTCGGTTAGAAACCCAGTTCATTAGGTCCACCGGTCCGGTCACCGGTTCCAGTTTTTAAAACTATGACTTCAATAGAACCTTTACCTTTCCACAAGGTGAGCTATTACAAGTCTTAATTATTTGATCACTAAATATCTAACACTCAAGCATAGTATAACTCTGTTGGAACATGAATTTTAGCTCTACAATGTCTTTAGTTTCATAATCTGTCATTGCTAATTTGAGTGAATGTGATGCAGTGAAAAACTCAGAGACTAAAAATATGTCTACTTCAATAGGACCTTTCCCTTTCCAAAAGGTGAGCTATTACAAGTCTTCATAATTTTATGAGTAAATAGCTAATGTGTATCGTAGAACTCTGTTGGGAAATGAATTTTAGTTCTGCAATGTCTTTAGTTTCATAATCAAGTCTAAATGTAAAATGAGGGAAAGCATTTCTCATTCTTATTTTATTGGGCACTTCACAGATCAACATAGATTAGAAGCCTCATCTTAAACAACAATCTAATGAATTAATATTGAATGTGTGGGAAAGTGAATTGATGATTGTAGACACATTATGAAGATAGCCAAAATGGGCATGGCAACAGAGAATGGAGATATTGACAAGACTTATCCATTGGTAGAGGAACCTGAAAATATTGAGAAATCAGTGCAGCTTGCACCAGAAGCCACCTATCCTCAGAAACTTAAAGAAATTATTGGGAACGAAAAGGGATTTTAACTTTAATCATTGAAAATAATGACGATGTTCTGTTCTAGAATATAGCTAGAATATATTATGGTCTACAACCCTACACAATCAAATTCCCAAGAACAATCTCCAAGTGATAGTTATTAAGCATCAACCATGCAATTTTTTTGGTCTCTAGAAACACACGCAACCTTCAAATAAATTGCATACTCTGTTCTCATTATAAATCACAATGCCAATTCTTGAAGTCTATGGTCTGTTCAAGCAACCAAACACAAACAAAAGAGGAAGCTTTACATGGAATGAAAGGTCTTTGCAACTATGGAATTACCTCAACAACAAAGCGATCCCAGATCTTGTCACTGTGAGCTTCCATGACTCCCTTTAAAATCATAAACCCCAAGCCTCAAATGATGTCATCCATTTCAAGGAAGAGCCCCCGCTTCTCACATAGCATCTACAAAATTGGTGAAAATAAACAGAAGATAGCATGACGAATTTAAACCATGTCTCAAAATAACAAAATTGAATTATTGAGTGCATATAAAAACCCTGTTAATCTAACAATTTAACTGACCTCTATAAGCGATTCTTGGGGCTGACTCATGTTCTCCACTATGATAGGGCACCCCATAGTTTGACGACCCAATTCCACTGACCAGCTTGCACCACTTTCCAGGTTACCTTTTTAAATAAAGTCACCATCCTTATCAAGCACCTACATAGTTTCCAAGGAAATAAACAATTATACTTGAATGGCAAGTTTACAGTCATATTTATTTTTTAACTGTTGGAAGAAGCAATTTATCAATTGGAGAAAAACAATCACTGCATGGATGGACAATACATAAAGAAGCACAAGAAGATTTGAATTACAATTATAAATCCCCAGTAGATCAGAATGTCAATGTAATATTTTAAAGCACCAGTAAACACCAAGAATGGAGATGGAATACCAGTTAGTATTATCTCAAGGACTAGGAGGAAAATGCAGAATTATTAGCTTATACAATCTCTTAAAGCTAGAACCTTTAGGAAATAAAACAAGAAATATTAATATTAAAGGTAGATATTATCCTACAACACTGTTGGAAAAGAAACTGAGATGTGAGAATGGCACTTATGTTTTTGTAAATGTTCATCCTGGTTTTTGCTGACCTGCATGGAGGAAAATGCAGAATGATTAGCTTAACTGTGCTTAAGCTAAGGAATCCTCCAATTGACCGTCCAATAATATGCTCAGATTCTTTATGCTCCTTTTTCTCCATAGTTTGTTTTGCAACCCACAACTGAATAGTTCGTTTTGAAACCAACAGT
Organism: Pinus albicaulis; assembly: GCA_034641835.2. Classification (NCBI taxonomy): domain Eukaryota; kingdom Viridiplantae; phylum Streptophyta; class Pinopsida; order Pinales; family Pinaceae; genus Pinus; species Pinus albicaulis. Next base: position 456,352,995 of record CM076569.1, on the reverse strand, counting down.
CGCTGAAGAAGGCTAAGAAATGGCATGTGCCCAAGAAATTTGTATTTTCTGGGTTCTTTTAAATGAGTAATTTCTAGGGCTATGATCCAATAATAATATAGAAAATTCTCATTTCAATCTTAAAAAATATAAAAATTGCAGAAAATTCGCACATATCAAATTTTTATGTGTTCAATTTTTTGTATGGACTAGATTAATGGTGCAATCCGAAAACAATAGTCAATGTCATTGGCAGGGACTAAAAATATATCTACTAAATGAGCCTAAAACATTTTATACATAAGAAACAAAGGAATCTCTCTTCATAACCAAATATCAATTTTGGAGTTCTCAAAACAAAATAGAAAAATCAATATGTTTTATTTCTTAAGGTTCAACCATATTCCTTCACAATCTGAACGGACATAATCCACGTTCACGTCAACGTTGACATCGACATCAGCTATATCTTCTTCACTTACACATTTTGTTTCTTGAAATTCCACAACATGTGACAAATCTGCATACTCGAGTTCATATGATGCATTATTTCTCAATCCTTTTGGAGGACATGTTAACACTACATACCAGTCAGTCTCAACTGGATCTTGTACATAGAATACTTGTTTAGCTTGCGATGCTAGAATAAATGGATCATCTTGCCAATTATTTTGGCTTAAAAATTTCTTCATATTCACCATTGTAAAACCCAAATCATCAGTTTTGATCCCTCTCTTATTGTATACATCAATCCAATTACATTTGAGCAATGTGTACTCCATACAAAAATAGTCCAATGTAATTATTTCTTCTACCACTCCATAAAATGTTGTGGTTTGAAGTATAGGGTTTGCATCTTTGGAACTTGACCTCATCATTGTTTGAGCTTCCATACACACGCCACTATTTTGGGTGGTTCTCTCATTCTCCATGCTTTTTGTATGGAATCTATAACCATTGGTTAGGTATCCCTTGTACTTATTCACGAATTTCTTGGGACCACGCGCTAGCCATTTAAGTGTATCAGACACATTTCCATCTCCCTCCACCTATATAGTTTTAGATTTTTAAATGTAGTTAGAATTCATACATTCAACCTCTAAAAAAAATATTTAATTTCCTGCATGATAATATTCCAATGTAATGATTTTTAAGTACACTTATAATATAAATAATGTACTTACCTGTTGTTTTAACCAGCTAGTAAATTTATGGCTGTGGAGTTTCTGCAATAGAGCTTCATCTTTTTTCATTTGGGTAATTGAGTTGGCAATCTCCATTTTGTGCATCCTAATTCAAAAATTATGGACAATAGATATGGTGGTTAATGTGTTTTGATTAAATATGAATAAAAAAATTAAAGGTCAAATATCTTAAACCTTAAACAACCTTAAACAAACAAACAAAAAAATTATAGGCCAAATATGTAACTTACTCTATCCATGGATCAACTTCGTTTGTGTGAAATAGAACCCACCTATGGGCTTGTTCCCAACTAATGCCATCCAATTATGAAGGAATTGGAGCAGATAATGGCTTTCCATCAAGGATAACTTCTTCAACTTCCTCATCCCACACTTCATTTCGACCATGTGTGGATCCAATAGCTTCCATACCTTTCAAGTATCCTCCACAAAACTTTATTGATTCCTCCACAGTATAGCTTTCAGCAATGCATCCTTCAGGCCTATTTTTGTTCTTAACATAACTCTTATATACTTTCATGTTTCTACAAAATTAACAAACAAAAAAATTAAGTAATGTCAAAATCTTAAAAAAAAAATATTTGTTGTCTTGATAAAAAGTAAAGTTTCACGTACCTCTCAAAGGGGTACATCCATCTATATGCAACTGGCCCACAATATCGAAGCTCACGTACCAAATGTACATTCAAATGCAACATTATATCAAAGAATGAAGGAGTGAAGTACTTTTCAAGAAAGCACAATGTCTCCACAATATCATTTTCCAGCTTATCAAGACTCTCTACTGAAACTGATTTTGCACAGATTTGCCTATAAAAGTAACAAAGCTTGCAAAGCATCTTTCGGACAACAATTGGTAACACATGATGCAAAGCCACTGGGAGGAGTTGTTGCATTAGAACATGGCAATCATGTGCTTTCATACCATGGAACTTAAGCTCTTCCATAGATATATGATTTTTTGGATTAGAGCTATAACCGTCTGGCACCTTTAACATGAAAAGAACATGACATAGGGTCTGTTTCTCTTTCTTTGAAAGAGTATGTGGTGCAGGTGGAAGGAATATTTTTTGTCCTTTAACTTCTGGCCATAGTGATTTCCTCAAGCCCATTTTTTGCAAGTCATCACGTGATTTTTTCCCATCTTTGAACTTCCCTTTTATATCCAGAGGGTTCCAAAAATGCTTTCACACACATTCTTCTCCACATGCATTACATCTAAATTGTGGCGTATTAGGAGTTTCTGCATTCCAACACATCAAGAATATCAGAACAATATTTAATATGGACAAAAAGATAAACATTCAATTCAACCAAGACATCTAATCACAATGAGGTCAACTAAGCAAGTTGTGTCCAATAATTAGGCATGGTTGATCATGGGTCTACATACCTCCTAATATGGTAGATTGAATAGAATTGATTGTTTCTTCCACACCACAACATCAGTTTTTTCACCTGTTTTACTGTTTCTTTTCCTTTTATTTGATTCAATATTCCCCCATATTGCTTCCTTTCCCTTTGTTTCCTTAAAAATATCTGACACTTTTACAATTGGATGGGCATAACGATGCTCCTCCTTCCCATTAAATGGTGCCTTTTGTGAGCGAAACTTGTGACGTTGAGGAAGAAATCTCCTATGTCCCATGTACACACATTTCCTGCTACAACTGAGGTACTCTGATTCTGTGTTCCTCCCACATATGGGACATGCATTATAGCCTTTTGTTGTGCAACCATCCATATTCCCATAAGCAGGAAAATCATGGATCACCCACATAAGAATTGCCTTCATGTTAAATGATGTCTTACTATAAGCATCATATGTCCATACCCCTTGGTCCCATAATTCCTTTAGTTCATCTACCAAGGGTTCCAAATACACATCAATGTCATTTCCTGGTTGCTTGGGACCAAGTATTAACAATGTTAGCATACAAAAATTCCTTTTTGTGCACAACCATGGTGGAAGGTTGTATGTAACTAACACTACAGGCCAAACATTGTATGTGCTGCTCAAGTCTCCAAAAGGATTAAATCCATCTACTGCCATTGCAAGTCGTACATTGCGAGGTTCCCTAGAAAAACTAGGCCATTTGTCATCAATAGTTTTCCATGCTGGGCTATCAACAGGATGGCGCATTTGACCATCATTGCTTGCATTCTCATGATGCCACCTCATTTTTTGTGACATATCTGTAGAGATATAATGAAGAAAAAAAAAATCATTTATATAAAGTATTATCATATAATAACACTATGACAAATGGTAAAGATAATACAAGAAGGGGAAAACTTGAATAAAATTATAGTGTTCAAGATCATACCTATACATTATTTTTAGCCTTGGTGCTATGGGAAAATATCTTAACACCTTGGCTGGAACACCTTTCCGCACCTTTTGAGATTGAGCATCCACCTTCCATCGAGATTTTCCACATGTTGGGCATTGATCTTTACTTTCATATCTTCCTCGATATAAAATGCAATCATTTGGACATGCGTGTATCATATCATAGTTTAACCCCAATGATTTTATCATCTTTTTTGCAGCATATGCAGAATCTGGAAATGTGTTATCTTTAGGAAGCACCTTTTTTTTGCAATTTTAACATTTGGTCAAAACTTGTATCAGACCATCCACTCTTCACTTTCAGATTGTAGAATTCTACAGTGGCTGACAGTTTTGTGAAGTCAACACAACCTGGGTACAATGGCCTCTTGGAATCTTCGATAAGCTTCTTATATTCATTAACTTCATTTAGTACATTTGTTGATGCCAACCCCTCATTATCACAACTCTCATTGATGTTTTGATTAAGACATCGATTGGCATCATTCACTATTTCAAGCATTTGATCACCGACAATGGTTGCATCATCAATTAGAGGTTCACTATCGTTCCTAAACAATGTTTCATGCTCATCACCTTGATTATCATAATCACGTTCCACAACATGTTCATAACCCTATTAATAAGAAAATCAAAATTTATGTTAATAATTTTATGGTTTTTATGAAAATTAGAATCAATAGCATTTGGTCAACCTAGTCAAATAGGACCCTTGACTAATATGAAATGGCTTACTAGTTGAGATGAAATATGCTCGAGAACTTCATGTGGCTCATTTTCAGAATGTTGCCTGTCCTTGCCAATAATAGATGGAATCTAAAGGAGACAAAGAAAAAAAAATTGAAGTTTGCACATATAAAAATAAGTGATATCTTTATTGTAAAACATATAAGAGTAAAACTAGATCAATTCAAAAAAAATTCAAGATACCTGAATGGGAATGCTCTCTCCATGGAAATACCAAATGCTATATTGTTCGATTATACCATCACAAATCAAGTGCTCTCGTACTTTATCAAATGTTTGTACTTTCACTATGCCACATTTATTACATGGACATTTTGTGGACATCTTATTCCTTGATTGCTCCTCAGCAAACTTTAAGAATTCCTCAACCCCATCTCTATATTCTTTTAGTGTTCTACACATAACCAATTTACAAGTCATATAAATTTAATTGAGAAAAAGTTACCACTTATACATTTTTCACATATCACGATGAATAATCAAATATACGAACTACACCTATTTTTCAATTTCATCCAATTTCTTTTGTCCATTTGATAATATGTTCCAAGGTCCTTTGAAATTGTGTCTGCAAAGAGTTATATAACTTAGTTGATACTAAAGATAGATAAAAAGTGAACTGAAGATAGATTAGTTAACTAATTGTCAAGAAATTCAGTTACAAGTGAAAAATAATTCTGTCTCTATACATTTGACTGAGTAATTTGATAATTGACTTGATGAAAGATTAAAGAAGAATATACATAAACAAGATCACAATAAATTAGCATGAAGAGAATTTTATTAGACTACAGCCCTACAAGATTCTCAACATGGTATCAGAGCTAAGGTGGTAGTCAAAGAAGGGCATATTAAGTGGCACTTAAGGATTAGATCACAGTCAACAACAACTCAAATATCTTTCGGATAGAGAAAAGTGATGGGCTCGATCTCTATTACAATCATCAAAGAAGAAGGGACTCGGTGAAGGAACAATGAAGTATAAATGTAATATTCCCAATTAGCAATGGCTAATTGGAATATTCTATTTTGGTCAATTTTGCCTTATGTATTTAGATTATAAATAAAAGTGAGTAGAGGGGGACATAACTCACTCAAAAAATAAAAAGTGCGCTCCCTAGTAGACACACGTTGTAACTTAAGTGAGCCAAGGGGGCCAAGAGACCACGTAGAGAGGGGGCCCACATAGACCACATGGAGGGACTATGCAGGCCAAGATGGAGCACGTGGCAAAGGGAGGCTACGTTGGAGGAGGTGAGCCTTAGGGTTTGAGAGAGGCTAACGCTATATAGAGGGAGAGCCTCCTCATTTTGGTCATTCGATTTTTATGATATTGAGCTAGTCATTTCGACTTCTTGAGCATGCTGGTTGTTTAGCTAGTTTGCAGCACTGTTTAGTGCACCGAGTGTCTCCGTTCGAAGATCTCATCCTCAGCCCCGGGGGACTTTGAGTGCCTGCTCGGGTGAGGTTGTCCCATCAGTATTTTGCAAGAGGGTTGGAGTTTGGCTTTTGCAAAGGCGCAGTGCATCCATAGACTGCGCAGTCCTGAGAGGGAGGATGCAGTCCATTTCTGGGGAGCTCTGGATTGGGTTTCTTTCAGAGGTTTTGAGCTTGGAGATTGAGCAAGGGGCCAGCCCTTTCCTGTGGGAGGATTTTGTGGCCGTGTTTTGGTGGTTTCCATTTAGCCTCAGCGCAAAGCCTTGGAGGATAGCGTAGATCCTCAAGGGGGTGATTTTCGAGGGTCGGTCATTCCAGAAATGCTCTTTGGGTTTTTCTGGGTTTGGTGAGTAGAGGTTGATTCCAGAGTTTCAGCTTATTCCGAGTAGGGGAGCAGCCCCAGATACTCATCTTGTTCCAGCAGTAGTAGCTACAAGGCAGTTTTCTAGCAGCTAGGAAGCAGATCAGAGAGCAGCCATTCCATCAACATTCTGAGAGTATTTCTTCGCTTGCATTGAGCAAGTCTAGGTGCCATCACTCTGATCACCTATTGTACTCACTTATATTTCTCAGCATAATAAAATGGCTCAACATTCTCTTTGCATTTCTTGAGTATATGTTCGTGTTCTATATATATATGCTATTGTATGCTTGCACTACAGTTATTTTTCTCCTTGAGCTTTCCAGTACTATACCACTTGGTGTGTTTTCCCCATACTCTTAGATAGAGTCTGGAAAGGGCCAGATAGCCTCCAGATCTCACCCTCTTTTCAGAGGTGAAATATCTGGTAAATGCCCTCCCAGTCCATCTCTAGTTGGAATTTGCTTGTGTTTTAGAGATATCTCTGAAATGGGATATTACAGTGGTATCAGAGCATAGATCTAGCTCAGCCTGTGGAGCTAGTTGTCTATGACACCGGGGCAGAAATCCTACATCTGCTATAGAGGTAGGAACTACAAAGATATTGAGCATAGGTTGGAGAACACCTACAGAGAGGATGACTGTGCTAGGGTGGTGGACGCAGAACAAAAAAAGCCAATGGTAGATGATAGTGAGGCAAAACAGTTTGGGGAGGCACTCCTCAAATCAGTGCAGGATCTGGCGAGACAGATTGAGGTGATGGGTCAGAGATTCACTGTTGTGGAGGCTAGACAGCGTGAAACCCCAAGGGGTTTCCATGTTGGCGAGGGGTCAGGCACATCCCATCATTTGCCGGAGCGGGATGCCACTCCGCACCAGGCATCACATGCACCCACACGTTCCACTATGCCCACCTTTTTGGGTGCAGACACAGGGGCAGGAGTACAGCATGAGCCAGAGCCTGGTCACATGGGTGACTATTTTGCTGAGTACCAGGCATATGGGTAGGAGTTCAGGGATGCCCTTTCATTTAGACATTTTGTTCAGCTCCAGCGGGACAGCAGACCCGGTGATCATCACAGAGAGCACCGGCATTATCATGATGGGGACACACAACATACAGCGAGCCGATTTAATTTGCCAACGTTTGATGGCTCATCAAACAGTTCAACAAAGTCTTGGGTGGAGAAGCTGGATATATATTTCCAGCTTAACCAGATGGCAGAGTCGGAGGCCATCAAGGTGGCTATGCTGCATTTGGATGGTGAGGCCCAGGACTGGTGGTTCCATGGGATGGTGACACTCGGGCATTCGACAGTGACCACATATGTCGAGTTCACCCGGAGACTGATAGAGAGATTTGACCGGAGGGATCTGGAGGAGAATTTTGTTGAGTTGACGAGGCTCAAATAGACTGGGAGCCCGGAGATGTATATTGCAGATTTTCTGAGGGTTTCAGTGATGGTGCCAGATCTATCCGCAGCACAGATGATCTACATGTTTGTTGAGGGGTTAGCAGAGCCACTTTGGGGTCTAGTCAGATCCACTAGACCAGCCACACTCCAGGATGCCATTGGCAGGACCCGGGATTTGCAGGATGCCTTACCCAGGACTAGGACACCTTACCCCCAAAGACAGGCTTTCCAACCAAAGGGAAAGGATGTGAGGATTCCACCTCAAAATGGGAATCAGGGTAGGGTACAGCTAGATGATGATGCCAGGAGGGAGTTGAAGAAGAAGAGGTTGTGCTTTACCTATCAGGAGTCGTGGGCACCAGGACACAGATGTGCTGCGGGAAAAGCACATTTAATCGAGATCTTCTCCGAGAGCAGCGGGGAAGAGGATGAGTATGAGGATGGAGAGGCAAGAGACAGTCAGATAGCGCAAGACCATTTTCCACCTCCACCTCCAGGAGCAGGAGGTGCATCTTTTGCACCCACAGGGGGAACCCTTGCAGCATTGCGAGGAGTACCCAAGTATTTGACGTTGCGTGTCCGAGGGACAATACGGGGGCAACGAGTTTCGGTTTTGGTAGACAGTGGGGCAACCCACAACTTCATCGATGCACAGATGGTTGAGCGGAGAGGCATACCGACAGAAAGCTTTGATGGATTCTCAGTGTTCAATGGTTGATTACTTTGGGGAAGGTCACCACAGATTGGGAGGCCTTGGAGATGGAGTGGGATGATAAGAAGACCGGGAAGCATCAGAGATACGTGGGATGCACACTTACCCACCCTAGACTGTTTCATCTCACCGGATGGAGTTAGACTTCCGAAAGGGAGACATATAGTGGGCGGTTGAGTTGCGGGCATCAGAGACAGGGACTATCGAGCAGACAGTTCATCTAGATATACGGGCCATCCTTGACAGATATGATACGGTGTTTGGGGAGATACCGCCGGGACAGCCACCAGATCAGAGGTTTGAGCACACTATTGAGCTAAAGAAGGGCATCCAGGCCGTTATTACCACACCCTATAGGCACCCCAAAGCCTATCAGGATGAGATTGAGCGGGCCATCTAGAAGTTGTTGGCTCTTGGACATATTCGGCCTAGCACTAGTCCTTTTGCTTCTTCGGTGGTGTTGGTGAAGAAGAAGGACGACACATTGAGAATGTGCATTGATTACAGGGCCCTGAATAAGAAGACCATGAAGAACAAGTACCCCATACTGCAGATAGATGAGCTGATGGATGAGTTGAGAGGAGCACATTTCTTCTCAAAGATCGACTTGAGATCCGGGTACCACCAAATTCGCGTGAGAGAACAGGACATTCCCAAGACCGCTTTCAGGTGCCATTATGGCCACTTTGAGTTCTTGGTTATGCCTTTCGGGCTAACCAATGCCCCAAATACTTTCCAGTCATGCATGAACCATTGCAAATATCCGATCTATTGATCCATTGTGCAACATAATCACAAGTGAATAGCTCGTGGAGGAGAGACTAAGTCTCTGTCTTAGCCGCAACAAATGAAGTTCAAGAACAGGGAGGCATAGATGATTGTTTTAGGGTCAATTTAGGAGGGCCGATGGACTTTTCAGAGGGTCGAGGTAGGAAAGACGTCTCTATGGACTATTTGATGGGTGGTTTGTCTATAAACAAGAGTGTCGAAGGCCTATGAGGTTTCACTGAAGCCTGCCACAGAGATTAAGGAGGTTCAAGGACTGCTTAAGGACTAGAAACAGCTCAGACCTACAGCTAAGTGTCATGACCTTCAAGGAAGAGATAGACGCAGCTCTAAGGAGAATTTATGGGCCAAAATTAAAGGGTGTTAGGGACTATGGTTCGTGCCCTAACCAGTCCAGATTTGCAGCATGGAGCAGACCCTAAAAAAGGGAGCTGAAGTATGCATTTTGGGTGCATCTTGATGTATGTTGGATCCTAGTTTAGGGTCAGATTTGCATCAGTTATCTAGCAGCATGTGGAAGCCAAGGAAGAAGACCGCTCTATCACAGGAGGACAGCCACTAGATCTGAAGCAATGTCTGGGCATATTTAAGGGTTTAAATATTGTTTGAAGGTCCTGAAGGACAACAAAAGGAAGTCGCCTTCTCTGAGCAGACTTGGGCATGATTTGAAGTTGTGGTGCTAGGCCACAGGGCATAGCACACAGGTCGGTCAAATTAGAGGGTTTTCAAAGAGTGGACAACAACCTAAGGAGGCAGTATGGCATTGAAGGAACCCCTCCTAGGTAAACCACAACCGTAGAAGGGTTTGTTTGCTGACTGTGTGATGAAACTAGGGCTGCAGTACGTGCCCTATCTAACAGTGAAAACTGTATTACAGTAGTGTCTTGTGGAGGTGTGTTGGGTCCATGATTTATGGGGCAGTGTTTGGATCATGTGCTTGTCATCTTTATGATGTGCGAAGGTGACAACGTGACTTGGACTTGTTGTCATAAAGGACCTTGTACAACAGAAGGTGGACACACTTGGCAATTCATGATTAGATCATTAGTAAGTATTCTGATGAGGGCAGCAGGACAAGAGATATCTGAAATTGGTACGCTGATAGAATGGAAGCATATGCTACTATATTAGGGAGTCTTTGGTGCAAAGGATAGTCCATGTTTTGACAAGGTATGTATCAAATACCTACTATGGATTGCACGCCTTTCTGTTGCAAAGAATATATTATTCCGGGCATGCAGAACAAATCTGTAGATTGCACAAATTGTATGTCTAGCAACGCTCAAACCAGAAAATAGAACTTGTCATGCAAGCTTCAACTGTTCAGGAACTGTCTAGCAAGTTTGTCTAGTCAACAAGGCAACATATCAGAATGTCATAGAAGGCCTAATGGCCTGGGATTTTTGTGTACTCGGAATTGAATGATGCCCTAATTCCTACAACATAACTAAGAGACAATCAGCGTAGGGGAGAAACTCTAGGGTGAAGGCAAGCCACATTGATAGAAATGATTGTTAGCAAGTGTTGAGAGGGTTGACATGGATTGTCGCTAAGCCCTAACTGGATTGTAGAATACAACAAGGTACCAACACATGAGAAGGTATGTTTTTGTGTTAAATTGTTGGTCCTCGTTTGGACAATTGGAACATTTTAGTACATCCTGCGGAAGCGAAGAAGGGAGGGCTAATGTGTTTGTTAGAAGCCCTAACCAGTGTAATGATTGATGATAGGATCAAATTCATATGCAACCTGTGGGAGCCATGTGTTGGGGTTCTCTTGGGTGTTAAGAAACCCCAACTAGGACCAGATCTCACAATGAAGTAATGGGTGTCCTAGGACAGGACTGTTAGAGAAGTCTCTTGGTAGCCACGAGGAGGATTTCCTAAGTGTGAGGATGCCCTAGCTAGAGGTAGATGCTACAACAAGTATTGGTCACTTGTGGTCTGCTGGAGGGCAACGTGAGAGTGGGCCAAGTGTGAACGTGGATTGTGCATTTATGGTATGTTGGAGGACAGTGTGATAGTACCCATGTTGGGGCCCGATGTGCACCAACTTCATGGACCTCGGTGGTTGCTAGAGGTTAAGGGTCTGATCAACCAGGAGCAGTTTTGTCACTTGTGTAGCCCTAGACTTGTGTGTGGAGAACTTCTACATCAGATGATGGGTAGTCCTCCTAGCCTATGTTCATTGTGGGATATAGACATCTTGTAGTGATAGGTGGTAGCCCTTCATGCCCTATGTTGGCCTTCATCGGTGCAGCACAGGAAGATCGTAGTGGTTTGAAGTCCCTAAGTAACTGAGGAGTAGCAATGAGAAGATTGAGAATTGTTCACAAACGAAGTTGTGAACAATTCGACAGGAGTCTCGATGTGTTGTGCCCTTGATGGACCAAGGCACAACTAGTGAGCAGATTGGTAGCCAAGCTTTAGTGGCTAGATGGACTTGGAGCATTGATAGAGTCAAGAGCTACAGATCGGAAGCCGAAGGACCGAGCTGGTACAGGGCATGACCGAGAAGATCTGAGAGAGAATGCGACAGCGACATGGTCAGAGTATCTTGTTGAGGGCAGATTGGTTGTCGATGGACTAACACCAAACCCAGTTTTGTATCTTGTATCAATGGGTGTATGAAGGCCATTATCCTTGGTATGGGAGCCCTAGACTGTTGTATCATATGTTGATTAATATAACAAAGTTGGGTTAAAAATTGTAAGAAGTTTTCTATATTTTGTGCATTGGTAGATTTACTGCTTTTTATATTTTGTTGTGCAAAGTAGTATCATTGTGATTATTGGTTTGGTAGCGTGAAAGATTTTAAGACACTATCCTAGACCCAAGATCATGGAAAAGCAACATGGTATCAGAGAGTATTTGAGCTACTTTAAGGGATAGTGAATCAGAGTGTGGTTAGTGAAGCAACTCATAGGGAGTTGTGGGTGTCTAGATCAAGGAGCAAAAGGTTCAGCTAAAGAAGAGTCTAGGTTGGCTTGATGTTAATAAGCCATGTGACAACTTGTCAAGCCAATGTGGACACCCAAATGAAGCCTTTATATTGCATATAAATAGAAGGTGAGGGAGGCTAAGATAACATCCAAGCAAAAATATTTAGGAGTAAAACACCTTTTGATGTAAGCCACAGCTTGAAGAAGAGAAGACTGAAGCCTAAAATGAATGTTTTGAGGTCAGATTAGAAGATATAACAGGGCCGAGGAGTAGCTACGTAAATACGTTGATAGTAGGGTTGTTTTGGTACCAAAAGGGGTGGCATATTTATTGTTTAAGAGAGTCTTAGGCACAATAGTTATTATAGAGATAACGCATGTCTGTATGAGGCTTTTTGGAGGGGCCGTAAGGACTAATTCCTACAAAAAAAGTAAGGGACAATCAGCGTATGAGAGCACCTCTAAGGAGTGCCTGGTCTTGCTAACCACAAAAAAAAATATGATTGATTTTATAAAATCTTGTCAACCCTACCGCTGCCTTCTACATAATTCGGTATACAAGTTTAAATCTATTGAAATTTTAACAATGAAAGTCATAGATATCAGGAAAATACCTTTAGAACTTATCAATACACACTCTCCCTCTTTGAGTTGTCGAAGGTTGCAATTTTATCTCCATATGCTGGCAACGGACCACATGTTTTCTGTTCCGAATTGTAGAGAAACCCCCAAATAAGGAGAATAATATCTCAATTAAAGCTGGAAAAAATGTTAAACCAGATCTGATATAATAAAATCACATTAAGAATATAGTCGAATCCAGAGTGCAGTGAAGAATAGAAGGGTATGGCATCTGCGCCAAAATCATAAAGATTGTTAAAGATCACCTAACTCTGTCCCGAACCTGGCCAAGGGAAAATAGCCGCTCGAAATTATAGTTTCAGAAGCCGCCAAAATTAAATTTTAATAAGACACCCGAAATTAAAGTTTAAGAAGCCCCCCAAAATTAAATTTTAAGAGGTACCAAAATCTTATAAAGCAATTGCAATAGTCATTTTGATTTTCATAAAGTTTTAATTTTATTTCAGCAAAAGGAGGTCATCTAGTATTTTTATTTGAGCAAAGGAGGTCATTTCACATCTAGGAATAAATTTTAAGAGGTCCATTTACTAGAGTTTAGACTAGCGGCCAAGTTAGATTTTAATAGGTAGTAAAAAATTATAAAGCAATTGCTATGTTGGTTTTGGTTTTTATTAAGTTTTATTTTTATTTGAGTAAAAGGAGGTCATCTAGTATTTTTGTGGTCATCTAGTATTTTTGGTTTTCATTAAGTTTTATTTTTATTTCAAGAACAGAAGTTCAATTCAAATAGAAGCTATATTTAATATTTAATGATGTTGAAGACTCATAAAGTAATAATTTTAGTTTAATTAGAGCATCAATAAAAACTATATTAGGGAATATAGTTTTTACACGGGAGCTCGTGCGTGCTACTTGATCTAGGCTGGTGTTTGAAATTCTGACTCCGCCCTCCGCCACCATGCCCCCCAGAGTTCGATCTCGATAGGGAACCACCCCCTGCTGCTCCTCAAAATGATGCGCAGCCTCCTCACGACGAATCTGCAGTCACTTTTGTCTCTTTGGTTTCCTCAATGGGACCTCCACGATCACGCCCAACTATGACAAAATTTGTGAAAAAACTAGATGGAATACCAGAAACCACTCTGCCTCCAACACTCCCAAACAGAAAAGCCCTCTAATGGGAGCTTGCTCCTTTTCGTTTACAACTCCTTATGTGAGAGAACACTACAAGCTCCATCTCAACATGATGAAGTGTAGATATTGTGAGTAATTCAAAACGAGGCTTTGCGAATTATTCAATTGTCTACATTTGGTATACATGATAATAATGGCATTACCCACAAACACATATGCTCGTAACCAGTACCTAGTTCTCTAAGAAACAATTAATGTTTCTAATATGCTCAGTTAGAGATGAAGGATTCTCCTGGGAGGTCAATTTGTTGGTTTGGGGTGTTGTACTTTTAGTATTTAAGGGGTTAGTAGTTAAGGTGTTTAGGGGTGAAGGGTTAGGGGTTAATGGTCACAGGTTAAGAGGATAAGGATTTATGGCTTAGGAGGTTCATGGATTAATATAGGTTAGGGGTTAATGTCATAATATTTAATGAATGAAGGGGTATATGGGTTATGCTTTATGAGTGCAGGGGTTAAGGGAATATGGATTGGGGGTTAAGGGGGTAGGGAATTTAGTGGTTATGGGTTAAGGGCTTATGTTTTGTGATAATTGGACTCCTAATCCCCTTATCACCATTATTTTGGGTTCCCTTATCAATTTTTCTCGTTGCCCTCCCTCTAGGTCCCCTAGGCCCTATGAAATTAGGTCCTAAGCCCCCTTCTCATTCTCTAATGCTAGGATTATAGATCTTAGTAAACCATGCTTGCACCTCTGACTTCTACACATACATGCTACCCTTGTGTCCCCTTGGCCTGTTCAAGACACCATAAGATACCCCCCCCCATAAACTTTTTTGTTATGTCATTCCACTTTTCCTAATGTTATGACCCCCCAAATTTGGTCTCAATGCCCCTACAAGTACACCCTTGGGCCCCCTTGGCTAAGGGAGTAAACGTATTAGGGGTTATGGGTTGTGATAAGGGAGCCCCTAATCCACTTATCACAACTATAAATAGGCTTATGAACACCATCAATATCTATTGTAGGTGTTGTGATGAAAGCAATAATGAATACAAAATTTGTGGTCAATAGGACAGGGAAAAAGTATGCTAGAAACATAGTAGGAAATTTTGGAAAAAAGGTTTTAAGTAACCGGGACTGCGCTCCTGCTCTTATCTCCTTAACCTTGCTCTTCTTTAAACTCTTTAAACCCTCCCTGTAATAGGAGCTTGTTCCTTTTAATTTACAACTCCTTATGTGAGAGAACACTACAAGCTCCATCTCAACGTGATGAAGTGTAGATATTGTGAGTAATTCAAATCGAGGCTTTGCAAATTATCCAATTGTCTACATTTGGTATACATGATAATAATGGCATTACCCACAAACACATATCCTCGTAACTAGTACCTGGTTCTCTAAGAATCAAGTAATGTTTCTAATATGCTCAATTAGAGACGAAGGATTCTCCTAGGAGGTCAATTTGCTGGTTTGGGGTGTTGTTTTCAGCTTTGGATACTTAGTGGTTAAGGGCTTCAAGGGTCAAGCGTCAAGGGCCAAAGGGATTTAGGGTCATAGGATTTAGCGGTTAAGGACTCAATATTTAGGAGATTTAGCTATTAGTGGTTAAGGGGTTAGTAGTTAAGGTGTTTAGGGGTTAAGGGTCACAGGTTAAGAGGATAAGGATTTATGGCTTAGGAGGTCATTCCACTTTTCCTAATGTTATGACCCCCCAAATTTGGTCTCAATGCCCCTACAAGTACACCCTTGGGCCCCCTTGGTTAAGGGAGTAAACGTATTAGGGGTTATGGGTTGTGATAAGGGAGCCCCTAATCCACTTATCACAACTAGAAATAGGTTTATGAACACGGCCATCAATATCTATTGTAGGTGTTGTGATGAAAGCAATAATGAATACAAAATTTGTGGTCAATAGGACAGGGAAAAAGTATGCCAGAAACATAGTAGGAAATTTTGGAAAAAAGGTTTTAAGTAACCAGGATTGCACTCCCGCTCTTATCTCCTTAACCCTGCTCTTCTTTAAATTCTTTAAACCCTTTCTGCAGAGCAATTAAATTTTTTGGATGGAAGGCAAATCCATGAAGCAGTGGGGGTAGCTCAAGAAACCCTCCACAACCTCAAAAAGAGTGGGAAAAAAGGAGCTATAGTAAAAATTGACCTCTCTAAGGGTGCCTATGATAGGATCAATTGGATGTTTTTAAGACTCTTGCAGTTGACGCATCTTGGCTTCAGAGGGGAGCTCAAAGGTATTGAAGTAGCGGTCAATCTCTAGGTAACCCATCTCCTCTTTGTAGATGACATCTTGTTGTTTAGTAGCGGGAGTATAGAAGACTGTCGGTGTTTAAAGAAGATCTTAGACATTTTTCTAAAAGCGATTGGACTAAGTATAAATGGCCAAAAATATTCCCTGACCACTGTAGGGCTCTCAAGGGTGGAAGTGGACAGAATAAAAGACTACCTTCACTTTGAAGTTAAAACTCTATAGGACTCCTTTAAGTATCTGGGCTTCTTTCTTAAGCCGGATAATTATCGGATTCAGGATTGGAAATGGCTCTTAGCTAAAATTGAGAACAGGATGAATCACTGGAGTTTCAAATGGCTGTCCAGAGTAGGGAGGTTGGTTCTAATCAAATCTGTGGTGATGGAAATTCTGGTTTACTGGGCTAGCCTCATTTGGATGCCAAAAATTATTCTGATGAAGATCAACAAAATCTGTAGCAGATTCCTATGGGCGGGCTCCAAGTCGAAACACTTAACCCCTTGGGTTGTGTGGGAAAAATTAGTCAGACCAAAATGTTAGGATGGTTGGGGAATAAAGGACCTCTTTCCATTCTCAAGGTCTCTAGCGGCGAAACTAGCTTGGAGACTAATCACTACGGAGAACCTCTGGACTTCGGTAAGAAGGAGGAAATACATAGACCCTATGCCAACTCTGGTCTGGCTCAGACTGCCTCAAAAATCGTTCAAGAATTCGTCGATGGTGTGGAAGGCTTTGGTGGCAGCTGTAAAAATTATCGAACAAGGTTTGGCCTGGAATGTTGGGGATGGGAGATTGGTCAGATTGGGTCGAGATTCTTGGGTGGGCTGTATGGGTTCTTTTGTTCTCTCGAGAGACGTGATTGAGAACCTTAATAATAGAGGGTTGCATTTCCTAAACCAAGTAGCTGACTTTGGAAATTCTTCGATTTGGAGACAAGAATGGCTATCTGGGAATGCTCTATTCTTGGAGGAAAGATGGTTTGAGGAATGGGAGAACTATAGATCTGGCCTACTGAATTCCCATATCCAAATTACTGACAAGAACGATGAGTTGCGGTGGGTGCACTCTCAAACTTGTATGTATACCCATAAGCTGGGTTATGCTTGGTTGATGTCTCAGAATGGGTGGGAGGATCATGTCTAGTGGTCAAAACCATTGTGGAAGCTAAAAGGGCCGGCTAAGACAAGATTGTTTTTCTGGTGTATTCTTCAGAATAAAGTCCCCACCTGGGATTTCCTTCAAAAAAAAAGGGAAAATTGGTCCAGG
Organism: Pinus albicaulis; assembly: GCA_034641835.2. Lineage (NCBI taxonomy): Eukaryota > Viridiplantae > Streptophyta > Pinopsida > Pinales > Pinaceae > Pinus > Pinus albicaulis. The sequence continues at coordinate 456,335,816 of CM076569.1, read as the reverse complement.
GTGGTGCTCTCTGTGCAAAGACAGTGAAAAATCAGTGCAACACATTTTTCTTTCTTGCCCCTTTACCATCAGCCTTTGGAATGAAACGCTGAGGATGACAAATATTCCTCAGAGATAGGAAGGCCAGCTGCTCTTAGAAGCATGGCAAAGATGGTGGCAGGAAGCTCCTAATGACAAAGTTAGAACTATGCCCCTCTTGATTTCCTGGGGAATGTGGATTGCAAGAAATTAGTTCATCTTCAAAGATACTCTTTTCCCTATCGGTAAACTGGCAGCAGAAGGGGCAGCCATCTTTGAAAACATCCCTAACCCTTGCGACTCTTAGAAATTTAGAGTTGTTCAGAGGGAAGTGGTTAGGGGAACTATACCCTTATCACCATTATTTTGGGTTCCCCTATCAATTTCTCTCGCTGCCTTCCCTCTAGGTCCCCTAGGCCCTATGAAATTAGGTCCTAAGCCCCCTTCTCATTCTCTAATGCTAGGATTATAGATCCTAGTAAACCATGCTTGCACCTCTGACTTCTACACATACATGCTACCCTTGTGTCCCCTTGTCCCGTTCAAGACACCATAAGATTCCCCCCCTCCCCCCCACCCCCCAAAAAGGAACTTTTTGGTTATGTCATTCCACTTTTCCTAATGTTATGATCCCCCAAATTTGGTCTCAATGCCCCTACAAGTACACCCTTGGGCCCCCTTGGCTAAGGGAGTAAACGTATTAGGGGTTATGGGTTGTGATAAGGGAGCCCCTAATCCACTTATCACAACTATAAATAGGCTTATGAACAGCATCAATATCTATTGTAGGTGTTGTGATGAAAGCAATAATGAATACAAAATTTGTGGTCAATAGGACAGGAATCATCAAGATGTTGAACCATACAATGTAAAGATGGTTTTCAATGTTAGCTACTGATCTAGTCACATAAAAGAGTCCCCCATAAATTTGTGCTTTAGGACACCCCTAGGATTCAATAATTAATCTAAAGTGAGAGGATTCGTTGCTAAGGTGACAATGGAAACGACCTTGGGTTGACACAAAATGACACTTAGTGATCCTTACAAAACTAGGGTGTCGGTTTCATCATCAAGAAGAGGCAAAATTGACAAGTGGCAACATCTCACATTTAAAGGCACCAAGCAACAAATATTTATGCATGTTTTTCCACCGAGGGTACCTTAATTCACATTTCCTAAGGCACAAATCACATATTTGGATTAATTTTGGATAACTTGTCATATTCCACTAGCTTCGTGCATGAAGAGGAGCTCCCATGCTTTAAAAAGATTTTGGGGGATTTCATGGCATAGTCAAGGGTCTCATGTATAAAAGAAGAACGTCATAGCTAGTTGGTTTACCTTTTCTTTCACACATTGAGAGACAAGATTCATGTATTTTAAGGTGTGTTTTATTGTTGAGTTCACATATTTGGAAGCACAATTGCACAAGTGGAAACATCTCAAGAATGTCATAAGAGTAAAAAAGATTTAGAATTCCTACCATATTTATTAGGATTTAGATTTCACACTAATGTTTTCTGCAGTTTCCTACCTTTTTTTTAATAATTTGGTTTAAATTGAGAATAAAACTCATTACTATTCAATGAAATTATGAATTAGATTTCCCACCAATATTTTTAAGAGTTTCTAATTTCCATTTTGTTTAAATTGAGAATATAACTCATTCTTATCCAATGAAATCACTATTTAGATTTCTTGCTATTTTTAGATTTCCCACCATTTTTATTAAGATTTACATTTCCCACCAATATTTTTAGGGTTTTTTACTATTTAAATTGAGAATAGAACTCATTCCTATTCATTTGAGTGTGCTTTAGATACAATTGGAGTCACTATTGAAGTCAGCGTGCCATGACTACAAGAAGAAGAAATGAAAAAAGGTAAATTTATGTTTTATAATAATGAATTATTTTAAGTTATTTTTTTGTGATTTTGGACGTTTTAGCTGTTTTTTTTTCTTCGCCTGAAGCAGGTGTGCATGTATATTTAGGCAGATAAATCTATTTTTTTGAATCAGTTATTTTTTGGGTTTGTCAACCTTTTTATTGTGCTGGTGACATCGGTCCCGAATCACGTTGGTGACATCTATCCTCAATGCATGTTTGGCTAGGCTGCATGTGCTTTAATTCTTGATGGCCTCCACCGTTTTTATGAGGCAAAACCACGCGATCTACATTTAATTATAGATTTCCTCCACAGTTTTAGATGTTTGCATGCTAATCCCTTCCATCAAAACCACAGTTAGCAGTTCCTCAGCAAACACAACAAATTGCCAATGTAAAACAATCACAGACATCATCCGCATTGTGCAATGTCCAGACACAAGTAGTAAACCAAATTAAGTAGCAGCCGAAACCTTCCTAGGTTGTTGCTCACTGTCATGAAGATTATCAGAGTTAGGATGGGTGTTTGCTGCTGTTTGTTGTGCTTTTGTGCAAATGTGTCGAGGCCACTGAGTATGTTAAATACAAGGACTCATATAGATGAATACGTTCGTTTGCATAATCTCAAAGAAAATTCATCAAGTTTTGCATAAGGGTTGGGCTTAGGCAAATTCTGTGGCCCTTCATTGTGACCAGTCGAATATATGACATCTGATCGAAAGGATTTGCGGCATATTGCAGTGACAATTTTAGGCGTCTTTTTTATAAGTTTTCCTCATGTGAGAGTTTGTAATGGTTTTTGGTATGCCCAGAAGATAATCACATCACTTATTTTATGTTTGCTGCCAAGATTTCATTCCATCGTTTGATTACATTCTCACAATAATGCAGAATCAAATTACCTGTGTTTCTTACTAAAAGATTCAAAAAAAATTGAGACTTGCAAGCAAATGTTATGCTGGTTGTCTCTGCCAGAAATGTTAGTGTTGAACCATAGCACTGCTCTGCAATTTGAGACTTCTATATCGGTGACAACAGATTTCATTCAACTTGCCAAAACGCTGTTTACGAAGTTTTATTTCGAAAGAATATTCATATAGTGTCTTTTAATGTGAGAATACCAATATTTTTAGTCACAAGATTTCCGAATCAGCATGCATATTATTCCTTCACCTTGCAGATGTTCAATATTTTCATAGAAGTATGTTTTAATGATCAATATAGATTTCCCAATATAAGTTTTTTTGGGGTTTTGTTCGGTTATAATACTGCGGCCTGGAATTTTTGATGAATATTATGTTGGTTTACTATTACGTTTTTATGTTAGCACTTTCTTTTTTTTCCTCGAGAAAAAAGTGTAATTTTATTTCTGCAGGTGAGTACAAAATTACATTGTAGGAACACATAGATGTGTGTTCATAAGAAGACAAACCCAGGAGTTTGTTTACAAAAAAAAACAGTTGCATAGTGAAGACGTGGCTATGCAGAACCAGAAGCTGACAAAGACAAAATTGTTCTTAAAATACAAGATGTTCATACAGACCCTTTGGGGAACAATACTGATCAAAAAATCCGAAAATCTACTGCTCATCTGACAGACATAGCTCAGTCAATCAAGTGGATCAGCTAGAAGCACCCAACTGTTAAGGCACAAAGAAAACAGTAATAAAGCACCATCCAGGGGAGCCGGTTTCACTGTTTATCAATTTAAATTTTGACCAGCCCTTTGTTTGTAGCCCATCAAGTGTGAACTACCGAGAGAATTGAAAAATGAAACCAATGGTTCACAGTCTCCAAACAACAAAAAACTAGGAAAACGCTCACCATGTTGTAATCAGCCAAAACAAATCAAGCCTGTTAGACAGATAACGATCCATAGCAAAAACTGTCCACCGAGCAAAGGGTCCTTATAAAAACAGTATAAATCACATCCATCTTCAGCATAAGAAGTAGAGAATAACGCAGACCATGTGTATGTTTCCAGTTGGCACAAAAGCTACCAAAGAACGCTGTAGCCACTTCGTGAAATAAAAAAAGATGTATATATTCAGAATGATTTTCATCCAGTAGATCTCTGAGCCTCCAGAAAACCACACCCAGCTGGAAACCCCTCTTAGTAGCTCGATCAAAGAAAGCAGCCCTCCGAAAGCATTCTTGAAGATATGAATCCAGCCCAAAGCAGACATGATGTCCAGCATGACCATCAAAGAAAAAATTCAAGTGATAAATCTCAAACACCAACACCGACCTATTGTGACAGAACACGTTGTGAAAGATATCTAATGGCAGTTTGTTGACAGACCAAAAGAGGAGTGGTAATTCCCATCCACCCTCACCAAACTGATGAGACAACACACAAAGTGTATGAATCTGTTGGCAAATTGATGACAAGCCAACACATAAACCTGTAGCCTCTTAGTCAAATAAAGATGGATGGAAGTATTCGAAAATAACACCATCCAAATGTTCTCTAATCCTCCAGATACCTTTGTCCTGCAAAATCCCCCTCTTAGAAGCTCGATCAGCCTTGTCATTATTTTATCGATAGATATGCTGGCAGGAGAAAGATATAAATGAACGGAGGATCTCCCCAACAGAGCGAAACAGATTTTGTAAATGATGAACTCTGCAAATTTGGATTCCTTTTATCCAATTTATCACATTCAAGGAATCCCCAAAAACATTTAACTGCCTGCAACCTTTCTCCACAGCAAACAATAGAAGAATCTTGAGGCTCAGCAATTTGGAAAAATTATTTGTCCCTTCCCCAAGCCCAACAGAGATCTCATACCAGTGAGAATCCGAGAGAAACAATAGAGCTCCACCACCACAAACATTTTGCTGCATCACTCCATCAAAAAACCCCAAGGGTTCCTCCTATCAATATCCAACAGGAGGACCTCCCTCTGATTGGAAGCCCGGATATGAATAGGAAAAGCCGAGTGTAAACCAACAGACATGGAACTAATGATCTACGGAGTACTGACAGAACCATAAAAAATTACGAGCCAACCAACAACCCCAAATAACGAGGAGCGGTAGAGCTTTTAGATTTTGTTCAGCAACAGACACCCACCATGAATCCCAAGCATGAGATACAGAAATGCCCTCCCATCTACACTGGATACCCAAAAGTCTAGAACACTCCAACCAAATACCTTTAATGAAAGGACAACTGAGGAAACGATGGTTAACTGATTCATTATCATATTTGCACAAACAGCACCAGCCAGGGCCCTGAAAACATCTGTTTTGCAGCACATCCCAGGTAGGGACTTTATTTTCAAGGACACACCACATAAAAAGGCGAGTCTTAGGAGGACAATGCAGTTTCCAGAGTTTCTTCCACCACCACCGCTCCTCACCCAAGACAACCCCAGCACTAAGTTTTGTGTAGCCAGCCCGGGGAGAATAGATCCCCGAAGGATCAAAATCCCAAGAAATCTTATCATCTATATCCAAGAGCACAAGGTGAGCCTGTTTTAAAGCACGAATATAGCCAGCCAGTGCCCTCTCATCTTGTTCATCTAGCCCCAAAGAAGAGGCCAGTAACCAAGACTGAATTCCCAACATTCTCCGAACCGGATCCGCAAGTTGGGAAAGAAAAGTAATCCCTTGCTGCCTTAAGGCCTCCACCGTATGCCTGGGAAGGAGGTGTTGTAGAACACTTCCCATACAAGGATCCTCACCAACCCGAAGCTTCCTGCCATTACCCACATCCCAAGCCAGACTTGTATCCAAAACGTGAAAAGATTTAACAAGAGACTTCCAAGTCACCAATCCCCCGGCAAAGGATTTTCTTGGGGTCCTTATCCATTCAACAATAGATAAAGGAGCAATGTATTTCTGAGAGATCACTTTAGTCCAAAGACTATCAACATTGATGAGCCTCCACCCACCCTTAGCAGCAAGAGCTTGAGCGAATAGAAAGATATTTTTCAGACCCCAACCTCCCAACCCTTTTGGGACAGCAATTTTCTCCCACCGAACCCAAGGGGTCACCAATGAATCATGTTTCCCACTCCACAGGAATCTAAAGCAAATCCTCCTGGCAGCCTCCAAAATACCCTTGGGAATCCAAGACAGGGGCAACTAATAAACCGGGACAACCTCCAAAACACACTTAACTAAAGTCAACCGACTAGCTCTAGACAACCATTTATGAGACCAATCTTTTAAACGTTTTTCCAGCTTTTCCAGCAACCAGTTCCAATCATTTTTCCTATAATCATTGGGTTTTAAATGGAACCCAAGTAATTCAGACCAACATCCAAACCAACAGTATAATAGGGAAAAATTCTCACGAACTCACGCCTCTCCTCATCCCTCAATAGATGTGTAGAAATGAAAGAATTCCTAGCATTCACTTCCATTCCCGTTGCTTTGCCAAACAAAACCAGAATCTCACCAATAGAGTTAGCTTCACGCACCGACCCAGAACATAATATTAAAATATCATCAACAAAAAGTAGATGGGTGATGAAAAAAATTGGTGCAACCTGAATGCCCTTCATGGAACCCTGTCTCTTAGCCTCATGAAGAGCTTTGCTCAAACCCTCAGCAATCAGTAAAAATAGAAGGGGAGAAAGTGGGTAGCCCTGGCGCAGCCCCCTTTCAGCATGAAAGAAAGGAGATGCAGCCCCATTAAGAAGAACAGAGAAGGAGACAGTTGTAATACAACTCATAATCCATCTAATGAACCCGATTCCAAAACCAAGGTGAGTCAGGAGCATACGAATATATAACCAGCTTACCCGATCATATGCTTTGGAGAGATCTATTTTCAGCACTGTCCCTTTGAGGTTCTTGGTCTTCATGCTGTGGAGAGCCTCTTGTGCAGTTCCGATTGCTTCATGAATTTGACGACCGTCCAGGAAGCCAAATTGTTCCCCAGATATATGAGAAGACAGAATGCCTTTGAGTCTTCTCGCAACCACCTTAGCAATCACTTTATAGATACAGTTGCACAACGAGATAGGACGGAAATCAGCCAGAGAAAGAGGGTTATCCACCTTCGGAATAAGTGCTATGAAAGTGGAATTGAAGCTAGCAGGAATCCGCCCAGAAATCCTAGTATCCTCCACCACTTTGAACAGATCTGTCCCTAAAACATCATAAAGAGCTAGGAAAAACTCGATCGACCACCCATCAGGCCCAGGACTTTTGTATTTTTGGAAGCTATGAAGTACTTCCTTTAATTCCTTCTCAGAGCTCTCAACCATCAAAGATCTGTTATCAGACTCCTCCACAAACCTCGGAAAATATTGCGCTACTCTTATCACTTTCGCAAGTGATGCATGTGCTGGGGCCTTAAAAAGATCCTTGAAATGATCAACCCCCAGCTTAGCTTTAGCCTCAAAAGAAGAATTCTCAATGCCCTGACCATCTCTTAAGCTCCAAATAGTATTAACCGCCTTCCGACCACAGGCATAAGCATGAAAAAATTTTGTATTCTCGTCCCCACTAGCCAACCATGTGGCCCTACTCTTCAGCCTCCAAGATTCCTCCTTATCCATAAGAAGGGAGTTTCTTCTTTTTTCAAGTAAAACAAGAGCGTCTTTGTCAACTTGGGTTTGATAGCCTCCACCAATCCCCTCGTAAATCAAGCGAAGTTCCTCTTCCACCTGTTTCAACTCCACATCCTCCCTCTGTCTCTTATCAACCGACCAAACCTTCAGAACATCCTTAATGCGTTTTAAATTTTCTGCAAATTGAAAGGCAACAGAAAGATGACTATCCATTCTAAAAGGTATCCATCTAGCAAGAACCAGAGCTTTGAAAGAATCGTCCCTAAGCCAGATATTGTTGAACTTTAAGGGGCTGGGAGGGTGCCTAGGCCCGATCTTGAATTCAAGAAAGATAGGAAAATGATCAGATGAACCCCCACTGCCTATCCACTGCCTAATCGAAAAGGCCTGTCCACAATCTGCTCAGCCACCAGGAAACGATCAAGTCTCTTCGCAATTCTACCATCAGCACATATATTGTTCCTCCAAGTGGGTTTCATCTTAATGGGCTCTATGTCGAGCAAGTGATTCTCCTCCAATTTTTGGGTGAAATATCCAGTCAGAGTATCGATTTGTGCATGGGGACCCCAAACCTCAGACTGGCCCAAAGTAAAATTCATATCCCCTCCCAAAATCATCGAGTCGCTCTTGAGTAAGGAGTTACCCAGTAGGGAATCCCAGAAAGGGATCCTATCATGATATGGACCATAAATATTAAAAATGCTAAAAGATTCACCAAGCTCCAATGACAAGAAATTTAATCCCAGGACCGACTCCATACCCCAGAAATTCTGTGATTTGATTGTTTTATCATTCCATCTGACAGCCAACCCACCCGACCTTCCTCTAGCATCTAGCGACTCAAAAGTCTAGCCTGGAAACCACCCTTCCAATCTAGCTTTTACCACAGTCCCTACTCCTAAAGTCTCTTGTAGCAGAATAATATCAGGACCATCCAAAAAAATAATTCTCCGGAGAGCAGCTTTCTTATGGGGCCCTGCCAAACCCCTGCAATTATAAGACATTATCTTCATTACACACCTAACTTTAGGGAATGGCTTGCTCTAAGCGCCCTGTCAATCGAAATCTGCCTCCCATCGTGAACATCCAACATAGCTTGATCCTGAGCTTTTGCCAAAAAAGAAATCCTGCCCCTGCCCCGAGCAGATGGGGATTTACCTCTCCCAAACCCACCTGCACCTTTTTTAGCACTGGATCTCAGATTATATCCAGTGACCAAGGGGGTTGAGGATACCACGGGGGCCAACAGCTCTTTACCTTGATCGAGAACAGAAGCAGAATCCTTCTCTTGGAGTGCTGGCAGATAGAAAGCTGGCTGAGAAAAAGAATCAGGAACAGTAATAGTAACCTTACCGCAAACATCCTTCCAATCTGAGACAGTAGTCGAAGTCGAGATTATAGAGATATTGGAGACAGGGGAGAAAGGAAAGGAGCCCATAAGTGAAGAGTTCAACACCAATAACACTGCTTTCAACCTACCATCATCCTTCAGCTGGAGATCTGCTCCATAAAGACAACTGTGAACCTTCTCAACAGAAAAACCTCCACACCCAACATTCTGTGAGAGTGACTCCTGCCCAAAAGATGGACCAGAAACCACACTCAACGTCTGGACATCTACAAAAAGCGACAAGCTAGTACCAAAGGCATCTGAATGCGAAGCGCAAGAGAACGTTGAATTAGTCTGTGACTGCAAATTGAGAGGACCAGGGCCAGCCCTCTTCACGAAAGGTTCCTCTACACAAGGACTAGACCCCCGGCTTTTCACGTTTCGAGAAGGAGAACCACATTCGTAGGCAGGATGGCCATAAACATGGCACCGACGACAACGAAAAGGAACCTTCTCATAGTCCAGGATCTACTTAATGACATAATTCCCCCACCGGAGATTCAGAGATTCTGTAAGACCTTCTCTGACGTTAATCATCACACGAATTCTAGCAACCCGCCTGAGATTAGTCTTAAAGAAGGATAGATCTGCCTCTAAGAAGGCCCCAATCGTATTGCCCTCATTCCAATAACAGACGAGAGATGTCATTATTGGACGGAGATGTTCCTCGATCCAAAAATGAAGAGCGGACGGAGTAAACAAACCCACTGAAAGGACCAAATCCACCGAATTCACCACCGTCAAGGGGGATACCCCGAGGTTTTAGGGCATAGGATAGTGATCAATCGTCAACAGGTACATCACCCTGCGGATATGATGCGAATGCAGAAATTAAAAGAAAACCACCCCTTTGAGAGGGCCACCACCTCGGAACATAACCCGAACAACTTTCCAATGAGCTCCCGACTCAAGTAACCACTGAATTTCGGCCTCCTTATTGAGGGAGCGAAGGACATGAATAAATTGAGTTTCTTGCATTAGCTGGGTGAGCGCATGGCATCGATTTATTATTTGCTAGAGAGCTAAATTGGTGGCTATTCGATTGTGGACCATTAAGCTGATGATGATTTCCGAATCTTCGATCACTTTTGCTATGCGAATGCTGAGAATTTGGAGCTGAAGGAGACCTTGGTATAGAGCGAGGAATTCAACTCTGTTATTGGAAAGGGGGCCTAATCCCCATTCGTATGCAAGGATGATGTCTCCATTGGCGTTACAAATAATTCCGCCCGCCCTAGCCTTGCCAGGATTAGACTTGGAGGCTCCATCAAAGAATAGATAGTGCGTGTTACAACTTCTTATCCAGCCTGCAAACTCCTTATCCTTCATTCTAATTTTCCAACTGCTGTTAGAGATTTGTTTATTGCTGGTGTCATTTCTGTTTTGGCCATAATATTGGCCCCTGTTGCTTTGATCGAGCAGACATCCTATATAATTCCGTTCTTCAACGAAGAGACCAGCTGCGTCAATGCTCCTTTGACACTTGACAGCTATTGTTTCCAAAGCGAGTCCTCTTGTCTTGTTATATAGCTTCCTAATTTCGATTTTTTTGTCTCTGAAGATTGTTTGATTGCGTGCTAGCCATATGCGCCACAGCATAGTATAAGGGAGAGCGTTCCAGACTCTTCTTGCCACATTGTTCTTCTTGCGCTGCCAGGGGTAATTCTTCTTCCATAAGTGTAAGAGTTCGACAATGGTGCTGTGGGAACCCCAGGGGAGCTGGTCCTTCAGGAAGGCTTCTTTCCAACAAGCAGTGGCGAAGGAGAAATTTATGAAAAGGTGCTGAATAGTTTCCTTAGCTGCTTGATAGTTTGGGCAGCGGGAGGGACCAAGAATACCACGCTTTTTCAGATTATCAGAATTTAGCACTTTCCCTTTTAGAAGAACCCATATGAAGAATTTAAGTTTTGGGAGAGTCTCTGATTTCCAAGCAATTTTCCATTGAGTCCATATGGGCGTGGGGCAGTCACTGTTACAGATTTGACGGTAGGCAGGTTTGACTGTATAGTTGGTGCATGAAGGGTCCCAACAGAAGCAATCATCTTCGTTTTGTTTGGTGGGGGCGATACCATGGAGCTGAGTCTGCAGATTATCCAGGCTTGAACGTAGCTCGTCAGGTATATCAGGGAAATGCCAACCTGTCCAGAGATGAGTGTGAATATCCCATTTGGATATCTGGCTCAAGCTGTGAATCCCCTTATTGTCAAGGTAGGTGAGGATCTGATGGGTTCCAGGCTTACTGCTGATAGGTAGCTGGCCCATTATTTTATCAGCCCCTATTCTAGTGCTGTTGCCTCCCTTGGGGACCTTAGAAATATTTGAAGCAAGGATGGGAATTGATTTTTTACACAGCCCCCAGATTTTGGTGCAGGCTCTGAGAGGTATGTCGTGGTCTAATAGAAGCTGCCTCAGAGAATTTAGATATTTGGTTTCCAGCACATTCTTCCACCAAGCAAATTCTCCATTGATGAGTCTCCAGACTATCTTGCCGCCCCGAAGACCGGAGTTTGGTAAATTTGTGGTGATGCGATGTTGCCCTCTAGAGTAACTTTAATCCAGAATTGGTTGATTGTGTCAGTTTGGTGCTTGCAGGCAGTGTGGTTCCAAAGGGTGGCGATTCCCCCTGAAGCTCCCCTAGATTCGCAGATGCTTCCTTCATATTTCTTGAGGCGATCAATAATCCCTCTCATTTCTTGGTGTCCTTGCTTTGTTTCTTGTAACAGTAATATTCAAGGTTTTTCCTGAGTTATCAAATCATTCAGAGTTGTGATTTTAGAGGGGTGCCCTAATCCCCTACTATTCCAGGATAGGACTTTCATCATTGGGTGAGAGGGGTATGGAGAGTTGCTCGCCCTCCCTGATCTTTGTAAGCTGCTTCCTTACTATTTTTCCCCAAAATGTAAGCTTCTATAGGGTTTTGAGTGCCCATGGAAATATCTTTTTGGGCATTTTCTTCTCTCTGTTGTTTGGTCGATCTCCTGCAGGGTCCTTGTTTCCTGTGAGTGTCCAGATTGGCCCCATGTTCTTTAGAAGAGCTTCTGGTTGATCTTGGTGGAGGAGGGTCATGGGAGAATGAAGGAGAAGGGTTTGCAGGGGGAGTGGGAGCAAGAGTGCCATCCTAAGATGGAGGTAAAGTGATGGGGGGGTCGTCATCAAGGGAAATGGAGGAGAAGGGATTATAAGACTTTAAGGATTTCTTGGGTGGGGAGGGCGGAGGAGTCGGCAAGGAGGAAGGATTAGGTTTGAAGGGAGAAAATTTGGGAGGAGCTTCAGCTAGCAAGATAGCAGCAGTATTTTTCCTCTTGATAGTTTCCCATTGTTTCTCGGGTTGAACATTTTCATCATTAACAATTTTAGAGCAGCGATTGGAAAAATGACCGTACTCGTGACATACCTTGCATTTAAATGGGATTTTTAATCGTCGCTATAGATTATTGTCAACAGATGGACCTGCGTTAATTTATATAGTTCTTCAAGTCCCTAAATTATAAACAAAGGCCCAACAAAATCAAGAATCTGGAATACTTTGAATCTCATATATAATTGGACTGCTTACGATAACCCATTGAATTTCATAATTTTGTATATGGCAGACTTTTTCTTTGCCTTTTTCAACTAAAAGACTAGTATGTTAGCATGCAGTTGTCTCTTCTACTGGTGTTCAAATATCTGTGCAATTTTCTCTTCTACTGTTGTTCAACTACCAATTCCATCTTGTTTTATCCGTGTCTAGCCCTCATTCCTAAAATATTTCACTTATAATTAAAATTGTAATCCTTATTGATTGATGCTCGATGACATAGCAGGTCTCTTTACAATAATGTATGCTACAAATTTTATGTAGAAGCCTAAAATGTAGTCAAATGAAGATGAATATAGACAGATTCCAGAGAAACTGGAGTTTATTCCTTAAAAGTATGAGCCTCTATTGTTTAATTTCCTTTTCTGGAGTCCATATAATGATAACCACAATGGCTTTGGGAGTTTTATTGACATGCACATGGCATCCATTGCTTCAATATATCATTCAAGTGTTTCACTCAACGGTGATTACCGTTAGATGCTTTTCTCTCTTTCCTTTTTTATATTGGACTTTTGTAATGGTTCTTTCAGCCTAGTTGTTCACATAACAATTGTTTTTAACTTTTTTTAGCCTAGTTGTTTACATGGAAATAGTTTATTGTTTATCTTTAGGAAAAATAACTCCTCAATTATTGTTACATGTGAACCCATTCACACCACCCTGCAATTTCTTCCCTGGAAATGGTAATGTCGTTGTGTCTTTAGACTATAAAATTTTACAACTCATACTTCTCTTTAAGAACATAAATGAAATTGAACTGTTATGATCTGAATTTAACTCTTATGAAATGGCAAGTATTTGCTAATAAAAATGTTTTTTTTTATACAGTCTATCTGCGGATATCCATACCAAGGTAAGAAATTATTTTTCGTTTTGGACGTCAATTCTTTTTTAACAATTATTGTGTTTTCTTTTCTACTTTAAAATTTGTCTCACTAATTTTTATTAAGTGTCACAATCCATATGTGTAGGTATCCAATAGGAATGAAATACATCGTAAGAGATCACTTTTAACAATGATTAAAACCATAAAGTCAAGCCACATTACAAAAAAAATGACAACATTTGATGTGGCATCATCAAAAAACACCCACAGAAGAGAGCACCAGAATCCATTTCCCCACTACAACATGAATCTAGTTGCTTTAGTGTCAACACCAATTCTAATGCACAAATTATTGAGAAAAATGTGGATGAACCATTGGAATTTATGGTAATCTTTCAACTTTATATTTCTTGTATAAATACTTCAAGATTTTATGTTAAGAGATTCATATTGTTATTGTATCAAAAGGTGTGATTTGTTTTCCAGAAAATTCTTAGCACGTACCATCAAAACAACTTTATGGTTTGGGGCAAGAACCATCACAACTAGATCATGATATGGAGCAAGAAAAACCACAACAACAGGATGGCTTGGAAGGGGAAGATCCAAGTATTGAATCCCATAGTACAACAAATGTGAAAAGGAAGGGTAGAGGACTAACAAAATGCCTCTTTGGAAACACTACAGAGGCCTCTACATTGCCTAAAATTCAATTTAATGAGAGGGGACAACCTGTTGGTCCACAGTCATAGAAATTTTCCTCCTTTTTAGGTTTCCTTGCAAGAGAGATTGTAGGCATCAAACACATGGAATGGAAACAAGTGCCTGAAGAACTTAAAAAAGACATATGGAGTGCAATCAATGTGAGTATCAACCAAATTATTATTGGATTTTTTTCTAAATTTCATTGGTGTATGTGAATGTGTGCATGATAAGTTTAATTTCAAATAAGTATTTGTCTCTAATAATTCGTTGTTTATATGTTGTAGCATACCTACCAAATGGACTTGCCAGTGAAGCAATGGTGTTATAAAGCAATATCTCAGTGCTTGAGAACTTATAGATATAATTTGTATAAAAAATATTTTTTGAAATACAACACAGATGAGGAGAGGATGAAAAATGTTCCTATCGGAGTAAATGAAACCGATTGGATTGAATTTGTTAGAATATGATTTGACCCTAAATTCAAGGTAAAAATGAATGACAAATCTACTATTTATCATTAAATGAGATTTGAATTTGAATCCTTGCATATAATCAATTTCAATCTAAGCATCCATTTTTTATTGGTTTGCTGGAAAAGGAAAAAGTCAATTAGGAAAATAGGGCATTAGAACCAGAGACCCACACTTCTAGCCATATAGGTTACTATAGAGTTGAACATGACCTTGTAAGTTGTAACCAAATATATTATTTGTTCACAATTACCAATTGCAACTCTAGTTATCTAGACCGTTGTAATTTTTGTGACTAGAATCAAACTTGTAATCAAAATGATGTGCCTGTAACTAGGGATGATGTGTAGATGAAATGTCATACAAAGAAGGATGGCACTCCAATGTCATCATTTAGTGCAGATAGAATATAAGTTCCCGACCTATTCTTGTATCTATTTAATTTTTTTCTTTTTTAAATATTAATGATGTTTCTTACATGTATTTATTGAAATGTTGTCTTTGGTAGAAACAAATTGAATCGATACAAAATGATTCAGTGTCTCCTGCATATGCAACAAAGGAAGATGCCATTGCAATAGTTTTGGGGCCTAAGAGGAGGGGTCGTGTACGTGGGGTTGGCTATGGGGTTACTCCAAGTGATTTGTTTGGAAAAGAGTGTGCTTACAAGAGGAAATTACATAATAAATAAGAAAATTTGAAAGAAAAAGACAAGGAACTTGGAATATTGAAGGCAGCTATTGAAGAATTAATGCAATGGAAGGCTGCCATGGAGGAGAGAAAAGAAAAAGGTCAAGTTAATCTAGAACAAACCAACAATGTAAGAATTACATGTAGGCTATTTAATTGTTGATGTATTCCATCTTTGAAGATTGAAATTTTAAAAGCACAATGCCAATATGAACATGATTGTATTGTTGTAGATGTGTAATTAATGAAATATTATTTTTGTATCTTAACCGTTCATCTTCTGATTTCATGGTATCGCATTCAAACTATTTATTTTTTAGCAGAGTTCCTTAATACCTAGTCAGGCTTCACTAGGACAAACTCCATTGACTTCAGGAAAACCTATTCATGACCCAATTGGTGACTCAATAAAACGAGTAAGTTTTATAATTGTTTATTTTCTTTTTTAATATTATATTTTTATTCTATGGAATCTTACAAGAATTTGTTTATTTGTAGGTTCATCCACAATTACTACCTTCAAATATAGGATTGAAGGGGAAAAAATGTTTTCTTACATATTTTAATGGTCAAATGAAGGTTGCAAAGGGTTACATAAAAAACACTAAACCAAAATTTTTCATGCCCAATGGAGAAGTATTAGGAGAAGGATATTATTTTGTGTGCCCACAATCAATCTTGGTTGATTCGGATTGTGAAATTAAACTTAAACGTAGAAGTGGTCGATGCGAGTATTTAGCATATGCACTTAACAGTTTTATATGTTGGAGGAGCAGTGACATTGAATTGATCAATTATTGACAGAGAACAATGACTTGGTAAATTACTATCCCAACCATTTCAGGATGCTGGATGCAGAATGTGATAGCTTACTTGTGATTAATACCATGGTTAAGATGTTAGATACATGATTACTATTATTCTTCTTTAAGCTATATGCTTTTTACATCAGATGTACTGCAATGTTCTTGCTACTGTTTGGTTATTGTTTATAAGCTGGATATATAAACCTTATCACATTGGATATATACTGTCTTATCATGCTTTGTAAATGTTGTGTAAGGGTTGAAAGCTTTGTGTGATTTTTTCTGATAGCCAGAATCCTTTTCAATTAAGGCTTAAACAACTATGAAACCATTCAAATTATCCATCCTGCACTTGCTAATGATAGATATTTTATAACTTCTTTCTTCATTTTGATATTTTTCTTATTCCTTTGTTTTTGATGCTCAAGGAAGCACACATTTGGCTTATCAGGCACATATGCACTCTCTCTCTTACACTTTGGAATCTAAATTGATAAGCTAGAATGAGTGCTTAAGGAGCTTGCATATGCTAATGATAGTGTGATTCCTCATCATGTTTTGATGTCACTGCTCCTTTTTGCAAATCAAGCAGTTCTTTTGGCCTCATCCCTAGGAATATTTTAGTGTCAGGTTGACTCCTTAGGTTGGTTTTGTGATATTAGACACTTGGTGCTAAAGTTGGTAAAACTAGGGTGATGGTCTTTAATCCCATTAATGAAGCTCTTTCTACTTCTCACTTTTCTTGTAGAGAACAACTAATGCATGCATAGCATTTAAGAGTGCAATTTACCTCTCTTATAGTGTCTTGGTGCAAAGGGTATGCTTCTCATTCACGTTCGCAATATTTCTAGATTCACTTTTAGGATATCTTTTCGGGATGGGGCTCTTTGATGCTGTCATAAAATCCATAATTTTGTATAGTGTGATGAAGTCTTGGTTACTAAAGTATTTCTTGCTACTGTTTGGTTATTGTTTGTAAGATGGATATATAAACCTTATCACGCTAGATATATACTGTCTTATAATGCTTTGTAAATGTTGTGTAAGGGTTGCAAGCTTTCTGTGATGTTTGATGATAGCCAGAATCCCTTTCAATTAAGGCTTAAACAACTATAAAACCATTTAAATTATCCATCCTGCACTTGCTAATGATAGATATTTTCCAACTTCTTTCTTCATTTTGATATTTTTCTTATTCCTTTGTTTTTGATGCTCAAGGAAGCACACATTTGGCTTATCAGGCACATATGCACTCTCTCTTACACTTTGGAATCTAAATTGATAAGCTGGAACAAGTCCTTAAAGAGCTTGCATATGCTAATGAGAGTGTGATTCCTCGTCATGTTTTGATGTCCAGCACTCCTTTCAGATCAAGCGGTTCTTTTGGCCTCATCCCTAGGAAGATTTTAGTGTCGGAGTTAGTATTTAGGTTGGTTTGTTTGATATTAGAATACTGGTGCTAAGTTAGTAAAACTAGGTTGATGGTCTTTAATCCCATTAATGAAGCTCTTTCTGCTTCTCATTTTTCTTGTGAGGAGCAACTAATGCATAGCATTTGGGAGTGCAATTTACATGTCTCTCTTATAGTTTCTTGGTGCAAAGGGTATTCACTTCTCATTCACGTTCGCAATATTTCTAGATTCACTTTTAGGATATCTTTTCGGGACAAGAGGCTCTTTGATCTTGTCATAAAATCCATAATTTTGTATGGTGTGATGAAGTCTTGGTTATATGAGTGAAAGAGTTCACATTATTATGCTTTAGTGCAATTTTCTACATGGAATATTCTTCTTAGCTTGTCATTGTTTAAGTAGAGTTTGGGGCCTAACCGCTTTGTTCAATTTATCTTTAGGTTTAACTCTTGTATATAGGAGATTCACTAATTGGGTGACCACTTCAAGATGCTGATAGGTACCTTTTCTTTTATGTTTTCTTTTCTAACAAGTTCGCTTCTTTCGATTAGTTCAGCCACATATGGTATGTGGATATACTAATTAGTCACTCCCACTACTTCATTTCTCTTTTGATACTCATCCTCATCTTTACTTTCCCTTTGAGGATTAACACTCTAAATATAGAGGAAATATATAAAACATTTGTTTAAGGATTTAAGGTACTTATCTCACTCGATATAAGCCTTTAAACTCCAATATGCCTTTGTTAATCTTGGGAAAGAACCTCTGGATAGAAGTTTAATTATGTGAAATAAACACAGTGGTAGTATTTCACATGGCACGGAGACTTAGACTTATCCATATTAATATGCAGAGATTTCTTATAGTTAATGCGATTACATAACTGAGTCCCCCATAAGCATTGCTATTTGACAAGTAGATATTAACGTGGTATGCAAATACCATCAAATATGAATACAAGCGATTCGAAATCGCTCACAAGAAATCGAAAACTAAGACTATTTCTTCAAGACTCTTTGCAAACAATGGTTGTTTTTATGCAACGAGAGGATGTATGTGATGATTTTAACAACCTTTATTAGTAAAACTAGGCTTGATATGATAGTACAACAAGCTCAAAGAAATTAGGCTCAAGCCTCAAAATCTTCAAACGGAATGTTGATTCACGAGTTGGATGGAACATTTGATGGTAGTCATGATTGAGCCCGATTTTTAGACCTTTGACACAAACAAAAAATCTTTGAATTAATAATAATTGAGGACCATATATTAATCCTCTTAGAATAATATTTTGGATTACCTTTGTTCGGTGTTAGCCAAATTCTTTCTTCATTTTGATATTTTCTTATTCCTTTGTTTTCGATGCTCGAGAAGCAAGAAATTTGGCTTATCGAGCATATATGCACTCTCTCTTTTACACTTTGGAATCTAAATTGATAATTTGGAACAAGTCATAAGAACTTCATATACTTAATGATAGTGTGATTCCTCATCATGTTTTGATGTCCTTGCTCCTTTGCGGATCAAGCAGTTTCTTTTGGCCTCATCCTAGGAAGATTTTAGTGTGAGGTTGACTCCTTAGGTTGGTTTTGTGATATTAGACACACAGTGCTTAAGTTATTCAACCTAGGGTGATGGTCTTAATCACATTAATCTTGCTACTAACTTGAGGTCTAACTATACTCAAGTACAGAAACACTTGTGAAGTCTAAATGCCAAAGCTCTATCTTACATTGTGGTCTATGTGTAATTTCAATGTCAATGGAGGTTGAATGTATCTAAATACGGAAACCCCTAGAATAATACATCGGCAGCAGTATGTCAATGTGTCAACTTCGTCTAAAATATGATATCTTAGTCAAGTATACTCAAATTTCAAGGTCATATCGGTGTAGGGTAGATAGGTTCAGCATGCATACGTACTAATGTCCACAAATTTGATGCACAAATCAATATTTGGTCACATAAGGTAAGTGTTATGGCCTTATGTTTTGGTTCATAATTGCAATGAGAGGTTTTGGTTCATTACTTCTCACATGTTATAGCATTTCCAGGAACCTAACATAGCTGCAAATCAAATTTACTGCCTCTCTTTTCTGTTGCTTACTATCTTGCTAAAGAATATCTCAAAATCTTAATTCTAGCACAAATAATATCCAATCGGCCTAGAGACTGTGAGCTGAGAAAAGCCTTTAGGTTTGAGTGTGCCTCAAGTGCATAACCTACTAAATACTATTTTTAAATCTAAACAACAAACTCATCTCCTTTGATAAGTTCTCTGACAAAAGCATCCCAAAAAGTTCTCCGACTACTGCAGTAAACTATTAATCGTGAGCATGCACCAGAATGGCAGCAAACCAACAAGAATACGGTCTCACACATACCTTGTGTATAATCGTGATTACTTGTAGTTATTTAATGTGAATGCCCACTTATTTGCATAAATACATCTTGTTCTTAATAAAAATACTACGAAATACATCGTCTTTGCGGTATCAAACATTCTACTATTGCAATTTAGAATGAATTTGTAACTTATTGACACAAGGTGATCAAATTTGAAGTACATACCACCATCCCAAGCGAGAAACAACTTTGGGCCTAAGTCTTCTCTATCTTTGGCAAAGTTACGGAATATCTCCCCTGCATGCACAACAGGTTCAGCCACTTTGAAAAGAATTAACAAAGGCCGACCTCAAGAAAATAGAATGGATGATGCCACATATTCTAAGGTGGATGACGGTGTTTGAGCTGAGTAAGGATTCAATACAACGTGCATTTTTGATACTGAGTTTTAATAGCATTTTATCGGTAAAGGCTCAAGCAGAAAAAGTGCGGCTTTTATTAATCCTATTCTTATTTTTCCCATGACACACGTGAAATTATTGACCAATTCAATGGAAGATTCATGCGAATAACTAAAGTGATTAGGCTTTAAAGAATGAATTTTTCAAAGGGGTGAATGTTAATATGCCTTGATAGATAGCATTGTCAATGCTATTACATGAAAACTATTCCTTTCATATCAGTATTGAACATACCCACAGACAACTTGACTCGTATTAGACTTCCTATGGAGAAATCAACTCAAATCTGTGTATAAGTGCACATATGGTAAATTCAATAAGTGCAATACTTTCTGATAGTCATCAATCTTTAAATCCCTTCCCACAAAAAACTTGCGGCTCCTTGCGATAGATATAGTGAAATGAAGTTTTCCTTTGTCAAAGTGTAGATCAGACCAAGGCCCCTAAATGGTGTCTGGAACTTGAATGTACGTGAAGTACACCAAAATCCTTTCCAACGGCCTCCTAGTAATTTAGAACAAATTTATTTTTCTAAGATATATATCTAAGTCTCGGTGGAGTTTATCTCTGAAAGCAAAACTTCCTCAAGTTTACTCACCTTTTTGTTAGAATCTATTTTAAAAGACGATTCTAAAGCATACTAAATGATTAAGAATAATTTCTCTTGTATTTCAAAGAATGTATCAAAGTCCTTAAAATACAGTTTATCTATAATGCAAAAGCTCTAAAAGGTAACTTACCCATTTTTTTTCTACATCATTTCAAAAGGTCATTTCTTAAAGCATACTACAATGCTTAAGTCAATTTTAAAAGCTAATTGGGTCATAGTATGGAATGTGCACGTCCGATGGGCTATTTAAGCATCTTTGCAATTCTTTTAGTCATTTTCTAGTGAATTACTGAGTCATAGTATGAAATGTGAAATTACAATGGGCTATTTATGAATATATGTGTGCATAACTACCCTTGTAGAAAACGGGTTGGATATCTTAGGGACATTTTAAGCAATGTCCATCATGGACACAGGGCTTTAAAAAGGGTATTTTAGTGTTGATTTCTTAATAAGCGGGTTTCAAGGTTTAAAGCCTTCACATTTTGGTATAATGCATTTGAAGTTTTAGGGTCTAAGATTTAAGATGTAGGATGAACTAGCTCAAAGGACATTGAATCTTGCTACTAACACAGGAATCCAACATGTCCCAAATGCCCAAAACACTTGTGAAGTCTAAATGCTGGTATATCTTACATTGTAGATACATGTGTAATTTCAATGTCAATGGAGTTGAATGTGTCAATGTTAAGACCAATACATCGTGGCAATATGTCAATGTATCAAAACTTTATAAATATGATATCAGTCAGAATATATAAAATTTCCAAAGTCATATCGGTGTAGGGTAGATGAGTTCCTTTGTCTATATGTATATGTCCACAAATTTGATTCACAAATCAATATTTGAAGGGTCACATAAGGTAAGTGTTATGGCACTATGTTTTGGTTCATAATTGCAATGAGAGGTTTTTGGTTCATTGCTTCTCATGTTATAGCATTTCCGAACCTAACATGGCACACAATCAAATTTACGCACTCTCTTTTACGGCCTTGCTATGCTACTAACATTAATATAAAATGTGATTACTTAAAAAATAATATCAATCGGCATAAATCTCTATTGTGAATAATGTGAATGCACATATTTGCATAAATCTCTATTATTCTTAATAAAAAAACCACGAAATACATCGTACATTGTAAGGATGTTAGCACGAGGACTTAGTGAGAGACTATTTCCAAGTGTTTAGAGAAAACGCCTCCTCAAAAACAAAGTATGCTACCAGTATGGATATTGAAGTCAAATCATGACACATTTTCAGGTATTTATAATATACGTGGGGAGGACTTTTCTTTGAATCACGGTAACTAAACACTCACTTCTTGTCATAAGTCTTGAAATCTTGCCGAAAATTTGAATTATCAATTTACAATTTCACACCAAGTTACATATATTTTTCAAGGCATAATGCAAACATCCTTTGAAAAGAGAGTAGTAATTAAGATTATCAAAGAATGAAGCGAGGCTTGGACTTTAAAATCTATTTGAAAGTTTATAGGTTTAGTTGGTAGTTTTAAAGTGTAAAAATTTTCTCCCTCACTGATTCAAAAACATATGGAAACCCTTGCTAATGATGGTAAATCGAGTATGAAAATGATGGTATGAATTGTTGTACAAGAAAGATGTATTTAGAAAGATATGGCATTTGGGCAGTTTAAAGAATAAGTCACGATTATCAAGGAGGCACACTGCCATCAACGGTGGTTGCTTTAGAAAAACAAGTGTCCGATGCATAATATTTAGTCATTTCATGAGGAAAATTCCGGTTCTTTGCATTTTTTTCTATTTATGTTAGGAAAATCTTAGGATCAGTGCTTTGATGAAGCGGCAAGCCCTTCCCTTGATTTTCTTTCCTTGGGGCTGTGTGTAAAATTTTGAAAATCGTACATGTAGATATCCTTTGTGCAACTGCATTCTCATGACTATTCCTTTGATAATGTTCTTTTGTTTTCTAGTAAATTATGCTTATAATATTCCTTCTACGGATATGACTAGCATTAACCATGTGCAACTTCCTTTGTTAGGAGCTTTGTCAAACTATTAACCATATGCAACTTTGTTGCGAATGTGGTCCAACACTATCAACTCCCTAATGAACTTGGAATCTTAGGAAATTGTATTGAATATCGATGTGTTTGAAATGGTTATGACACATTGGATTTTCATAGAGCTTGATAGCAACTTTGATTCTCACAAGAGACAATATTGGGCTTGACAAGTAGGTGGTTGAGACTCTGCAAATCAAGTTAAATGCAAGTAACTATAATAAAATGTATTTGCCATATACTTTGCTTCGGTGGAGCTGAATGCAATTATTTGCTTGCTTCTTGTTGATTTGATAAAATGATTTATTAAAATGATAATAATGATGTTTAAAATGAGCCTTATGATGGTCTACTTATACACATTGATTGTTCACGAGGTGTTGGGGTATGTTTATAACATCAACGCATGAAAGCTTTGTCTTGAAAGCACGATAATTGAAATTTTCTTTAGTTAAGCACATTTTGTGGTGGAATGAAGTTTATGAGATATCTATTTATACTTTGTAGAGGTTTGAATTTGTTTGTCACTTTAGTGTTGGTGAGGTTTCTTTGTATTTTTGCATCATAGTCTAAAGTCTTTGGCAATAGATTGTTTAACATAGAGAAAGCTTCTGCTTAGTGGAAATATATTTTGAAATACTTGCATGATCAATGTGCTGTGATTATTCAATTACTAATTGAGTACCTCAGAAGAAGGATGATCTTTGAGAGGGCTTGCTTGGGTGACTGCAGGAGCAGCACGGAGGGTGATGGAACAAAGCTCTTCTAAGTCACAAATACGAAGAGAAAAACACAGTGATGTATATGTGGTTGCTCAACCTGGGTTGTATGGAAAATCTTGGCAGAGAGTGTTTACCTTTCTATGTCTTCTCGAAAGTAGGTTGTCTGCTCACAGAATAAGATCACTACATGTAGGTGGTGGTTCTATAGTAAGTTCTTAGCCTTATCTTCAAAATGGCTAACATAAAGGATCAGGTTTGAATACAGGATATAATTTGATGAATTTGGAGATTTAGAGTTAAAAAGAATTTTCACATTCTGCCTCTGCAGCCCCGTCGGTCACGCTGGAACATGATTTCATAGAATATGGCTTTAGAGGGAAAAATTCTATCTCTAAAGGCCATTTCATTGTTGGGTACCCTCACTCTCCTCAAAACTTGGGCCAATTCCAACGGTGGAATATTCGGATACCTCAAGCCCTAGCTCTAGGATCAGAGATTTTACTGAGTGGTCCCAAGGATGAACCTAGTAGGATCGATTTGACTGTCAGTAAAAATCTTGTACGATCCTTTCCCTAACCTTTCCCGATTATAGGAACATCATTAGTTTCTAAATTCCATCCTAGAACCTGGTGGGTCCCGCAGCCCCGTGTGGTCCCATTTGGTGTCGAAGGCCTTTCATCGAGGACATTTGAGAATCCAAGGTTCTAGCAGATTTTAAGATTGAGAACTTCCTTCATAAGTCTTTTCCTTCTCCCTCAACCCTTCAATCCCCCTCTTCTCTCCCTGAAGATAAATTCACTTTCTTGGGAGAGCAAGTCCCACTCTTTATTTTATCTTAGAGAAAGGGTTTCGGTCACTTCCCACTGTTCATTCGACGATACTCTACAAGCAGCCTCCCTAAACTACGAGACTCCACCCCACCAGGTGAAATTCCGTGAAGAGCCATGAGCCTTAGTTGTGGTGACAATGAGCTGAAAGCCTCCATACGTTTCCCTTGTCCTAGCAATTTCCCTCTTAGGAACACCTTTTAGGTCCACTTGCGTGGTTGAGTGGTAACAAGTTTTTCACAATTCCATTTGTGAACAACTCTTTCGTATACCCACTTTTGCCATATTACGGCTCAAGATGAGAAGTCCGGGGCTATGAAGTGCCCTTCTTCTCTACGAATCAATCCTCTACAATATAGTGAGCTAGGGCTAGTTGGTTCTCCCACTTGACTATTACTTTAGTCCTTGAAATTACGCATCCTTAGGCCCTATACACCTACGCTTCTGCAATTTTTGTTGTCCTTCACCGGAACAAGAGTCGGAAGATATTCTTGTGATATCTAACAACCCTCAGCGTACTTGGACTACCATCAATCCGCCCAACCACGATCAATTCTTTTTACTAATCCTAGGGCCCCACAATATTGTCTTCATATAGGAGCTCTTCAAATCTTCCACTATGAGGTTTGAGTCCTCTCAAGATCATTGTTCTTGTGTATTGACAATTTGATATTTGTTGTCCAATCTACGAACGGATATGAATTACTCTATTATCATACTTCTAACAATCGCCAGATGAGCTAGTGAGGTCACAAATCGGCCATAGCAGTCCATTTACTAATTTTTATAAGTTTCTTCGGATATTTGTGCACTCATGAGAAAGTCACAAAATCAACTCCTCTGCATGTCAATCCATTCTCATATGGCACATTTCTTAACATGCTCAATCTTAACAATTCCACCCTCCTTTGGATCTATTGTCTCCACATACTAAATGTAAAACCATCTTCGAATCATGGAGTGCTATTACGAAAATAAACCTACAACTCTAGAGGTCTAACTGTCTTCTTCTACAAATTTGTCACGAGTCTTAGGCATACACTTATGAACTAAACATGCTAGGAAAGTAATCCCTGCTAGGGCATTATACTTATCTTAACTACATTGTTGTAATAAGCCCTATCCACACATAGAAAAACACGACTCTTGCTCCATAAGAGACTAGACCTCGCTCATGGTCTAGATTACGGGCATTTCTTTGTTGAATCGACATGAACTTCATATCTCAATGTCGACCCTCAAACTAGGGTTAAATCGGTCAATATTACACCTAGCATAAACATTTATGGCTCTAAATTACGGTGCAAACCCTCCTCCATTTATGTTGGTCTTTATCACGGACCTTGCGGCCTACTAACCACCACAAGACGAATGGTATCAGCCCTCTCTTCTATTTCATGTAGAAAATCTAACCAACATGATTCAATCTAATCTTGTAATGTACTAAAACAAGATATTGAATCCTTCCTACAATTTGTGGAAACAACACACGATCACACAATCACATATAAGTAAGAGAAACAAGTTATAAATCGCACAACACAATATGTATACGAAGCAAGCTTGCTCAAAACCCTCTATCTCTATTTTGTATTAAAGTCGAGTCATGAAACAATACAATGCTTAATCTCTCTTGAAGATTCTCAAACACTACGCGATTGTCTCTGTTGATCTGGGAAAAATCGGTCTAATACTTGTAATTCTCGGCACACTTGCTTGCTCACGCAGATTCCTGTGGAATTATCTCCATATTAATTAGGAAAATCAACCTTCCTTGATTGAAAAATCCATCATGGCATCCCAGTAACTTTATAATTGCACATGGAAATTTTATAAATACAGCGATAGTTATGTTCCTCTAAGTTTATTGTTACAATAAGGATGGAAAGGGTCTTTTTATTTAAAAAATAAGATAAAATCCTAAACAATCAGCCCTAACAGAGATGTAACACCAAAGTTTTATAGGCCGTTGGAGTTAGTTGCGCGACCAACTTTCCGGGGTAAGTAACTTGGTCATATGATCTTCGTTTGATGCACATGATACCTTGTTAGAAAGATCTCTTTGAGGACTACAGCGCTAATACTGATTTCTGAAATCGCTAAACCTGTACTAGCAATCGTTTTGGGGCCTCAAAATGGCTTCGGAAGTTCGGGACACAGAAAATGAAAAAAATAGTAAAATGTGCTATAATTAAGGGCGAAAAGTGAAAGAGACAATGGTGAGGGCCCAAGTGGAATAGGCGGAGTATTTTCTTCATGTCCACCTCGATCTTTTGTAAATCGAATTTCTTCGAAGCTAACTCAATCATCATGACTTAGTTAATGACATGAGGATTGTTATGAGATGAAATTACAATTTATTGTCCAATTTATTTAAAGGGGAAAAATAAATTAGACGCCTCACGTTCCTCCTCCTGGTACATCAAAATTCCTCACTAGTACTGAGTGCATTTTTGTCTTTCTAGTTTCCAATTTCACTATTTCTTGTTGAAAGATTTCAGCCATACCTCTCAACAGAGAAAATTCCAATGCATCTCATTCGAGTACTTTGGAATGTTACGCATGCTACACTTCTCTAGTGTTGTTTGCACTTGCAAGTCTAAGGCGAATAGCCTGCGAAAAACTTACTCGGTATAATGCATATATCACATAAATCGCCCATTGTTGCTAGCTACTACATATGTCTGATGTTTCGGATTCTACTTCTTTCTTGACATCTTACTGTCAGTGCCCTTTGAACTATTGCTAACTCTAATTTGTGATCCATTATTTGACATACGGCTCTGATTTCTATCTTGCGACATCGACTACATCAATTTAGCCCAGTCCTTCCCCTCTTACTATTGTCTTGTGTTGCTCGCTGGCAGGTTCGATCCATGAGATCACACGCCATCTCGATGGACCTTGCCCAAATTTCTTATCTTGGGATTATGTCTGCACATCACCCCACCGGCTTACACCTCCGGTATGGCTGCTCCCTCTTCCCATGCGGCTCCCGAAATTTCCCCCTCATGGAGGTCTACTGTGAGTGGATGCTTCCACTCGGTCTCTCTACTGCTTCTCCAATTGTGTACTTCCTCACAACCTTTTGAGGCAGCTTCTCATGAAGATTCATGTCGAGAGTATTTATGCTCCTTTAAACCACCAAGTCTCTAAATTCTACCTGCCTTTCTCCTCAAATATTTGCATGCATATAGTACCTCAATTACATATAGGTTCTTGACTCGCGCTAGTGTAATTGTCCGACGTTACAAAAAAGTTTCTAAAAAAGTTGATTTTAAATCGATGATATCATCAGGCTAAGATTCGTGATTTTTCTATTTTGGTAGATTTTTGCAAGGATTCCAAATACTTTATTTGTTTTTGAAAAATTTTACACCAAAATATTCAAATATTCTATATCAAACTTCAACACTTAAAAAATTTACGCTCTAATACCATGTAGAAAATCCTGACAACAAGATTCAATCTAATCTTGTAATCTACTACAACAAGATATTAATTCTTCTACAGTTGCGGAAGCAAAACACGATCGCACGATCACATATAAGTAATAGAAATAAATTATCAATCGCTGTAATGATGTATTTGGGGAAAGAAAGTTTGCTCAAAGGCCCTCTATCTTTATTGTGTATTAAGTCAAGGAATCATGAAACAAAACATTAATGCTTAATCTCTCATGAGATTCTCCAACACTACGTCGGTGTCTCCGTTGATCTAGGCAAACTCGTTGGTCTAAGTACTTAGCCAATTCGATCTATACCCACTTCGCTTTGCCTTGCTCATACAATCCTAGCTAAGTGCTATATGTAGATACAGAAAAATAATCTTCCTTGATTGCACAATCCAATATGATCCCAATGACTTTATAGATACATGGGAAATTTTCTCGAATACAAGCCCGATAGTTATGTTCCACAACCTGCGCGCTCAGCGGTATTCCTCGAAGCTGACATGCATACAATTATTAATAGCAAATTACCAGTTATATGATTGATCACTCGGCAATGAATTAAATTTAATTTAATTCCTTTGGACCTCTACTTCAGCTCATAAACAGTTAAGACAGTTAAAGCTGATTTTAACGCATTTAATTAGGTTAATTACCTTTCACCCCACTAATGCATCAATTTCCATGGACCCAAAATATTAAATCCTACCTCTAGATGCCTCATATTGGAGCCCTCGAAGTACTTGAATTTCTTGGTGACCTAACTAGGTCATCCTTGCTGACTTCAATTAACTTCTTTAAGTTGTTGTAAAGTATAAATTTTCATTTATTGTCCAATTTTATTTAAGGAAAAAATAAATTGAAGCGCCCCACATTCCTCACTCTGGTGCGTCAAATTCCTCACCGGTGTGGGTGCATTTTTTGTCCTTTTCTGGTTTCCAATCTCTTTGTTTCTTGTGCAAATTTCAACATTTGAATTTGATGCGGCCTTCACACAAAGACACCATTGAAATCATGCCCCGGATTCTCATGAAAACCTCCCTTAAGCTCAGTCACATGAGAAGAGAACCAGCAATGTGCCATCTGCTTCCTAGCACAATAGGCCCTTAAGGTATGTAACATTCTTACGAACACTCACACTGATGATCTTGCTCTTGGAGAGATGATCATGACCTCCAACAACAGCACCTTACTCGCCCTGCGTACTTTCTGACCTACTTTAGGACTACATCTCTTCACACCCCTTGATGTAACGGATGGTGGGAATACATGTCAAACATGCTAATATGTGCTAAGTGATGAGCATGCCAAGATGTGCAAGGAATACAGCAGCTTCAATGCATGTGGAGATATAAAGACAAACAAAAGGGGAGAAAAAAGTTAACCCTGAGGAAATGAACACATAAGAGGGTTAATAGTCATCAATTTACCTTTTCGAGAGAGGGCATGCTAGCCACACCAACACTAGGCAACAATAGGTGCCAAAGTAAAGTCTTAGTGCATTCTAGGTGCAGTATTCTTCTATTTGTTGCTTCTCATACACTTTCTTTCTGCCCAGTAATGCAAATAAATTTAATATTAAACCATGCCCAATCATACCAAGGCATCTCAACGTATTCCACACATCTTTAAGACTTTCCAACACCAACACGTGTGACGCCAATATGTGTGAGGCCAGTCTTGTGTAAATTAACAGAAATTCTGGAAAGGAATATTAGAAAATGCCTAGTGTGCTGAGAGTGATAATGCATGTTCATGAGTGTTAAGGATTCTTGGAAAAACATTAAGAGGGCACTAAGTAAAAATTCATGAAAGTTAATGAATATGAGGAACGTGCGCCGGAGACGGAGTGTTAATGAGTGTTAGTTGTCATGCCAAGGAGAGATTTGACAAGGTATGCTAAGCATTAGTGAGCATGCTAAGGAATATCAAGGCATGTCGAAATTCCAAAAGTGTGCTTGGGAGTTCAGTGTGCTAATTATATCATGTGCCAGTGCGCCATTCTTGAGAATGCTATTACATGTTGGGTGCTAAGGATGTGGTGCGGGGGACCGAGTATGTCAATATGTGTCAAGGCAACAAAAGGAAGAACCGAAGCCAGAGGGTTAATAAGTCGGGACTTTATCTTTTTGAAAGGGCATGCTAGGCACACTAATAATAGGTCCCAATACATGCCAAGTGGCATTGTGTGCAAGTGCTAATGTATGTCAATGCATTCATCCAAGGTGTTCCGGGGCATGCTAGGGACTATATGCGGCATGCCAACACATGTTAGCAGTACGATGTTGTGCTAGCGCATGTCACCATGTGCTTGGCGTAAGTGTCATCACAAGATGTTCTAGGTACAAAAGTGTTCCACGATACATGTGGGGTGCTAAGAAATGTTAGTGTGTGCCAAAGCATTAATTTAGGCGTGCCCAGTTGGTGAGGAGATCGTTAGGTCTTTCTCATTAATAGAATTGTCAAATCTTGATTATGTATTAAACTAATATATTTCCTTTTTTACAATGACCGAGCTTTATCTAAAGGGTATACAGATAATAAGCACCAATAACACTCTTAGATCATGCGATACATTTCCCAGAAATCTCCCCTGTCTTTGACTAGTTGTGCTTGAGGAAATGATACACACTAATTACTTCAAAAAATTCAACGACCCTAACCACTATGGATTTGGACATATTATAAAAAATACTCCTGATAATGGTATTAAATCGTTAAATTTTGACAAAAAAATATATTCAACAGAGGTACATAGCGTCATCAAAAGTCCTTCAGATGATCGATGATGACGGCCATTTTTTGACGCGTCGGCAAAAGTAACAAAACGAGCATTGGTGAGGGTCATTAAAACTTCGTCACTAGAAGTGTCACCAAAGAAGGGAGTGGTGATGGGCCTTTGCGGCCTCTTGAAAGTGTCAAACTCAATCTCTTTGATGACGGACCGCAAGGACCATCTATATACTTATGATGTGATTTTTTAATGATCGATGATGACGGACATTTTTTGGCAGAGTCACAAAAGTAACAAAAGAGCATTGGTGAGGGTCATTAAAGTTCGTCACTAGAAGTGTCTTAAAATTCAATGACGGGCCCCTTTATAGCCCTCACCAAAAGTGTCGTGAAAATGTCTTTGGTGACGGACCATAAAGGACCATCACTATATACACTTACAGTGACGGTTTTTTAAAGGCCATCACCATGTGTGACATTGGTGACGGACCTTAAAGGTCCGTCACAAGCATGACCCCACCAATGTGATTTTTTCTTGTAGTGTATTCAACCCTACTATGCACTCAAATATTTCTTATATACATGTATAGAATCTCTATTAACCCTTGGGATTTCTACCCCATAAAAAAGATTCAAATTTTTCGTTACTACACCCCCAACCAGTTCTCAAACTCAGAAAAATACAAGGATACACATATGCAATTAAGTCATTAATGCATAGATGGTTACATATCACAGCTCTTTCACATAGAATTCTTGTATCAACAATATCCATATAATACTGAAACCAAACCTTCTACATACACAACTTAATTTACTTACACACCTGCCTCTGCTTCATGTTTGTTACTTTGCCTCATTGCTGGTTTAGGTACTCCTCCTTTTCCATCCCCTTTGCCATCAATGACAACATTTCCAACAGTCTCCCCCTTTGGCATTGATGGCAATACTCTTCCTCTGTTTGCCTTATAGAAGCCCCTTTTTTCTTTTCCTCCCCCTTTGACATCAATAGAAAAGGGTTGCTCATTTCCTAGTTTGCTTTCTGCATTTCCTCTCTCTGAGATCTTCTGACTTTGTACTGTGCTGCTCCAAAATTTGGATTAAATATAAAGTTCTGACCCTTTAGCCTTTTCTTTAACTTTTTTATGATGGGTGTATTCTTTCCATAATCCTTTGACCCTGAGGACCTGTTTCATATTTTCCTTGCTGGCTGATCTCCCCCTGGAATGATATTTTCATTTCTGTTCTCCCCCTAAAACTGTGCTTTCTCTTTATATCAGAGAGTAGCATCTACAGATACTACCCCTAGTTTGTCTCTCAAATATTAAAATGGTTCTCTAGCAAGAGGTTTGGTAAATATATCAGTTGTCTGTTATTTTGTTGGTACATATTCTAGCTTTACTACCTTCTGAGCCACTTGTTCTCGGAGGAAATGATACTTGATTGGGATATGTTTAGTTTTTGAGTGAAGCACAGGATTCTTTGATATACTTATAGCACTCGTATTATCACATTTTATTGAAATAGGTTCATCAATGCTTACCTTCATGTCTTCGAGAGTTTTCTTCATCCACATGACTTGTGTACAACATGCTGCTGCTGCTATGTATTCTGCTTCTACTGTGGATAGAGAAATAGATGTTTGTTTCTTGCTTAGCCATGCCACCAAACTCTCTCCTAAATAGAATGCACCTCCACTTGTGCTTTTCCTGTCATCAACACAGCTGGCCCAATTTGCATCTGTATATGTTGTCAAAATGAAGTTTTTTCTTTTTGGATACCATAGCCCATAATGTGCAGTCCCTTGTAGATATCTGAATATTCTTTTAATTGCTAGTAAGTGATTTTGTTTTGGTGCTGCTTGATATCTTGCCACAAGTCCTACAGCCAGCACAATGTCTGGTCTAGAAGCTATTAGATATAACAGACTTCCAACCATGGATCTGTAAAGTTTTTGATCTACATCAATTGTTCCATCATCTGCACAAAGCTTGCATCCAGTAGTCATGGGAGTTGACACAGGTTTGCAGTCCTCCATTTTAAATCTTTTCAGCATCTCTTTTAAGTATTTTTCTTGTGAGATAAATGTGCCTGTGCTTTTTTGTTGAATTTGTAGTCCTAAATAGAAGGTAAGCTCTCCAATCATAGACATTTCAAATTCTGATTTCATCTCTTCAGCAAATCCTTTTGTTAACTCATCTTTGATGCTTCCAAACATGATATCATCTACATACACTACTACAATCAAAAGTTCATCTTCATTTGCTTTTATGTACAAGTTGATGTCTACTTGATCCGGATTTATGCAGGAACGCAACAGAATAAACATTTAACCATAAATATAGACATGCAGCGGAAATAACACTTCATTTCATTAATATCAAAGAACTGAAATTTGCTTATAGACAGAATGGAAATAAAACTAGCTAGGGTGCTGGTAGCTACTCTGAGAAGAGATGTCGCGGCTACAGGCCTTTGAACTGAGTTACAATGAGGCTCGAGGGCCTATTTATTATTTAGAAACAATGGGAAATCCTAAACAATAAAACCCTAACCTTGGGAGATGAAGCGCCAAAACGAGCTGGGCCCCATTTAAATAAATTGTTACCTAACTTCCCCCCTTTATACACATACGATCTCCGTTTGATGCGACGCATACCTTAAGTTTCTTTCTCCTGTTCTTCAAGCAAAAACGTCGTTTAGGGCCTCAAAACGGCTCCGGAAGTTTAGGACCCAAAAAACTGCTAAAAATAGTAAACTGTGCCGAAACTGAAAAACTGAAATAGACAATGGTGGAGCCCCAAGTGGAATAGGCGGGTGACCATCAATATCCACCTGGATCATTCCTCCCCCCTTAGGAAGCAATGGTCCCCATTGCGTTAAGTTCCTCCATGAGATGAGGAAATTTCTGCTGAACTTGGTCCCCGGTGAACCACTTTCCTTGGTGCAGGAGTTGGCCAGCTTTGACAACCCGATACAGTTGGATCTGCTGTTGACGAGTGTTCTTGATTTGCATGTCCATGATACAATCTGTGGTGGCCTGTTCCATGCAGTCTGGGTTTAACTCTGTTGGTGTGAGTTGTTCTGCAATGTCCGAGGTGTCCAGTAGAGGTGGAAGTAAGGACGAAGGCGATCCACATTGAAGACTGGGTGCAGACCAAGGAATGGTGGAATACCGAGATCTCCATGTATCGTTCCCATAAATTTCTGGTGGGATGGGTGTACGGCCCGTATCGGAGCGGGCGAAGCTTGCGGTGGGGTCCAGTGAGGCGCTCCTTCTGCAAATGTAGCCATACTTTGTCACCCACCTGGAAGTTGTGTGGCACCCGGTGTTGATCATGGCGTTTCTTGTACTTGGCATTAGCTCTGTCCAATATATCATGAACTTGTTGGTGGATGTGTTGAATGTGCTCGATGAAGCTACTGGCTTTGTCAACTTCAGACTGGACATGAGCTGAATTGGCCTGAGCAGCTGCAAATGGCATGGCTACGTCAATGGGGCATAGTGGCTGGAATCCCAAGCCCACCTGAAAGGGGCTATGGCCGATTGAACTGTGGAGAGCCCGATTGTAACTATGTTGTACATAAGGGAGGCTCTCGTCCCATGTGCGTGACGTTTTGAATTTTACACATGCAATGTGTACAATCATTCTCACACGACCTTTGTCCTGTCAACTGCTTTGGGGATGGAAAGTTGTGTGATTTGGCTAATTGGTACCCATCATTGACCATGGAAGCAACTGCACGAGAACTGCTTATCCCGATCCGATATGATATACAGGATCCTGCACAAACTCCTAACACTGTTCCCCAAAAGAAGCTGATTTTAGCAGCGCCGTGTCTGTCGTACTTTGTGTCGCCACTGGCACATTCCTTGATAACTGTCGACGCATCATTTAAAACACAAATATTTCTCGCTAGTAAAAAAAAAAAATGTAAAAAAGGTAGGCCTAACATGTAATCCATGGAGATAGATTCCCAAGGTCGACTAGGGGTAGGTAGAGGAGTATATAGGCCTTGCTTCTTGATGGTCGGTTTGGAAATGGCACAAGAAGTGCAGGATCTGATGTGCTTCTCGACATCCTTTCGAAGGTTCGGCCAATAGAAATACTTCTGTAGTATTGCTACTGTTTTCTCGACCCCGAAATGCCCAGCGACTCGACTGTAGTGTGCTTCCCATATCATCTTGGCACGTTCGCTTGAAGGAACACAAAGGTGTCCCAGGTGACATAAAAGTGCATCTTGGAGGTGAAAATTTGGAACTTGCGTGCCCCCCAAGAGTGCCTTGTAAGTGTGGCCGAATTCTGGGTCACTCTCATAGAGAAGCGGCCAATCAGAAGTCTCGTGCCCACAAGAGTTGAGCATAGTGGTGAGCGCCACGATCGGTGGTCGGTTGAGGCAGTCTGCAACATGATTGGTGCTACCCTTCTTGTACTTGATGTTCAAATGAAACTGTTGCAGATATGTGGACCACTTCTGATGGCAATCATTCTGCAACTTCCCTTGTGTCTGTATGAACTGCAGGGGCCAGTGGTCTATGTGGATGATTGTTTCCTTCCCCAAAATTTAATGCTTCCATTGTCGACAAGCTTGTACAATGGAATACATTTCTTTGTCATAAGTGGGATACTTGCGAACTGTGTCAGACAATGTCTCATTGTGATATGCCACTGGATGTCCCTGTTGAGTAAGAACTGCCCCAATAGCATAGTCAGAGGCATCTATCTCGATCTCAAATGGTCATGCAAGTCTCGGTAAAGTGAGCAATCGGCGACAGAGATTTTTCTCAATTCGTGAACGCGCTTCTCATTGAGGTTCCGAATAAAATAATAATTTTTCTCTCGCTCCTTTCCTAGGTGACTTGGACCATGACAAGTGATATGAGAGAATCCCAAATATCAACCTCCAAATAGAAATTAGCAAGACCTATATGTTATGTTTACATGTGTGAATAATAATCAATGACTTGATCTTGGGTCAGATCCATATGCACCCCTTTCATCAATAATGTATCCCAGATATTGAACCTGGGTCATGCCAAACGTGCACTTCTCCAAATTGGCACACAACTTGTGTTGCCGCAGTGTTTGGAGGACTTGTCGGATGTGATGAAGGTGCTCTTCCAAAGTCTTGCTGAAGATCAGAATGTCATCCAAGTACACCACTACGAATGAGTTGGTGAATGGCCGCAAGATGTCGTCCATCATCCTCATGAAGGTTGCGGGAGCATTCGTCAACCCGAAAGGCATGACCAGCCATTCAAAAAGGCCTTCCTTAGCTTTGAAGGCAGTCTTCCACACATCCGAGGGTTCAATTGGTACCTGGTGATACCCAGACTTCAGGTCGATCTTACTGAAATATTTTGCACCTTGGAGTTGGTCCAGAAGGTCATCAATCCGTGGGATTGAGTACCTATTCCGGACAGTGATCTTGTTCAGCGCCCGATAGTCAATACAGAGTCTCCATGTCCCATCCTTCTTCTGTACCAACATGATCGGGCTCCCACAGGGCGATGAACTTGGTCTGATGTGACCTTTCTGTAACAGCTCCTGAATCTGCCTCTTGATTTCATCATTCTCCATAACAGATCGCCAATATATTGGTCCATTAGGTAGCGGCGCACCTGGTGTTAGATCAATCAGGTGCTTGACCTGACAGTGCAGAGGAACCCCTGTGGGTGAGGTGAATATGTCCCCGTACT
The DNA here is from genome assembly GCA_034641835.2 of Pinus albicaulis. Taxonomy (NCBI): domain Eukaryota; kingdom Viridiplantae; phylum Streptophyta; class Pinopsida; order Pinales; family Pinaceae; genus Pinus; species Pinus albicaulis. The sequence continues at coordinate 456,299,596 of CM076569.1, read as the reverse complement.
CCTCCACAACCTTATCCATTTGTTGTTGTTGTGGTGTAGAGGAGTCCTGTCTAGAGGTCGTGGCCACAGTCTTCTTCTTGCCCTAGGGGCAGATCATCAGGAAAACGAATTTCCTAGTTTGGGAGATGAGCTTACTGCATTGTTTTGCAGTAACCAAAGAGATATCGGTAGGAGCTGGTACCTCTGGTATCCTGTACAAATTATTTCCCAAAGTAACAATAACAGCACGAGGTTGAGACTCATACACAACATGACGCTTCCACAAGTCTGGTTGTCCTAATAATACATCATAAACATAAATAGGAGCAACGTCACATAATACCTCATCCGTGAATGGCTTGATGCTATGGGGAAGGTGACACTGCTGGCTGACGCGGAGATCTCGTCCTTGGTGAAGCCACCCGATGGTGTATGGATGTGGGTGAGCTGTGGTCGGCAAGCCCAACCGCTTCACGACATCTGCTGAAATGAGGTTATTTTGGCTTCCATTTTCGACAATGAATTGTACCGGGGAGCCCTTTACCCACATCTGGGAGTGGAAGAGAATGCTCCCTCCTCTCGGATCTTCCGGTTCCTCCTTCTGATCTTGTAGTGACAACAAAGGCGTTGGGGCCCCCGTACATCAATAACTGCTTCCCCTTTTCATTCCCTTTTCGGGGTTCTGATTTCGAGTCATAGCATGCATCCGACTCAAAAGCCCCATCTCACCCACTAGCGACGCTTGGCCCGACACTCACTTGTCTGTGAGTGAGCTTTATGGAACTCACACCACTTTCCCGTGTCCCTTCTTTTTGGCTTTGCGGTTGTTTTTCTTCGTGGCTTCGATGAGCTGTCTTTACGCCATGCCTCGCTCTTTCCTTTGTTCTCGTGTTTGGAAGAACTCTTCCTTGCTTTTGATTCGCATTCAAAGTCTACTTCTTCTCGCGTTTGAATTTCTGCTCAATCTGCAAGCATACCGCATGTGCTCTGCCGCAGGAGATGTCGAGCAACCCATTCTCAATGCATATAGGCACGATACTTTAGCACCAAATGTTTCTCTGAATCTTTGATACCCAACTTTGTGCGCAGGGTATGGAACAGATTCGTCAGCTCATGCACATCTTGATCCCTTTGTTGTCGCAGCGTGGTCCATTGTATGTACTTGTCCTCACAGCTCCCCACGGGATAGTACTGTTCCTTGACGGCGTCTCGGAAAGAATTCCAAGTTGGTACGGCCGAGAACAGAGAGGGTTCTGTCTGGTCCTTGTTCTCACAGTAGGTTTCCCACCAGTCCTTAACATGGGGGTAGCTTTGAGGAGTGCAAAAATAATCTTCTCCCGGTCTGAAAAGTCATGAACAGAGAAATATCCTTCTAATAGATTCAACCATCTATCTACGGCATCTGCGTCTATTTGACCCTCAAATATAGGAATGTCAAAATTTACTTGTACCTTAAAGGGAGTCGCAACTCCAGAGTGGCTACTGGATGCAGATGCGCCGCCGGTGGGCAGCCGTTGAAGGATCTGAGCAAAGCTATCCATCATCACGTTCCTTTGTTTTTCGAGGGCCTCCTCGAGCAATATTTTGATAGGATATCCTGCTCCCTCATATTTCTTCTCATCCCCCATGGGTTCACGTAGGTTTATGCAGGGATGATCTTGCAAAGGTTCCACCAGATCAAGCCCTAGCTCCTTATACCCCGACCTCGTTGGGGACATGCAAAGAAGGATCGATAAAAAGCAGACCGCTCTGATACCACTGATCCTGATTTATGTAGGAACGCAATAGAATAAACATATAACCATAAATACGGAGATGCAGCGGAAATAACACTTCATTTCATTAATATCAAAGAACTGAAATTTGCTTACAGACAGAATGGAAATAAAACTAGCTAGGGCGCTGGTAGCTATCTCTGAGAAGAGATGTCACAGCTACAGGCCTCTGAACTGAGTTACAATGAGGATCGAGGGCCTATTTATTATTTAGAAACAATGGGAAATCCTAAACAGCAAAAACCCTAACCCTAGGAGATGAAGCGCCAAAACTATGGGCCTCGTTTGGGTAAATTGGTGTTTCAACTTCCCAGGGGCGTAACTTTGGCATATGATCTCCGTTTGATGCATACCATGCCTCGTTAGAAAGATCTATCCGAGGACTACAAATTTGGAATGAGAAGCATTAGTCCATGGACCCATGTTTCTCTTCGTTTTCCCAAAAAACGTCGTTTAGGGCCTCAAAACGGCTCCGGAAGTTCAGGACCCAAAAAACTGCTAAAAATAGTAAACTGTGCCGAAATTGAAAAACTGAAAGAGACAATGGTGGAGCCCCAAGTGGAATAGGCGGGTGACCATAAATATCCACTTGGATCACTACTCCCCCTTTCTTGAACCCTTTTTTTTGCAAGTATTTGTCCAGCCTTGAATACCATGCTCGAGGAGCTTGTTTCAGCCCATATAATGCTTTCTTTAATCTTTAAACATGATACCCATTGTACGCTTAAGGAGAACCCTTATGGTTGCTCCGCATGTAGACTTCTTCCTCTAAATCTCCATTCGGGGAAGGTAGACTTCACATCCATTTGATATACCTTGAAGTCATGATATGTTAAAATCTAGCTTCGGTTGATAGCTTCCATTCTAGCTATGCGGAGAATGTTTCATCATAATCAAGTCCTTCAACTTTGTGAATATCCCTTGCACACAGTCTAGCTTTGTTCTGATTTTTGTCCTTGTTCATTTGTCTTATTTTTGGTCTTGTTTTGAGCCAATAGCTTGTTTTTCTCTGTAGGTCTTGGGAACTAGTTCCCAAGTGTTGTTCTTCTCAATTTGGTCCAATTCTTCATTCATAGCATTCACCCAATGTTTGTCTTTCTTTGGCTTCTTCAAACTTCTTTGGCTCTATTTGTGACAACATTGCGAGGTATACCTCTTGATCTGTTCGGTTAGTTGTCTTCTGTCTTGTACACCTACCTCTTGTCCCCAATGATTTGATCTTAGGATGATTCTTCTGAATGTATCTTGAGGAGCTTTTTGATCTTAGATCTGTATCTTCTATTGGCTTGTTTATTTCGTCATCATCTTGATTCTCTTCTTCATGAACTTCCAGAGGATTGTTGCAATCTGTACTTCTTAACTTGTATGATAGTTCTTCATCAAATATTACATCAATACTTTCTACAATTTTGTGAAGTATTTTGTTGTAGCACCTGTAACCTTTACTCTTAGATGCATATCCTAAGAATATTCCTTCATATGCTCTTGCATCAAACTTTCCCAAATTTTCATCATTATTTTTATAAAACACTTACTTCAAAACTCTAAAATGTGGTGATGTAGGTTTATTACTTTTAATTCATAAGGAGTCTTGTCACTATTTGGTCTTAAATGAGATTTGTTTAGGATATGCATAGGTGTGTGTATTATACCTTAAAAGGTTTGAGGAATGTTAATTTCTTGCATCATGACTCTTGGCAATCTATTGTATGAACTTTATTCGTCTCTTACTTTTCCGTTTTGCTAAGGTGTTGCTGCCAGTTGTGAACTATTGCTTTATCCCATGCTCATTGCACGGTCGCAAAATCATAATACGTAGAATTCACCTCCTTTGTACGGTACGATGCACTTTGGCTGCATCTGTTTGATTTTCTACAAAGCCTTGAATATTTTGAATTTCTCAAATGCTTCGGTTGTGTTTGAGAAATGCAACCCATGTCATTCTAGAAAAATCATCTATTATTGTCATGAAATAGGATTCTCCACTTGGTGTTTTAGTTCCTCGAGGCCACACAAATCCATATCGAACAAGTTGAAAGAGAGTCTGCTTGTAGATAACTTATCTTTTGTTTTAAAAGGATGTACGGAGTGCCTTACCCGGTGACAAGATTTACATATAGTATTTGAAGGCTGCTTATTAATAGTGGAATATCTCTTACTACATTATTTTGCTTGAACGTATGATATGATCAAGGTTTAGGTGTCCCAACCTCTATGCCATAACGAAGACTCCTCAAATTTGCTAAGATGACATGCTTCATTTTTCTTCTTTTACTACATAGACATTGCTTTCCGTTCGAACACCTTTGATCGGGGGTTTTTTTCCGGTGATACTTGATCTTACTTCACGGAGTCTTGAGCTCTAAAAATGCTTATGACCTTTATCACACATTTAGCTAACACTCAATATGAATTTGCTTTACGACCCATCAAAAAATAGTACATCTGAGCTTTTCCTCTACCATTGTCCCGGACGGTTGAGCCTCTTCCTTTGATCTTTCTGCTTTATCATTTCCAAAGTAACATTTCCAGTTCTTTCGTCCAAAGGTTATAAACTTGCTTCTATCTCACGACATATGCTTTGAGAAACTTTTGTCCAAATACCACGGACTTTTTTAGATCTTCGAGCTATTAGAGCCAAGTCACATTTATTCATATTTTTCCACTTCAAGCATCCTCTTGTTTGGTATCTTTTACGAGATGATGAATACATCTCTTAGAGAACATTTGGAGAACCTTCTCCGCCCTTATTGCATACACGGCATTTGGATATATCCTTGGCAGGATTATAAGTAGGAATAAACTCTCCATGATTCATAAACCTTCTTCGGGTTTTGAACCGCAGTCTTTGTTCATATTTCACCGCATTCTACAGTTTTATGGCCAAAATCACTTCTGATAAAAATAGTATCCATAAAAACAATTTGCATACTGACGAAAAGGTTGTCTTCTCCATCTTCCTACTTGAGTAAAAAATTTTATTGTTTGCATCCTTTCTTGGTTTGTATTTATTCTTCTATTATAAAAATATGCGGCAATGTGTCCTAATTTGTGACAAGAATAACAAGTAGCATTTTTCATAGAAGGAAAAAAGCTCCTTTGATGACTTCCAAATTTGACATATTCGGGGAGTATACGAGGGATTTTTCGGTTGACGGTTTATTTACTTCATCCTTTGTCATTTGAGCTTCTTCTGGGTTTTATCTGCTTTATTGTGATTCTTCTTCCTTTGAAATCTTTTTGAAGCGCAGATATTCTCCTCTTGCTTTACAAAAATATAATATTTTTGTTTTTCTTTTTCTTTGTCTTTTCTTAGTTCTCCTTCTGCTTCTATCCGATTTTTCTATCGGAAGACAGCCTTTGTTTAGAATGCGACCGTATCCCGAGCCTTTCATTAGAGGTGTATTCATTAATAGTTCTCTTTGGGCTTTTTCTAAGTTCTTTATTAGGCTCACTTTACTTCTTCTTCAACTTTCTCTTGTTCACGAGCTTTATCCTTGATGCGATTGAAGTAGAATATCCTCTACCTTCTTGGCTTCTTCAAACTCTACTTTCAAGTGAATGAGAGCTTACCGAATTTTGCAATTCCCTCTCACGTATTTGAGAAGAATGTCTTTCATTTTACGCACTTCGAGTTTTAGTGTCAATTTCCTCCAAGGCACTTCTTAGCTCCCCCTCAAGGTCCACTTCCACCTTCTTCCTCATCTTCTAAAAAAAAAATTCTTCTAGTATTACCATGTCGTCGCGTGGGTGCAGGTAACCGCTTCTTCACTTGAGAATTCGGTGGGTCTTCGATGCCTCTTGTCTTCTTGAGCATAGAAATATTTTCTGTTGAATCTCTTCCTTTACGCGAGTTCTTAGATATGATCTTCTCTGATTCCCCAGGCTTTGATTCTTTGTTTTCTTATAAGGACATTTAGAAGCATAATTTCCAACTCTTCCACAATTGAAACATTTAAATGGAAGTTTACCTTTATACTTACAAGGCCTTTATCTGACTTACGATAAATTTGACCTCTTCTTCATCGGAAACGGGATCCTATCTCATCTTTTTTCTTCTTTCTTCTTCTACTTGTAAAGCTACCTCCCTTACATTTGACTTCTTCTATGGTAGTCTCATCTCATCCGCTATTAGTTTTCAAATGGGCAGTTCATGGTCAAGGTTTCCCAATACATTGTTTCTTCTATGGCGAGGAGACCTTGGGATTAAGCTAGATAGCAAAGATATTAGGATCTTTTGAAAAATTACATTCTTGGATGGTTTCACCTAATGCTTTCATATTATTGACAATTTATGCAACCTTGAAAACTAGCAAATATCTTCATCATCACTCATCTTTGGGTACTCAAGCCCAGGCTCTATAGACTTGAAGTTTAGCGGTTTTCACCTTTTGTCTCCCTCATGAATATTTCCAGAGTTTCCCACATTTCTTTGGTAGTCTCACTGTGCATTACTTTGATGGTCACACTCTGTGAGTCCATTCAATATTGCATTCATTGCCTTTGCATTAACTTAAAATCACACGTTTGGCTTCTTTCTGCGAGACATTTGCCTTAGAGTCACATCCAAATTCCTGACAACCCAAATACCTATTCCTAAAGGACATTATGTATGTTCTCATTACGGTTACCAGAAGGCATAATTTCCACCCGGTGAAAAAGGGGCTTTGTTCGTTGAGGATCCCTTCTTGACTAGCCATATCAGAACCTGAGATCTCCTTTTAACTGATTTGATAGCTGCTACAAAAAGGAATCGACTGCGGTACCAATTGTTGAACCCTTGATTAAGGCGGGGAGAAGGTAGATAGGTTTAACACATTCATGGAATTTTAAAAAACTTTTCATAAAACTTATTTACACCTTCATTTCATATTCAACTTAATATGTGAGTAGTCTTAGAATGTGAGCAACAAGTATTAATGTAATGTAACAACAGTTACAATATGATGTGACAAGTACTAGTAGATTAGATAAACCATATCAACACATAAACATCATGCACGAGAGACACTGAGATCTGTAACGAAGCCCATAAAAGGACAAAACCACATCTTATTATTGATGTGATGTAAAGGCAAGCTCCAACTCCCTCTCACCACTAGTTTTACGCAAGCACCAGCCTACGGGGAGGCTCCAACCTCAAATTACGCAAGCTACAACTTGCAAGGAAGCTAAACTATATTTTCATTAAGAAACATTTCTTGATTTACACCAGATGCAAGCTCATTACTATTGCCTTTGATTTCTTTTAATGTACTCCAGTCTTCATATCTACTTGATTATTTCTTTTTCTTCAGTGCTGCATTCTCTTCTCTTTTATCAATTTACTCGAGGAGAAAATGTACCATTTCAACTTTACGGTGGGATTTTATTTTTCTCAGGAACTTGCCAATTACATCTGGAAACAATATAAATAGTTAAAGAACATTCATTAAATTAGAGTGTATATTTCGAATAGCACTCCTCTCTTCCTCTTTTCCCTTCCCTCATTCATCCCGTCCTCACTCTCTTTTTCGTTTTCTCTTTTATTCGGTTCCTGTTCATTGCGATTGTCTAAGCGATGTATACCTGTTGTCTCTTAATAACTCTCGGTGTTTTATAAAGCGTGGTTTTTAGCGCCCAATCATAAGCATTTTTACCCTTGTATAATTGAATCCTGCGCTATTCAATTTTTTTGCGAATGTATTCGAACGTATTTGTAATATTAATATTCTCCTTTTGGCATCGCCACTCCAACATGTTTCATATTTGTATTCGATTATTTAATAATCAACAATTAAGCAGTGACCCATACCTTGTTAGACACCTTGTAACCTGACTAGCGGTCAACGATTGGATAATTCATCTCTTTTTCAACCTGCGGTCAGCGAGTACGCGCGGTTAAATTGCACGAGGGTTAGTATTCAATAGTTGCGCGATCGTTTGGGCCCCGATGTTAATAGTCGTCTCCATCCGACGGTTGTTATCACGTCGTGCCCTCATTTATCGGACGGATGTCGCTCGGCGAAGATGCGTGTGAGCTCGTACGCGCGTGGCGCCTGATGAGACGGTTGCAAGTCGCTCGGGGACACATGTCGCCCGTCATGTGTGGAATCACTCCCAACCTCTTGAATACCACTTGTGTAAAGGTGGTGCGATGAAAACCGAAGCCGCCTTTCTTGTTCACTCTTTGTAGTTCCCCCTTTTAACAAGGGCTCCTCTCCAGCAACAAGGTTGGCTTCTTTTATACGTTGACCCTTGGTTCCGTTGGTATTTTACACGGTTCTTTTATATGTTACAATGCATAGCTCCATTCTGCTGCGCATTTAACTATGGTTCCATGTCCCAAGGTTCCACCTTTAGAGTTCCGTTGCGTTTGTCGGGTTACACTAGCATTGATTTCACCAAATTTCTCATAATGTGCATCTAACGCACACTTACACGATTAATAAACGGTTCCTTGGTTTTTCCATTGTGGAATGAAGAGTACAGGTTTGAATTGAGTTCTACTTTGAGAGCATCGATGGCCAGGGAAACTCTCACACTTCCAATCAAATATTCAACCAAATATGCACTCCAAATATTTCTTATATATGTATAGAATCTCTTTATTAACCCTTGGGATTTCTACCCCATAAAAAAGATTCAGGTACTTATTCTTTGCACCCCAACCAGTTCTCAAGCCTAGAAAAATACAAGGATACACATATGAAATTAAGTCATTAATGCATAGATGGTTACATATCATGACTCTTTCACATGAGATGCTTGTATCAAAAATATCCATATAATACGAGGCAATCATACATACACAACTTAATTTACTTACACACTGCCTCTTCTTCATGTTTGTTACTTTGCCTCATTGTTGGTTCGGGTACTCCTCTTGCCTCCCCTTTGTGTCAATGACAACATTTCCAATAGTTGGGTCCCTATATTACTGGTGTAGTCCCTTATTGTTTATTCTTTGTAGCCCCCTTATTGTTATTGTTGAACCCTGTAACCCTGTGTTGTTATTATTGTACCCTTACATTATTATTGTTAGGTCATCAAGGATTGTATTGTGACCCCATGGACTCCTATATATATAGAAAGGAGGGTTTTTTCATTTATATCATGCGGGAATTTTTCATTTATGTAATGTAAAGGAGGTTTCCCCCTCGAAGTGGTTGAATTCTAAGGCATTCATCCTACTCTTTTGTTCTATTTTTGTAGCTAGTTTCATAACATTTGGCTCAACTAATCTGTAGTCGAGTGGAGCATGGTTGTCCCATCCCGGTTTGGTTTCAATATTCATTAATGAGAAATTCATTTTCATTTGGTATTTGATATTGCTCATTGTACTAGGTATTATGTGGATTTTATTGTTGTTTAATCCATTGCATTTTTTCATTGTTATTATGTTGATTATAAACATGTATATTGTGATGATATATGGATCCCTCCATACTTTTACGTGTAAATGAATGCACACCAATGTCCCTATGATCAAATAGATTGTATGCAAAACTAATGATGTGAGGAGAAATGATTCTTAGCAGTTCTCGAGATAAGTATGAGACCCCTTTTACTTCGTTCTTGTTGTTCATACTTGTGCTTTTATTTTTGTGACATATTTGAAAAAAATCATGTCATGGCTAGGAGGGGTCCATATGAGTTTTATTGATGTGATTACTTATGTATCATTGTCCTATTATTATTTATCACTATGGAAATTTTCATGATTTTGGGCGAAACTGGGTTCCAGGCATGAAAAGGTGGCTCAATCCCAAGGTCGATGGCACGGAGCTAAGTATTTGGGGTTCTGTTGCTGAAATGTGGTGTTATTCCTATGACTATGGCCTCATGGTACGCTGCTGCTTACTCATGGCTGCTGGCGATTAATGTTATACTGTGAATTTATGTCTCAAAAAGTAAAAAATGTTAGTGTGATCCGGGGTAAGAGGCTTGAATGATTGGCTTGCACATTGGGGGTGTTGTTGTTGTTGTACGGTGTATGTATGTTATGTTTCATTAGGATGGGCCTTGGCAGGTCACCTAGAAGGTTAAATCTTATGATGACTCTCACTGTATATTACACGGCCCAGGTAGGTTATTGATAGATGTGGGAAGGGGGGTGTTACATATTGTTTCCATGAATAATCATCCTTAAAATAGAAGCTACAACAAGTTAAAGTCCAATATCATTCGAGCTCCATATGTTTTACTTCATAAAATTGGCTTAATTTGTAAAGGTTATAATGACATATTTTGTAGCCTTAAACATTATGTAGCAACTTCACGAGGTTCAAATATATTTTTAGGTGGTCACAATTGACTCGAGCACATGGGAAGGTGTCAAACAGCTCATGTGGTGTTCCTCTATTGGGTGAAAGAAAAAAAAATTAACGGTTCACACCATAATAGCATGGTCAAACACTTAGTTAGCGATTTTTGGTGCATGGAATAGGTATCAAGACTACTTGGTAGTGAATCAACCACCTGACATGAATAAATATTCGAGGAAGAAAAGGATCAACAAACGAATGATTATGTGCCAAAGAAATATTTATCTTGTTCGCTTACTCATTAGTGGATATAGGATTCATATGTAATACGAATAGGAAACTTAGTCATCATTTATTTTCTCATATTTATAGTAATCGTTTTCCCATTTGGTTATTGTAAATAGATTCTAAACATGACTTCATAATAATTAGAGGATCATATATTCTATATGTTATCTTTGGTCCATGTTGAAACTTTATGGTTATGTACGCACTATCTTGATTTGATAAAACACTTTCTTCTATTACCATTACACTTTGATAAGAATGTTACACCGGTGATAGTCAATTTTTCTTATCATTTCTAAATCTCATGCATCAACGGAAGGAACTACTGTTGCTACGATAATTGCGGTATAATTATTCCTTTTTACTCTATTTTACTATGTTTCATTTTCTTTGTTTATTTTCAATTTATATCTATGAATTTTCCTCTCTTTATTTATTTTTGCGGGTCTCAAGTGCTTGAACTATAGCAAAACACAGAAACTACTTGTGTAACATTATTTCATTCACATTCATTTCATTAGCTTCCATAAGCATACCCAATTTTTTTTTTTGCATAACTTGGATTTCTCACACAATATTTGTAGGCATATCATGGTTTCAATTAATAATGAATCTAAGTTCTACATACACACACCTTCTAAGAGTAAAAAAATTAATGAGTCCTCAAACTCTCAAAGATCAATTTTAATTTTCTTTCTTAGTTAGTTGCATTGATGCAAATATTTCCTGGATACCATTTATTATTTAGATCATTGCCCTTTCTTCCATAGAATAATTGTATTCAAGTGCTTTCTTTCATAGATCATAATTTAAATGCTTTCATAGTGTGAAAATTTTCTGCTACTTTTCATATAAAAATTTAAATGCTTTTATAGATTAAATTGTATTTACTTTTCATAGATCATGATTTACTTTCTTTCTTAAAATAAGTTTGTTTTTATCGTTTAAATGATGATATCATATTTACTATATAGATTAAGGAATACACTAGATTAAAGAGCTACTCCTTTCCTAGATTAGAATTTTTTGTTTTCTTATAATGGAATTTTTCTTTCCTTTACCGGTCGAAATATTCATCTTTATTGCCTTTACGTTCATTGACAAGTGTGTGTGCTCTCTTAGATTTCATCTGAAATGAAAATTCTTTACTCTCGGTACCTCTTAGATTATTGTTGGCATTCTTGCAGTCATTGGTTTCTTGCTTATAATAGAATATAATTCTTCTTTAGTATTGAAATTTAAATTTAATCTCTTATCACATAAGTGTAGTTTACCTTGCAAGTGTACAAACCTAGATTGACATTTTTTAATGTAAAGTAATTTGAATCACAATTGAAATACTCAACACAACTCACCATAAAGCAATAAGGAGGGGACTTGTAGTGATAAACCAGCGGATTTCACTAGAATTGTGACATTGTAGCACATATATTCCCCGACCCCTAATCTTTGCATCCATACCTCGAATCCTAATTTTTTGAGGAATTATATTCGAATTATATTGAATAAAATAAAAGCATTTTTTGCATTAAAAGGACAATTTTTGAAAGGATTCCTTAGGATAATACAGATAGTATTCTCATGTTAGATTTTTCAATCTCACTTGCGAATATTGTGACCTCAATTGTTTTACTCAATTTTTTATGTCGATGGTGAAAATTCAACAAGTGTCCCTAAATGGATTTAGGAAGCAAGTTACAACTCACAATAAAATATTAAGTGGGACTTGATCGATGAATATTAAATTTTGGACTTGTGACATTTAATTATGGTCGTGGCACTCATGCAATTCACCTAGATCTTGTTTTATTATATGGATTTTAAACTTGGGTTTTTCTTAGTAACATGCAATGTCATTTTTTGCAATAAAGGGTAATTTTTCGCAAATGTATGCCTCGGAAATAATCTAGAAAACACTATCATGTTATCCTTAGCCAATAACACTTGCAGAGCTTTAAGTATCCTATTTCTTAGTGTTTATTTTCTACCTCGGGAAAATTTTTTGTAATATCCCTTTTTCAAGAATTTACGCAATATGGTCCTTGAGGACCTGCTATAAGGAAGAAAGTGTAAAAATAGTGAAAGGGGAATACGATTCCACTTGTTAACTCATTAAAAACTTATCTTCTATAATTTCGGTCAAATAAATGTCTCTAGATGGGTTATTCAGATCTCCCCAAACTGGGTCTCTTCGAAAACGCTCGATGAGGAGAGCTTACAACGATCGTAAGGCATAACCATTAAACTGCGCGATTCGGAATGCAACATAAGAGGAAAAATCAATAAATACACTCATTATGTTAATATATCAGCAATAATACACAAATAAATCATGAGGGAATGACCACTCGAGCTATGAGAGGCAATATCCGATGATCGAGCAGTAATCTGGTGTTGCCAATTGCACGAGAATGCCCAAACGTTATGACTACATTGTCTCTAATGAATTAAGCAGCGCCATGTATAAAAAATGATAATATGGCTGAAGGATACAAAAGAAATTCCCACAAATGGAAACATGGGCTTCAATACAAGATTTATAGTCAATACGAGGAGGATTGCTAGAAATGTCGGATAAATACAATGTGACAAATAACTTTGCGCAAGCTGAATAAAAAATAGGAAATGAGGTTGTGGCGTCTAATATGATGATGCCCTGTTGTGATAGTGAATCTCGGCAAGGTTGATCCCTTTAACGAAACAACTCCCTGCGATGAGCTCTAATGAACTCTCCCAGCAACTGCTACAAAAAATAACGAGTTTCACCCCTTTCATTGCCCATTGTGGTGATGGTGAATGATTGGTCGGTACTTAAGATCTGAAATAATGCATAAGGGTCTGCTCTTCACTTCTCCAAATAATGGCCTTGAGAACTCCCATGAAGAACAAGCCAAGAATGACTACGAAGAGTTCCTCTTTGAGCTGCTCTCCCAACAACACAACATTTTACGCAACGAATAACGTTGTGGGCGGGGGTGAAAGCTTGGCCAAATGCCGAGAATGAGGAAATGGAGCTCGAGAACCCTCTCCCCTTCCGCGGGGATGGGGTAGGGATTCCCGACCGAGAACACCTTTTGGAATTAAGAACACTACAACCACCTTTAAACGACTCGGGATGCGAGTCTTTGCATGCCATGAAAAATAACAAGCTAATGCATAATGAAAATGGGCTTCCATCTCCTCCTTATAAAGCAAATGAACTCATCTCACCATGGGTCCCATTCACACTTTCACACAAGCTCATGCAAGTGGGCTCACTCTAAGCTGAATTTCTTGTCATGGAATTCCTTCTCTTGGACGGTGCTATTGACTTGGTCAAAGATGACTAAATCAAAGTGATCTCGTTCATATTCACACCCATAGGTGCTTAATCCGACTACTTATTCACTCCTCCTTTCACACAAGGTGTTATTTCTCCATCTAAGGGGGTTAACGGGTCTCCTTGCATTTTATTCAACAATAAAAATACCACGGCTTTATAATGTTCATTTAGGATTGAGGCTAGAAATTTAGGAACATTACGGTCCTCCCCTCCCACATGTTGCATGTCCTCAAGCCCATGAGAAAAAAATCTCTCCCCCTTTTCTCTTGTGGCTTCCTCATCAACAATCTCCACCATTGCTCGAATATCTTGCAACAAATTTTCCCTCCAGTATTTCCCCTCCCAAATGTAAGCCGAATGGTAAACATCATGGAAAGATAGAAGGTGGGTGGAAGCCTCCTTGTTGTTCTATGGCCTCCTCAAGGTAGGAGTGATGGCTAATAAAGGTACCGCCCCCAATGTTGATCCTCATCCATGCTGTCATCCAAATAAAAAGCTCAACCCTGATTCATGCAATGTGTTGGGTGAATGGAGAGTTAGGATTTTGATTCCCAAAGATGTTTCTCTCTCCATTTGTGGTACATATGGGGTTGTCTTCCTGCATCCTTGGAGAGCTAAAATGGTATGGCCTCAAGAAAGTCCCAAGCTTCATCAAGAAAATTAGCCATGATATGCCCCTCAAATTCTCCAAGTGGTTTTCCTACGAAGAAGAAAAGTAGCAATGTGGCAATAATGGTTTTCCCCATGGTATCCTGCAATATAAAACATGTAAAGTAGGAGAATGTTCCCAATGGGTTGTCCCAATACCTCCAACACTCTCCAAGTAGTACCCCTATAAATATACAACTATCAACAACACAAGGAAGTAATATGCAATGAAAACAAGTTGTCATAAGGCAACAAGAGTGGATCTTGCTATACTCATGGGACCAACGGTGAGCCTCTTACTGCATCAGAACTAAAAACAACAAGTGCTCGACCCCACTTTTTTTGCACTTACACAAACATCTCATAAGGTGAAAACATGAGAGTACAAATTGGTGTAATGATGCAAAGGGAAATGTGGCTCCCCCACAAACTACTGCATCCTTAGTAGCCACTCCCATTCTTTGTAATGTGCCACAAGTACATCATAATAAGGATCATAAGGATATGAAGTCATCTTGGCTCATGAAGCTGCTCATATAAATTAAGAAAATAAAATCAAAATGAGAGCATATACCTTCTTTCTGTGTACACTCACGGTCCTTGAGCTGAAATGGCTCATCTGAATGTTCTCCCTCACCTCCAATGGGTAGGGAAATGGATGTACCAATACCTCTCAAAATAATGCGGGCTATGATTCTCTCCATGTCTTAGTATATATCATATTTTATGCCCTCCCAAGTGAACTCCTCTGTAAAGCAAAATATCACATAAGTGCCATTAGAAAGTCCTCATGCGCATGTAATAGTTTCATCTTGAGACTAGAGGCCCTAGTCAAAGAAGACTTTGTCATAATAATAGATGACCATATCCTCTACCCATGTCTTTGTCCGTCTCCATACGGGTCATCAAAATCATTGTGCACTTAGATCCTTGAGTACTGCGAGAAGTGGGGTCCTCGATATAGATTAATCCTCCTCATAGACAACACCGTTGGTGATGGAATGTGAAGCTCCTCATGTTGCGCACTGCTACTTGGACATCCCCTCAGCCACCAGAGTCAATATAAAAATCTTTGCGCCATGCACATCGTACGAAGTGCTCATCTTAAATAGTGATGGTATCCTTTGGAAGTTGGCCTCAGGTAAGTGTTTGTCATCAAAGAATCTCCCAAAGGTAAGGCCAAGGTAAGCATGAGCGGCCTCCATCACTCCTATGTATGAGAAAGGCCCTCCCTCCAAAGGAAGTATCACTCTTCCCCTCAAATGTCTGTGACGGTCTTCACGCATCATGAAGATGCCATCCTCCATCCCTACGACAAACTTTATCGGCACAATATAAGCGGTAAGAGTGGGTGATACGAAAATGAGAAGAGTGTCTCCCTCCTCCTTGTGTTTACCCAAACTCTACGCTATCTTTCATGGACTCCTCCAATGTCTTCACCTCTCTAGAATGCAGTGGTAGACAAATGACAAGATGCCCCTCATCAACTCTAGATGGGGTGGCCTCCCGGTGGAATGCCTCCATATATTGAGACATCGAGTTCAAAAGTGGAGGCTGTATGTGAGTGAACTAATTTGTCCCTCTCTCTTCCTTTGCACTATACGGTCTCCTTCTTGTGTGCGGAAACTTTTAGAATAGATAAGGGTGTATCAGCAGCAATCTTGATCCTTATCTTCCTCCTCCATCTCTGAGCCACTAAAAACTAATGCATATGGTTCTAGGAATTGTGCCTTGGTTTCCCATGTTGGAACATTTAGAACTCCTTGCAAAGATACAAGGGCTCCTCTAATGGAAGCAATGGCTCCCCTTTCACCTCACGGCCAGCAGTGGATCTCCTCCTAATTATCGTGACCACAGATTCAGGTCTCTCATGCTCATCCTCTCCATCGATAAGTGATGTTACCTCATCATCGAGGAGTGACCCTAAATCTTGGTCATCTCTTGAGGAAGTACCTCTATGACTTTACAAATGGGAGAGGGACCTTCACACAATAGGGTCTTGCCTTTGCATGACCACCAATACATGTTTCATCCCCTTCAATGTGGAATGAGTTTGTTTCATGAGTTCCACCAATGCACATGCAAAGTGTTTGAAGTTATGATACATGATGATTCACAGTGACTTCCATCAAACTTCTTCACCAAACCCTTTCCGTCAATGCATCATGTATTTTTACATTTGCATGACAATATGAAACAAAATTTTCAACCCAAAAATCATGAGCCATACCTTTGAGTTGTAAGCTGTTTTATCGATAGCCTCATCTTCTTTTATCTATTCTTCCTACGGTACAAGTGGGCAATGAACTATGCTATGGATCTGCATGTGTGCTGAATGTCCCAAACCCCATCGCAGTAGTAGCTAGGGTTTGCTTCATATTCGAGACCCTCTCGGAAACTTTCTACAATTTTCCCTTTCTATCTCCTTGAGATCTTCTATGATAACTAAAGTTTTAAAAAGGAGCGGTGTCTCCTCTTCGACATTCCTCTTTTCTTGTTTTCTTTGTACCTTATGCTCTTCTAAGTGGGGAGATTCTCCTTAAAATGGCATATTATCTTGGGCGACAATTTTGAGCCAATATTGATGTAAATTACTACGCCAATATCACTTTTCGGAAATTTCGTATGCTCCTTGAGGAAATTATATAAGGAAGGGGGTGTAAAAATAATATGAAAGGGGTTGGGATTCCCTTTTTAACTCATTAAACACTTCTCTTCCGGAAGTTGAGCCAAAAGAAATGTCTCTAGATGGGTTCGGATCTCCCCAAACTAGGTCTATTAGAAAATGCTCGATGAGAGAGCTTATAGTGATAAATGAACATAACCATTAAACTACGCAATTTTAGAATGCAACATAAGAGGAAAAAATCATGCGACCATCATTATATTAATATATCGACAATAATACACAAATAAATCATGAGGGACAAGCACTCAATCTATGAGAGGCAATCCCCAATGATCGACGATGAAATACAAGGATTCTTTGCAATTGCATAGAATGGGAAAGTAGTGACTCATAGCTGTCTCTATTAGAGTAGCATTGTTGAATGTATAAAAAATGATAATATGCATTTGAAGGATACAAATAAATGCCCACAAATGGAAAGATGGGCTCCAATACCGAGATTTCTAGCCGATACAGGAGAGTTACTAGAAATTCTAGATAAAATACAATGTGACAAATAACATACATGCTGTTGTGAATCAAAAATAGGAAATGAGAGGCTGTGCTTGAGATTTGATATGGTGATGCCTCCTCGATAGTGAATCTAAGCAAAAGGGCGGTCCCTTTAACAGAAACAACTCCTCTGATGAGCTCTAATGAACTCTCCAACACTACTACACAAAATAACGGATTTTACTTATGGTACACCTTTATGAGTGATGGTGAATGATTGGCATGGTGTAAAAAAGATGCAGAAATAATGCCCGTGAGTCTCCTCACAACCAGTCCTCCAAATAATATGTAAAGACTCCCCGCCCCAAAGAAGAACAAGCCGAGAATGGCTCGGGGTTCTCTGACTGCATACGACGCTTTGCAACATTCATGACAGAATAACGATGTAGCTAAAGGGGTAAGCTTGGGAAAAAATGCGAGATGAGGGCGGGTAAAACCTCTCCTTCCTTGTGAGGATGAGGTAGGGTCCCAGGCAGAACACCCTTGGGTTTAAGAACACTACAACCTCGCTAAACGGCCAAGGATGCCAGTCTTTGGAGGCCAACAAAAATAACAAGCTAATGCATAATGAAAATGGAGCTTACATCTACCTCCTTATAAGGAAAATTAACTCATCTCTGTAGTTCATTCACGCTTGCCACCTAGCTGGTGCAGTGGAGCCTCCTCTAAACGGCGGCCTTGTCATGGAGATTCCTTCTCTTGGATAGCGTTGTTGACTTAGTCAAAGATGACTAAATCAAAGTGATCCCAATCATGTTCACACCCATAGGTGCTTAATCATTTGCTTATTCATCCTCCTTTCACACAGGGAGTGACATTTCTATATAAAGGGGTTAAGGGGTCTCCCCATTTTATTCAACAAAATAAAAATATGCAACCTATAATGTTCATTTTGTGAGGGCTAAAATTTGGGGAACAATACAAATTCATGTCTCCTTTAAACACTTGAATTAATTGCAATGTATGGGTGGTGTGGAGAAATCAATATTATGGGAACATAATGTGTTCTTTAAACACTTGTCCCATTTGTTTCTAAAATGTAGTCCATAAATTATGAAATCTACGGTCATTTTAATTGTTGTTAGATCATTTCCTTGTTCATTGGGTTCATTTAAATTTCTATAAGGTACAAGGGTGGAGATATACCACCATGATCCTTTTTAATGTGCTTCCCTTCCATAAAAAACCACAAAATATGAATCTCCTTGTGTGTAATGGCCTTCAACCACCTTCCAAAAATAAAGTTGTTGGTTGGTTGAACCCCCAATGTGTACCTAGTATGGTTTTAAAACCTCATAAACCTTTTAATATCATCTAATATATGATAATTACATTTTAACTATCTTTAAACCCAAATACGAACCCATGAGTTATGATATTTCTTTGAAATTGACTTATTAGAGAAACTTACATTTACTTAAGAGAGAAAAACATGTAATGATGCAATATAAGCAACAATTTCACCATTAACAAAATTAATCACCTTAAAGAGAAAATATATGAAAACACAAGCATTTTTTTTTATATGGAGAAATACGAAGACTTATTGCATGTTATCGTCACGATTCCATTCATTTTCCATAAGTTGACTATCCAAAGATTTTATTCCATATCGAAAATACAAATAAATAGATAATCTCAATGCTAACTTTGTACAAGTAATGAACTAACCAAGAATGATATAGAAATCAATACTCAACAATAAATTTTTATGCAAGTAGATGAAAAAATATGCAATCCATAATTTCTAATACAAATTATGATTGCCATCTCCATAAACACATCAAAATGAAAAATAAGCATTGCATTCAATGATTTCTCTAACTTACAAATAGGGGAAATAATAGTTTCTACAACTATGACATAAACGAACCAAATCAAGCATTGTACACCGTGAGCATTGAGAGAGAACATAAATACAAAAAAAAAGAAAATATCAAAGGTGAAGTGTTCAAAATAGGAAAAGGCCAATGAAAAATAATAATACAGGTTTAAATTTATACAATTATCATCCCAAAAAAGAATGTGGTTTCAAATAACAAAAATTAAAGGAAGTACTTCAACTTGTAGAGAGCGGATCTAAATTTGTCAAATATTCGTTTCTTTTGATTTGGGAGTGCAAGATAATAAATAAAAAATAAAAAACGATTATCTTTCTAATGGAATAGGAACATCCATTATGCTAAAAAAACACTATGGAGTAGATTATAGACCAATTTTAGAGACAAACAAAGTTATGACATGTCAACTTCAAAACTAATACCTGTAGTGTCGGATCTTTGTCCATTGTTCCCACTCTTACGCCAACTCTCATATAAAAAAAATTGCATCTTGAGTCAAATACAGAACCAAAAGGAAATTTTATGGTCACATTCAATAAACTTGTCGTAGATCACATACTTACGAATACAATGATAGTCACATGATAAACATCATAATAATCGAACTTGATGAGAATATCAAAAATCATTTACATATACTCAAGTCGAATAGAGTTCACGAGTTCAAACACCAACTTTTAAAATCATTGAAAATCAAGGAGGATAATACGATAATTCCTTGTCTAGCCTATTGTTGGTAGAGAATTTGGGAATTTAGTTGCTTCATCTTATGTTGTTTTGGAAAAGAAATAGAATTAAAGAAATAAATAGGAATATGAATACAAATGAAAATGGTATCGATACAGTACCATATGTAAATTCATTTCCATCCCTTCATAAGGATTTAAGGGTTATGTGTGTCTTTTCTTCGAATGTATACATCATGGTTGAGTTTATTATCATGAGTACAATAGTAGGAGCACCAAGGTTACATGCATAATTGTCGAAAATATTGGAAATGCAACACTTTTCACATGTTTGTAATTTTTATTGTAGATTTCATATATCAATTAAATTTAAGAGTTAATATAAACACATATTTAGATATTTGAATGTTAAATATAAATCATTATAATGAACATCACTTACAAACATTGAACAAAACAATATAAATACATAATCTTAATTAATTTAATACAAAATGTTAAAGATGCATGGTACATTGCAATCATAAACATAAAATAAACCGAATCTTCGGAATAAAAACACAATATTTGTAAAACACTAAGCCATAAGGAAATCACTATACACACATCTAAATACATGTATCTATATTTAAAACTAGACAATCTATATATTTTTTCACAAAATAACAATTTGTGCTTAGATATAGAGGAATTACAACTTGTGCCCTATATAGAAAATGGTACCTCATGCACAACATGACACATCATGTCTGAGATACATAATAGGAAACTTATTAACCCCGCCACCATTTCCACTACCAAGTGCATCCACAAACATGATATTATTGATCTTAGGTTTGGAGAAACTCAACATTCATGCACTTTGGGAGTTTCTTATCTTTCTAGAGATTGGAAAATGAAACAACATCTTATAATAATGTATCCTGATTCTATCTTATTAAAACACTTAGATTTTGATGTTTCGTAATTCTAAAACAAAACTCACCACATAAAAGAATGAAATTTATCTATGACCTTCACCTCTCCAGAGAACCTCTTTATAACACTTACAAGAATCAAATCATAAAATGTGATCAAAATACGGCCATCATTTCATTCATGTTGAATAAATATTTCTTGATCAATGATATCCTATGAATAACTCATGAGAAGGATAGGCTAGTAGATGAAGCACTTGGCTGAGAAAGGCTATTATGAGGAAACAAATTGTGTGAGATGTAAAGTGTAGCCATGATGGAGTGAAATAGGGGATGCAACGGGGGTGAATTGCGCATGTTTGATGATTGTATCACATAGTGGATGCAACATGTGGGGCTATAGTAGGGAAGGGTATACATATGTGAGAAAAATGGGTGGTGAGGGTGGGTGGGAATGGTAAGAGAATGGTGGTGGAGAAAAAGCCCCGTGGGATGTAAAATTGATTGAAGTGCATAGGGAGTTGGAGGTGAGGGGGGGAGGGGGATGCGGAGGAGGGTATGAAATTCCAAGTGCTAGGGTAAGGTGGTCAATGATGAAAACCATCTTGTAATATGGATGCATGTTGTAATTGTCTGATGGTAAGGTGGTAGTGGTAAATGGATGAAGAATAATGGTGTGTGCATACACATTTATAATATTTTGATTAGTACAAAAACATAAAAATCAACCAAAATCAAATAGAAAATTTCACATGAAAACAAGATTTAACATGACGCATGATACTTGGGAATTGGATTATATATCAACCCCAAGTAAAGATGGTTACTCAATCTCTTTATTGGAGACATGTAGAAACATACCAAAATTCTAATTGATTTCTCATAAATAACTTGGAGAAAATTAAAAAAACAATTTATGAAGAAACTTGCCTAGTTGATTGTGTTTAGATTGGGCTCATGTGGTTTAGAAACTTCTGAGATAACAAATCACCTAAATTAAATTTTTGATATTCTGCAATATTGAGGGAGGGGATACTATTTGTACCTCAACTGGCTCTTATATTTCAATGCATACTACTAGTATTAAGATGTGATCTAACATATACATTTTGTGTCTTCTTATAATTAGACGGTTGTATGAACATGCTTTCTCGTTTCAGTGATATTGTACAAGGCACTTGTTGGCCAGGGTCTGGCCAGGTTCGAGATGTTCAAGGTTTTCCAACAAGCCCCTATACTAATGGCCTTTCGGCGGTGACACATGAGGCCAAAGTCTCACCAAAGTAGTATGGGTGGGTGTTGGAACAGTTTCACCTGAGAAGATGAGTAAGTACGACGAAGCTGTGTTCACGATCGCGACTAGATCTGTATCCATGAGCCTAGATCTCCTTTGCATTCACATGCGCAACAACAATATTATTCACGAAATCAACGGATCGAAATTCACTAACAATACACGGTACAACTTTGAATGTTCTTGTGTAGACGAGTAGAAAAAAACCCGGATAAAGCGTAAATAAGTACACAAGTATGTTGTAACTTAAACCAACAACACAACAAGCATATACTAAGTTATCAAAGACGTCACGATTCATGTCACGATGGAAATCCGGTGGATTCGAATGAAACCGCTCAGCCTTGCACGTTGTTCGTCTTTGCAGGATACTACAACCCAAAAAACCCAACTTTGCGCACACGAAGTAGGGTTCACACACGAGCGAGGACGGCCCTCCACGCACACGGCGGCGGGATTCCTTACCCAAAAACCCTGACCATATCTATCGATTTGCACTTGCATGACAATCTCTTATCATTCTTACCTTGTCCTACAACAAAAAAGAGTTCGACTACTTATACTATTTTAGCCTATGAATTCAATGGTTTGCAAACCGTGGTTTGTGGACTCTTGGTCTACCTCCAAGCCATTTCACAATTAACTCGGGCTTTGACCCACCCCAAAACCCTTGCATTATACTAAATATATTAATCATAAATATACAAAATAGGCCGATTTCGCGACTTTGTAGAACCATGTTCCAACAATCCCCTAACACAATCTTGTGACTCGTTCGAGTCACGGCGATGGTAGGTTCTCCACCTACGCGTGTAGTGCGGTGAGGGTGGTGATTAGTGGAGGAAGCACCTCTTGACTCTGGTGCGGCACTGCGCGCGAGGTCCACCGGCTGGGATGTTGGCCGCCATTGGCCGCAATGACATTTTTCGATGTCCCGGGTCAGGTTGTGTGACCGCGCCACTTCGACGCTGCGCCGAGCGGGCCGCGGCAGCCCTTCAGCTTTAATCGTTCCTCGAGGACGTGCTTCTCGTACGGGAGTTTCTCAATCGCGTCCGGAGAAGTGTTGTTTAATTACCTTGCTTTGTTCTTTCATTATGTAGGCACCAGGTGGGCAAGGTAGCCTCGACCTACAGAAAACTACTTGTTGTCATAAGTCTTGATTGACCTTTGGGAGGGTAAGGACAAGGCCCGGACCATGGTCCCGGTACACGCCTTGGCTGATTCGACAATTAGGCGCCTAATCAATTTGCTCGGGGAATGGAGTTCTTAACTTTCGCCACCGAGCGCATGGCATTGGGCTCGAACCTTCGACGGAATGGGCGTGATGTGCTTTGTAAGTAGAATTTGCTTCTCTAGTTGTGCCTTAATGGTTTGTTCCGTAAGAGACACTTTTATTGCTACAACCATACTTTCTGCCTTGGCCGGTGTAAGCTGTGACAAGGACTCCGTCCATAACCTACTTGTACGAAAATTTGGTGAATTGCCATTTCAAGCTCCACCTCAATAAATGTAACGAGAGATTTTTCTGTCTTTTTTGTTTGAGGGCCACTTCGCGCACAGGTTGTTGATATACCTCCAAGTCTCGTTGGTGGGTCTCTGATTACGGCGGGTGTGGGACCTCGTAATGCCTGTCGGTGGGCAACTTAACTGAGTCCGAAGTGGACTTTGTATGGAAACTTGAGTTGGTTCTTATAAAGGAAGTGCTAGGTAAGGAAAGCGGTGGCTTCCTCGTCTGACATGGTACGCTAATTACCGGTGGAGCTGTTACGAAGTTGTGACTGGTCTCGGTGTGTTGCCTTCACGGAGAGCACAAAGCTCATTCTCGAAGGCATCGATTTGTGGCCTTGTGTTGTTTCTCTATGAGAGGCCCCATCTTCTCTGGCCGAGTGTAATTGCATCGGTGATGCGGTCGAGGGTCATCGTCGGTGGAGTGTGACCATAGCATCATATTCCTAGCGCTCGGCGTTACTGCTGCCTAGGGCCCGTGCGCAGGCTCACTGGCCTCTTTGTGTTGGAGAGAGAGGTGGTAGGCTGGGTTGTTGTCCTAGCACACTTGGTGCTAGCTGCGAATACGACCCGACATCTTTATTGGTGACTGGTAGTTGTGTGTTCTTTCGCGGCTACGTGCGCCCCTCTTTACTAGGTTTCGGCGTTTTATTGAGGTTGATAGTGGAGGGGTACTCTGTGTGGGTCCCTTTGGTGCTCTTTTTCACCGGGACTAAGGCCTCCTCCCGCCTCGAGACGAAGTGCGATTATCCTACATCGATTTCTTTCTTCGTCCACTGACCCAATAATGACTACCTCTTGTTTGGGCCTGCTGTGAGTACGAAGCTTTCATGGGCCTAGGAAATGTTTATCTTAGTGGGAACGGGGGACTCTTGGTGCAGCCTATTGGTAGCAGAAGTGGGTCTCTTTTCCATGGTAGAATGCAACGAGGCCCAAAAAATCTCACGACGCAAAAACTACATACAAGTTACGGCGTAATACCAAAACTGTTGCATACAGATAGATGTCCTGCTTTATATGGTACTATGAGTGGTACGTATTGGGGTAGAAGTGTCATTTGGAATTACCATCAAGTAAATGGTAAAAAATCTCCAAGGAATCACTTCATTAATTGCCAACGCTATCGCTTAACGGTAACTTCTCCTCTTTACTGATTTTCTTGTTCCCTACTGTCACTTTTCGCTCCCTATGTACTTTCTATAACGTACTGTTGTTTCAGGACTAGCTTATACGTGCCTCTTAACATCCCTCCCCATCGAGGCTTGTTCTGGTGCTCTACAACCAAGGCGGTTTTCCCCCACAAGTGTCCTCCCAACACTTTGTGATCCCATGGGGAAAGAGTCTTTTAGAGGCGTTATAGTGGTGTGTATTCCCAAACAAACTTTTTGTAATACCCCGCATGGACGAGGAGTGACGCGGTTGTTTCCTTGTTGTGAAATCATTAGAGATATGATAACTATGCCTTATATGTTCCTATTCAACGTAGATAGTCTGCCATCCCTCTCTTGGGCACAGGCGACTCGGTAGTCGTGTGTGCACCCCTTCCAATTACGAGTTAAACAATCGCAGGATGCGTGTCTCTTATCTGTTGGGCACTGAGCTGTGGTAGTTGATCATGCTTAGTATACGTGTTTCCATGTGGTGCGTTCTGGTGCGAGGAACGAGTGCGATTCGCCCACTCCCCTGGTGTCAATGTCTCACGGAGCTCGTCAAGTGCCATGGTTGAAGCCTACTAACCTAAATGTTCCCGAACTCTTCTTTTAACGTCCCCAGTGGCGGTGCGTGGGTGGAGCTTCGCATCTAAGTACCATATGGTAAGGACCAGCCCTAGGTCATGAATCGATGCGGTGAACCATTCCTTAGTCATCTTGTGCTGCATTGTTTTTCCATGCGGCAGAGATATTCCTGGATCTTCCGATCCGAAATGCTATGACCCATACGGCAAGTAGGGAGGCTTCAAATCGAGAGGATGCGTACGTATCCCGCGACATGCCTCCCAATCCTGGGAGAATGCCTCCTCCATGTGTCTCCCCACCGGCGTGCGGTGTTGTCGGGGGAGGCAGGGCGGGGCCCTTAGCCTTCGTCCCTTGGGAACCTGCACCTTCGAATACTCGTAAAAATTCCTTAATGCTACCGAGAACCATGGGGTAGGAGTGGGTCTCTTACCTCCAATGCAATGGAAGCCCCCAGTGGCCTCGCGAAGACATCGCGACGGCGGAACATCATGCAACACGGTTTCGCAATTCTCCATCTCCCTGTCTACCGTCGGATAAGCCTTCACGGTCGTTTTCTAACGATGCTCCTTCCGCCGTGGGGTTGATCCGGTCATCTTCCACGAGTCCAACTGTAAATGTGATCCATCTCCTCATCATCGCGCACGGCTCTGTGCCAATTTTCACCTTCCATAAAGATGCAATAGTACCCATCACCCTTGTGCCATCATTCTCAACCTGTCTTCTCTTTTGAGGTTGATGATACGCATATTTGTAAGCGAGTCCAATCCCAAGAGCACGAGTGAGGTACATGTCTCTACAATTTCTATTGCGCAAAATCAGCTCAAGCCTTTATCTGCGATATCCACCGTAATTTTGAACAGCTTCTTCTCGGTAGGATGATTTTTTGTTGATTTGCCATGCGCCATTTGAATGACTGGACCATTCCAACTTAGGCTCTCCCATTCATTGCATAATTCTTGCTTAGGTAACACATTCGCATGAGCCCTAGGTCCCGTACTTTTGGCTCATTTCGTAGTCCAGAGTCTCTGCTTGGAGGACAACTACATTTCTCTTCCAATGTGTTTCTTATACTTGTATAGCTTGTGCACATCCTTGACCAAGGTTAGATTGGGTCGTCTTTGCGGAGCTATCTATTAATTCTAAAGTTCTCCACATCCTTTGGGTTACCCAGCCCGATTTCATACATACATAACGAAAAGGGCTCAACCTCCTCATACGCTTGAGGTTCGCATGTGGCCCGACGGTGGTTGCCTGTCTTGAAAAGTCGTACAGGCTGTGATGATATTTCTTTTCCCCCTTTTGGGTCTCGCTTCTTCTTGTTTGATGGCGGCTTGACGGATCCAGTTCCATCGCGACCTCCTCTCGAGCCCCAGTGGCCATCTGACTGCCGTGTCACCACATTCACACTCGGATCTTTGTTTGGTAACTCAACCTTAACTCTCTTGCACATTTGCATAGGTGTCGTGCTTTTCTGCATTTTCGCTATAAAGATTGAAATCTTCAATCGCATGTAGGTCTGTTGTACGCAATATCGACGAGTTGCCTAGTGGGGTTCGGGTAGTCCCTTACAGTGTCCTGCTTTCTCCCACCGATTGTAAATGTTGGCTGACCCTCATCCCCGTCCGCTTCCACCACATCCTCCTCCCTACCCCTTCGGGGGGCCCGCCTATACCTACGAGGGCCCTTAGTGACGTGAGGTCGATTGTATGCTCTATAAGTTTCCTCGATCAATCATTGATATGTAGACGGTTTTGTTCGTAATGTCCCACAGGTCACCGCAAAACCTACACCATTGTTGCTTCTGCCACCTGCCGGAACGTGCCAAGCAAGGCGGGGACGGTGGTTGGTATCATGCGGCCCTCGGTGTGGCAATCATCGCACCGGACGCTAGCCCATTGGGTCCCACATCTTCCCTAGGGCGCGATGAGCTGGGTCCTGAGGCACCCGGCCCGCAAAATGCTGCAGGAAATGAGGGAAAATTATCCTTGGTATAGACATTCACCCCGTCATATGCACCATCTTTCGGGGCTGACACTGCGCCGCTCGTTCCTTCTGGGTTACGGATCTCTACATGCATACACGCTTCCTTTATCCTGGATCGTGGATGCCCGGTTGAGTCTGCGTCTTGAGGTGAACTTCACTTTAACGGCACATTCCAAGGCAACTTCATGCCGATTGAGGATTTGGTGCCCCATAGGTACATGCGAGTGAGGAGGCAACAACGTAACGACAACCATTCCGTGTGTTTCTATCATCATATTAGAATCCCCTTCTCTTTGATCACGCTATTTCAAAGTCGTTGATCGGCCTCCCTGCAGTTCGAGAGGGTCCTTGCTTGAAATCCTTTAGATCAACCATGATTTGGGAGTAGGACTTGGGTTTTGTTGTTGTTTGGGAACATAATCTCTTCAATGGTTGCATTTGCGTTTTAGCCGATGTATCCCATGTACAAGTCCAAAGCTCTTCCTTCAAAAGCGAGGACGATTTGTGCCCTTTTCACCAAATCACTAGCCACGTTCTGCAACGGTCCATAACAATCTGTGAAAAACTGGGAGCGGTCCGCCTTCATCCCCCACACCCTTAAGGTCGGAAACTTCATGTGCGCGACCATATCGTCCCGTGTGGTCGGTGGTGTGCCTATAAAAATTTGATTTGGAAAGTGGTGTGGGTTTGGAAGAATGCAAGAAAGGCTGCTTCCCTTCTTTGGTGCAGCAGACCAATCAATCTCCTCTAGGTTGGCCTATAGTACTTGCCACTCAACGTTGTGCTCCCATCCATATCGAGAGATCATTCCTCGGTATGGGCACCGCAGGCTCTCTTTTCGCATAATAATATCTTGAGCGTGATGGCAACGTCTTCGAAACTTACCTTAGAATTTCTGTGAAGAATCTTCTCTGCCTTCGATGAGAACAAGGCGATCAATGGAAAAATTCTATCACAAATCACTTCTATTCGTTGTTTACCCAATGGTCCGTGTGCAAGTGATGGTGTTATCGGTCTTTTCTAGCTATTGGATTGGTTCGGGGCTCCTCTGTGATGCCTTGTCCTTCAACAATTCTGGAACTCTACCCGGGTCTTGGAAACCACTCACGGAGCTCGATACCAATCGTTAAAAGGAAGATCTCATAGATCTCTGTGAAAATGTGCTTATTCTTCCATTCTTCGGTGGTTAACCTCTTACTGTTTATTGTTTTCTTTTATGGAAAATTCACAGAACTTCTTCATTCGAACCATTCGTAATTCCTTTCTGCGGCTTCCGGTACGGCTTTGGCATTACCGATCCCTCTCTCAAAATGCTCCCGGTCCCGGCCGCGGAACCATTTGCGGCTCGGGGGGTCTTGACCCAAGTTGGGATGTTCAGGTTTGCCCGACAAACTATACTACGGCCCTTTCGTGACTTTCGCCATGAACAAAGTCTCACCCAAAGTGATATGGGTGGGTGCTGAGACTCGAGTTTCCCGCCCTACTGAGGAGAGGGTAGGTAAGTCAAGTAGAGGTACGTTCACGGCAGTCGTGACCCGATGCGGTGTCAAAAACACTATATTCCCCTTTAGTTACGTGCAACAACAATATTACTCACCAAAATCAACGAATGAGAATTCACATAACAATGTACAACTATTTCGGGATATTCTTGTATGAAGCAAGTAAAACAAACCCGGATAAATGACATCCAATAAGTACACGAAGGTATGTTCTCAACTTAAACCAATAACACGGTAGCATATACTAAAGTAATCCAAGACATCACAAATTCATATCACAATAATTCTAGTGGATTAGGATAAGCAACAATATACCTTCATTCATTAAATACTGAGATCTACTTACAAAAAACCAAAAACCCAACTTTGCCCTTCACATCAACGGGGGTCCGCACACAATGAGACGGAGGCCCTCCGCACTTTGCAATGACTAGGAGTCCTTACCCAAAAACCCGGCCAGGATACCTTCGATTTTCACTTAGCGACCAATCTCTTAAGAATTCTTAGCTTGTCCTACAACTCAAAAGGTTCAATGCTTATACTATTTTAGCTTATGCATCAATGGTGTAATTATGGTTTGCGGTTTTCTTGGTCTACCCTTGACCCATTTACAATTCTTTAGGGGCTTTGACCCACCCCAAAACCCACGCTATAGTAAATATAATAAAAAATATACAAAATGGACCAGGTTTAACGACTTACCTTGGGGAGACCACATTCCCATGACACCTCCATAGAATTTAATAAATTCAATAAAAGTTGGTCCATTTCCATTTAAAAGTTATGTAAATACATACTAATTTGCAAGGAAAATATTTTCATAGATGAGATATTATTTTTTCCATGTGAAATGTTGAAAAAAATCCTTCTTATTGAGTAAAATGTTATTCACTCTTCCACAATAAAAACGGATTAAAATGAACAAGGTACCTAAAAGGATATTATTTCTTAGGAGAAATACTCCTAAATAAATGGTAGTAGGAATTATAAGTTTAACACATAATGAATCAACCCATCCTTACATAGGGTGGACAAGAGGAAAAAATCGTAAAATGTTCTTACGGATTTTAACATGCCATATTAATAATAATGATAATTTTTAATCACTAAGTGAGTAAGTCTCTAATCTAAATAAAACCCCCCATGATTAATAATGATACAAATGACTTATTGAGCTCTAACAGTAACTTCCACATATTGCACAACCTCAATAACTGAGATATCTTCTCAGACTTGAGCATCCATAATTTACTAATAAAATATTAATATTTTTTCTCTTCAATATTAAAAAATGATTCAAATTAGCATGGCTTTAACAAGACAAACTCTACGACTTGAGGGAGTTAATATCCTCAGAGAGATACCTTTTAAGAAATGGTAGTAGGTTTAACTTGAGCACAAATAAATGGACCCACAATCAACTATTAGAAAGAAAACAACACCATAAAATGTTCTTAAGCATTTTAGGAAGCCACACTAATCACATTGATGATTCTAAACAACTAAGTGAGTGAATCACCCATTATGATTGTTAACAAAATTATTATGGTTAGATAACCCGAAAATTTCCTTTGACTTTAGGGATATAGGTTAGTCCCTTAATTGTTTGTCATATATGTTATTGAAAAATATAATATTTTTCTTGTAAAATCCAAGGGCTAAGAATCTTGGCGAGGGTCTTAGCATCCTATTTTAAAATAAGAGCCCATTCAATACAATGTTTAATAAAGTATAATCAATCTGCAATGACAATCGCATCAAGAAGAGATTAATAGAATAAAAAATATTCCACATTTTTTGGGCCACAAATAACGTATGAACTTGACCATAGTAGGTGTAATTATAAGATATTAGAGTGAAAGATCTTACCAATGTTTTTCTCGCATCAAGTGGAAATTCAAGAGAATTTAAATTCCTTTAGAGTACCTTATAAATTTAATTATATTCATCGATTTCCCTAATCACTCATTTGTCACATAGGGCTTGGGACTATGTGGGGACCTTCAAGGTATCCGTGTCTCTACAATCCTTCAAGGTACACCACAAATGCTAATTTACTATGAAATCCTTTGGCATGATAATTTTTTGGAAATAAAAAGTTTCATAGATTCTTCTTCATGTTTTCATGTGATTTCATTAATGTATATCAAATCATTCAAAATTCCAAATCCAAAAAATGATGAAGCATATTCTAAAATTTTGTACATATAACAATAATTATTTTGTGGCTAACATCTAATATGCTAAGTTAACTATGTGTATTTAACAATCATGTGGATACACTACAACTATTTAATCTATTATATTTGATCATTTTTGGTATTTCAACAATATTGAATGGATGGAAATTTGTTAAATTTAGAATTTCATTAGCATAGATACGTACATACATATATCCATTCCCATGGTAAAATGATTCATAATTAACCTAAATGACAACCAAGTGAATTTTTATTCCCCTTTGAGATGTTGTAAGGACTTGTTTTAAATGATTCAATTACTATTATTATTATTGTATATATATATATATATATATATATATAGACACACACACACACACACACACACACATTTTCATAAAAACATTGGCCAATCTCACTCTTTTCTAGGCACAAAGAAAGACAAAGAATACATGTCATATGAACCATATAATTAATTTGTAACAATATAACATCATAAATACCTAGGTGTGAGGAGCTCCAATGGAGCATGTCATAATAGCCATTACATCAAGCCTAGGAGAAGAACAACCTTATTGCATGAAGTGAGGTAAGTCATCTCTTAAGAGCTATGCATGCTAAGAAAAAAGAAACAAAACAACTATAAATACTTTAAAGTTATGCTTATTGGATATTTATCAAAACTTAATACATAAGCAAGTGAAAATATAAAAAATATGGTGTACTAATCTTTTCCAAGAAACTATTTCAAATAAGATCCTTTGTTAGGCCATGATAAGTATCTTTGCAATGACTCGCATTGATGTGAAACAATTGCATTGGAACCAAAATGGATAGCCTTACTTGAGGCCCTACTTATACATAGTGGTATAACATAATCAAATGATGACAGTCAATGGAAGGATGCCACACAAACTGTATCATTAATTGGACTACATGTTAGGAATCATATCACAACAATAATTTCTTGAATCCTATCTTTCTGCTAAGGTGGATTAAGAGTAGAGGGGGTTTAAATAATCAACTAGGAGTTGGTGACCCTCTTAATGGGTTGCTCCTGGTAGTTACTCAATCTTGAGAAGAGCCAAGACCAACCCCCAAGAATTCATCATCATCAGAATATTCGACATGGAGACCCAAAATGAACTCAACCCATAATTCTCAAAAGAAATACAAGGGAACCTCCTAGTTATTGCAAGGAGGTTTATCAAATAACATAAAACATTGATCTATCTAATTGTCTCTTCATGTTGGGAATGTACACTAGTCCACAAAAAATACACTAGGTCCTCCAATTAAGTGATTGGTTAGTTCTAAATTCAATTAATAACTTAACACTTTTTTTACTAATACTAGTTGAGTATTACTCCCTCATTCTCATTCTATATTAAAATATTTTAAATAATTAACCATAAACCTCCCTAACACAAACAATGATAATGTCAAATAAAGCCGTTAATAAAATATAAAATGACTCTCTTGTGTTCCTAAACTCCCCAATTAAATTTCAAAATTCATTGAAACATTAATTAATTTATTTCTATAAGTTTAAACATTAATTGATTTATTTCTATAAGTTTTGAGTAAAGATAAGATTTACATTTTCATTAATATTTTATTATTTTATTTTATAATGACAATTAAATAATAACCGTTTTTTTAAAAAAATATACAAATTTATAAAATTTACAAGTATAGAAATAATATTTAAAACCAAACATACATGAAAATGGATTCCTTCAAGTGATAATGATGTCGTCGTCTGGGCATTACTTTTCTTCTCGATTTTCTTTGATAATGATGATGTTGTTTGTTGAGGCATTACTTTTAATGTGGAATTTTTGGGATCGATGATAAGCACACATATACGGCTGAGAAAAAATCATGAATTTTGAATTTAATTGATAAGCGTGTACATAGTAATATAGGAGAAATCTCCATAAATCAATGAAGGAATGAAAGAGAAAACAAATTTACTAATATGTTTTTAAAGTAATTAAAAGATTATGCTGTAATGAAAAAGGAAACCTTGAAACCATCTTTAAACGCCCACACTACCATACACTATACACTGTATTTTGCACATGGTCTGCATATCCTTATGGTCTGCATATCCTTATTCAGAACTCCGGAACAATTCATTGATGCTTTTGTATTAAATAAAACAATATTTATAATAATAAATGTAAAACAATAATATATCACATGCCTTTCTCTGAAACTGTGTAGAATATCAATGTACCTCGTTAACTCTTTTGCGCGGGTTATCTTGAATATCCGATGGAAAATTCAGTATACCGCAGAATACAGTATTCGACCTTCGCAACATTTTGCAATTTGGATTAGCGGAGGCGCTATCGAGCACGTTCCTACTGACGGCCTTTATTTCTTAGTAATATAACGGAGAAATACCAGCTGTGGGTTAAGAACCCATAACACTGACGTTTAACGAAGACAAGCAGATGTCCGGAAGAGGAGCTTCGCCTTCCAGTATTTTGCAAACATGGCGGATGCGCAGTCTTTTCTCCGGCTCTGGGTGACAGCACAACAACCCCAATTTGAGCACCTTCTCCATCTCGCCCGCATCATATCCGTCCTTCCCCAGCTTTGGATCCGATGCCTCTAGCAGCCTCTCCTCGCTGTACAGCTCCCATGCCCACTCCACTAAAAGCATTTGCTCGGCGTCCTTCGACAGATCCACGGGCCTCCTCCCGCATGCCACTTCCAACAGCAGAACCCCGAAACTGAATACATCCGAGCTGGGAGTCGCCTTCCCCGTGTATATGAGCTCCGGCGCTATGTACCCCAATGTTCCGACCAGATGAGTCGTCCGAGGATTCTCGCTCTGATCATGCAGTCGGGCAAGGCCAAAATCTCCTAGCCGCCCGTTGAGCTCGGAATCCAGAAGCACGTTGCTTGCCTTGATGTCTCTGTGGATCACCAGTTTCTCCCATCCCTCGTGTAGATACAGCAGTCCGGCCGCCACGCCTTTCAGGATCGCGTATCGCCGAGGCCACGGCAGAACTATGGTTGGGTTCCCGAATATGAGATTATCCAAACTGCCGTTAGGCATATAGTCGTAAACTATGAATAATTGCTTTTCTCTCCGGCACCAGCCCCGGATATGGACCAGATTCCGGTGCTGTAGACGCCCCATGCTCGAGATCTCTGCGACGAACCCTTTCATTCCCTCCGTTAACCCCTTCGTCATGCACTTCACTGCTACTTCTTGGCCGCTGCTGGGGAGGACACCCTTGTAAACTTTACCAAAACCCCCTTGTCCCAAAACGTTTTCACCCCGGAATCTGCTGGTAGCTATGCTGAGCTCCTTGTAAGTGAATCTATGGGGCCAGTACTCTTCCTCCCATTCTTCCATCGTTTCCCTCTTTTTCGCTCTTTTGAGAAACCGGACCGCCCCAATCGCAAGCGTGAAGAGAACCAAGGTGGCCACGGTGACGCCGGCTATGAATCCCGGGTCCAGACGTTTGGAATACATGTTAGCAAATGAAGGGAGACGCAATACATTGAGGGGCGGCGCTGTGCCTTCGTTGGTGAAGCTCCACGCCATAACGTAGTGGTCTTCCATTAACATACCTGTGGATGCTGAAAATCCAACAAACATCTTCTCTTGCAGAACACTTTGCAGATCAATTTTCATAGATATCAATGGCCTGTGCGGTCTTGGCAACCCGGCCAACGCGATGGTAACGTTGAGGCGTTTTTGAGGGTGATTGTAATCGATCCAGGCCTGTATGTTCTGTCCACTCTTGAGGCTCAATCCATGGAAGCGGTCCTCCCCATCCCAATACCCGGCAGGCTTGGTCTGCCTCGAGACGATGCTGTTGATGTCTACACCCACGTGGTTGTCGTCGGGATCATTGAATTCCAGATTCGTGCACGTATCGAACTCCACTGCAAATAAGTGATTGTAGGGCTGCCCGTTAGTAGTGAGGTCAAACAAGCCCAGATACTGGGTAGCCATAGCGCGAATGGGGTATCTGTGGGGCATCATGATGAAGGCTAGTCCATGTCCTCCTTCGTTAGAGTGAGGATGCACGATGGAAAAAACGAAGGTAGTGCTAAAGGAGAAACAAGTCTCGTTGCTTTTCATCTGCACAGGAATTGAATAGAGTGCGCGGCCGATCATAAAATGCGAGTGCTTTGTGAGAGCAAGCACGGATTTGGAGCCGATGACAGAAGCCTCCTCTTCCAAGATCAGGTGGGTTCCGTTAAATCCGTCGAAGATGAAAGTGGTGTGTGGATTATCTTCATCGGCCTGTGCAGGAATAAGTGGTAAGAAGAGGGAGGTGCAGGCTATCAAAAGAAGTCTGCGCCATGGTATTAGCGTCATTAGTCGTTTCTTTGGGTGGCGCTAAAGCGCCCCCCCCCGCCCCCCAAAAAAAAAATTCCTTCTTCGGAAGAATAAATAGATGATGGATATTAATACATTCTGACATTCATTCCATTGAAAACCAGTCCATGGTCTAATATAGTCAGACTTAATGAACTAACATAACGGATATAACCAGAGCCATTCTAAATTCCACGGTAAATTCATCCCAATACAAAGACCTCATCTCTCAAAAAGATGTCAGTCTATCATCATCGAGTACTATAAAAGTCCTACATAATCAAAAGCATGTAACAGCGGAAGTATCAACAAGCATAAACGGTTGCTCCAGAAAACTATCAATAGAAATATTGGCCAAATGGTATGGAGCCATCCACCATCCTGACACCATTTCGAAAGAACTGGAAATGCAATGACCCAGAAATGATCTATATTAATACATACTCAAGTGATCTATAGCCACAAAAGGAGGAGTCTTTGAGTCTACGAATCGGAAGCTGATGTGACAGCTCCCGATCGTCCAAATCCGGCAAGCCCACTCTTCTCTGGCGCGCGATGTGGACCCGTCTATCCAATTCCTGACGACAGTGCTCAAGGATCCCGACGGACGTTAGCGTCAACGTTAGCGGGGACCTTACCCTCCGCCACCTCCCTCCACCGGGCCGCTCCTCCCCCACCTTCCGCTCCTCCCCACCTACCTCCATCAATGCTGCGAAATTTTGAATTTTGAAATTTGGACAAACGCCCGCGTAATATTACCATTACTGCCCGTCATCGCTGGCATTCAAACGTCGAACAAGCAGCTCTGCTCCGTCCTAAGCAGCGCCGCAACGAATCCAAAGACTCCTCCATTGCAACGAAGGAAAGTTAAAAAAATGGGAGCAGCAGCCATGGATTCACCATCGGAAGCTTTCTTGAAAAGTGCCAAGGTACTCACTGCGACATCCATATCCTAATATTTCATGAGTTTCAGATTTTTCTTTTTGGATTTTGAAAATTAATGGTTACTCTGTTTGCAAAAAACGTTTGGGAATTGGGTTACTGTATCTGAGCTTACCCTGTTTTTAAATTTGAGGAAGAGGATTCGTGGATCGACTCAGGGTGGAACTGCTTGTGAATGCTTACCAAAGAACAGCGAAGAATTTTGAGTGTATTATTGATATAAGTTTAGGAAGTGCATCAGAGGAAATACGACCGCGCCTGAAA
Source organism: Pinus albicaulis (assembly GCA_034641835.2). Classification (NCBI taxonomy): domain Eukaryota; kingdom Viridiplantae; phylum Streptophyta; class Pinopsida; order Pinales; family Pinaceae; genus Pinus; species Pinus albicaulis. The sequence goes on along the minus strand of CM076569.1, from coordinate 456,262,955 downwards.
AATTGTATTATTGATATAAATTTTGGAATTGGGCGCGCTTGAATTTTGAAATCCCTAAACTTCTTCTTCCTTCATTCTGCTCTTTACTCTGCGGTCTCTTTGTTGCCATTAATGGTTTTATGTCAATTTTCACTGCGTCACTGGTAATTTTTTCATCGCAGTTTCAGATCTTCCAAGATTATCAGAGTTTAGGTCACTAACAGAGGCATAATGGGGAAGTGCTCAGGATTTGGGCTTGGACAGTGGATTTTCCAAACCCAATTCTAATAGGAGCGAGTACACAACCCTTAGGAGAAGAATTGTGGAGCTTTTCTCAACTTTGATACCTTTCGATTTATTTAAAGGTAACCCCTTACTTTCAAATCCAATTTACTGGTAATCATGGCAGCTTTAATGTGCACTCTGATTTTCGCACTATGTATAATTTATTTTTTTTAAATGGGCACTTTGTTGTTGTCAGATGATTTCTTTGAGATCTTCAGGTACATATCAGAGGAAGTGCCTAACTATAATGGCTCAGATAAATCGGCCTTGAGAGCCCTACCTACTATTTTCTATGCCAACACACATTACGAGCATGCCCCGAACAATTTCCTTATGTGTTTGGAAGACTTTGAAGACAGAGAGAATGTGAGAGTTTTTCCCTATCATTATTTTCGCACATAGTGCGTTGAAGATGGCCGCTTTCTCATTCCACAAGCCTTAGGTTTAGATGGTATTGTACTTTCCTTAATGTCATAGAAGAATGTCTAATCTCGTGGAAGAGCGAGGCGAACAAACTTTGTTTGTGGTGAAGAAATACGACTGCGCCTGAAAAACCGCATCGGCTATGAAACTAAGGAGCAGGCATGGAAGGACGAGGTTGCATTTTTCAATCTGAGCCATCTAAAGCAAAAAATGATCGACAAGTTCATAGTGGGGGACCTGTTTTGGCCCAGAAATTTATTCAAATTCAAGGGAGAGGCATCATTGAATCTCTATTGACGGTTGTAAAGTGAAGAAAATAGTCTCCATGCTATAGGAACAACAGGCGGAGCTGACCAATCTTCCGCAACATCTCTGAGTGAGGCCAAACAAGCCATTGAAAACAATGGAAGAAAATCTCATCAAAATTCTTAACAGTATTCTAAAGTTTGTCCAACGTCATTAACCATGTATCGTCTTCCTTAATTTCAATTAATAAAAGGGTTTTGTATATATTTTCAAATCCTAATTTTTATAAATCGTACATGTTATGTTTTAATTTCAGTGAAAAGTTTTTGCATATTTTCAAATCGTAATATTTTTTATAAATCTTAAATGTTTTAATTTTTTTGAAAAAAATAATATTCCTAAATATTACATCCATTTATTAAACATACTAAAATTATTTTTAAAATCATAAGCGGAAAGATAAATGTCTCATCAAACTTCTCTTTTTGAGAAAGAAATTTAGACGTTTAATTTCCTTTTTGCTACTTTTAATTTTTAGGATTATATCATTGGATATTTTAATTTCTTTTTCGTTACTTTTAATTTTTAGGATTATATCATTGGATATTTATTAAAAGTATTTATAATTTATACAAAATATACAATTCAACTTAACGGAGACGTTTTATCAAATTAATTATTTTAATTAAAAATTAATATTTTTTTCTTTTGATTAATTTGATGATAAATTTAATATTTTATTATATATAAAAATTATATTTAATAACATAAAAATAAAGATTTATTATTTGGATAGAAACTTAATATTTTATTTTTTAAATTTCACTCTATAAATTATACTTAACAATATAAAAATAAATATCTATTATTTTGATTAAAAATATAAATATTTTTAGAATCTCAGCTTTCGTGATCCATATAAAATTGTAAAATCTCTTTCGGTAATAATCACATATAATGGAAAATTGTCGACGCATTTCGAACCAACCAGTGTGGTTCATCATCAGGACTAGGTGAGAGATCAGATCAAATCAATAAGCTTAAATAGATGTATAGATAGTTAAACTAGCCGTTTAGAAAACGGCTAGTTTGACTTTTTAATAATTTATAATGTTTTTAACTAGTAACGGCTATTTCCTTCCTATTATTAAACCATTTAATTAATTTATTCACTTAGTTAATAGATTAATAAACTTATTATTTATTTATTTAATTTTATTTATTTATTAATTTTATATCAATTTTATTTATTAATTAAAGCGAGAGGCTTAAGTAAAAAATAACCAAAGAATAAATAAAAATAATAAATAATAAAAAAATAAAAATAAAAATAAAATAAAATAAAATAAAAAGAAAAAGAAAAAAATAAAAATAAATAAATGAATATAAAATTAAAAATAAAATATCAAACTTTCAAAAAAATAAAACATAAAAAGATTAAATAAATAAATAAATATAAATATAAATATAAATATAAATTAATTAATTAATTAATTAAAAAAAAAGGGGGCAAAAATAAAAGATAATCAGGAACATAAGGCAGGTATCCAACACCTGCTGATGTTCCAACCATCATCTCTGTTGAGATTAAGGGGTCTTTTTTCGATTTCTAAGGCCTCTCTTAACTTCAGATGATGGAAATGGTGAATCCTAGCAATCCTAGCAATTAAAAATATTTTTAAGGCATTAAAGTAGTTTAAAACTTCTGAAATCATGTGTGATATGATTGAAAAGCTCAATTTCTAAACTTCACAAGATTCCATAAGTTCTAAACTACATTCTAATATTTTATTTTTTTAATTTCAATATGTATTTTATTAATGAAAATTTTAATATTTTATTGTATTTTTATAAATTAAATTTTAAACCATAAAAAATTAAAAAAATAGATAGAAAAATATAAAATTTGAATAAAGAAGTTTTTTAAAAATATTTTGTTTTATAAAAGTTTATTTTATTTATATATTAGTTTAAAAATTAGATTCTATTATATATATTTTAACAGAAATATCTTATTTAAGTAGTTGAGTAGCTGAATATTTTTTAATTTAATTTTATTTTTATTTCAATTCTAATAAAAAAAGGAACATTGTTTCATTTAATTTTTATCTTATTTTTTAATTTTCATTTTATCTCCTAAAATTATATTTAAAGTTGTAAAATTATGAATTATAATTTTGGAGAATAAAATATAAAACTCAAAAACCGTTATAATCAAATTACCATAATACTCAATGGTTACACAAATATGTATAAAATTGTACAAAGAAATGGAGCCCCGTTTTGGGGGCCCCAAGGCCATTTGCAGGGATGCAGAGCAGTGTGAGCCATGCCCGAGGGCCCAAAGGTAATATGCAGGGCTGTAGAGCAGTGCACCACTTCATAGTCTTACCCATAGTCCTTGGGATCTTGGGCAATTGTGTGGGAAACCATCTTTTTATTGTTTCTAATAGTTTTTTTTATATATATAATTTGTTTTTGTTTTTGTTTATATTTTCTTTTTTTAAGAATTTCTATCCAATCCTACTTCATGAGAATAACTCAATTCAAGAATGACTCGCTAGCTATTGGAGAAGTTACTACTCACAAGGAGCTCACTCTCATTTCTCTTAGAGGTCTTTCAAGACCTTCAGATATATTTACCACCACCATTCTCAACAATGACATGATACCTAGTTTCTATAAGTTATTGGCTAGATGCACTCAAGAAGAGATAAGGATGATGGAGATAGATAAGCCCTCTAATGGAAATGAACCTATTGCTTTCTTCGCTCATCTGAAAAGGAAGAATGTTGTTGGTCCAAGAAGAAAGACTCAAGGATCTAAGAAGCAGTTTAAAGGAGGAAGAAAAGGAAGTTGCTACAATTGTAACAGGTTTGATTACTATGATAGAGAATTCCCTCACAAGAAGAATCCTCCAAGGGATGATGGCAACAACAACAACAACAATTATAAAAAAAATGGAAATAAAAGAAACAACATGTTCAACAACAAAGGAAAGACAAATGTTCCAGCTGCTTGAAATGGAAATGGTGGACCTCCTAAAAGGACAAGAATTCTAGGTATGATGGAAGTAATGTTGTAGAAAAGAAAAATGAATCTATCTTATTTATGCTCTATCTACTGCCTCTCCTCTGGATACTTTGGATCATTGGTTGATTGATAGTGGAGCCTCGAGGCACTTCACTCGATACAAGGAGGTCCTCTCAAATTTGGTTGAGAATAAAACTAATGTTGAGAATGCAACAAGATGATGAGCTTAGTGAAATGAAGTCGCCTTCACTAAGTGGACCCGCAGGCTATTTTTGGTGCAATGTCTATTTTTAGACTATGTCTATTTTTAGACATATGGATCATGGTTCTATGAGTTGCAGGATGCTATTTGTGGATGGTTGGTCAAGTCGGAAAAATAGATGGACTTCTATTTTTAAACATACTGGGCGGAATCTATTTTTAGATTGCTAGTCTAAAAATAGGAAAGTCAAATATTATTAGCTCTTAATAATATTTGGACTATAAACATTATCTTATCCTCTTGCAGCACTTCAGTTTGAGCTACGGATGTGGCACATGCAGCTGACAGAAGGAATTACGCAATTCCTAGGGTTTAGTTGAGCTATTGCATGATGGACTTCAGTTAGAACTCAGGTGATTGAGTTTGGTGGAGTTGATTGAGGAGTTGATGGAGTTGTGTTCAGTTTTACTTAGTTGAACTAGTTGTATTTAGTCTAACTGATTAATACACTAGTGATGAGTGGTGTGAATTAATTATTAATTAATTCACTAATTATTAACTCATAAATCAACTAAAGAGTACATCAGTTAACTCAAGTGCATGGACAGTTCAGTGGAGACTAGTGGAAGAGGTAGGTGAAAGAGCAGGTTGACTATCAGTTGTGACTATACCGGTGCATGAGTTTGCACCACACTTTGAGGGATATGCCAATGAGGATTGCGCAGTACATACTAGTGGGATTCGAACTTGGATCACACAATTATCCAGGTTGGATTGCGCAGTATAAGGTTTAACATTTAGAAACACCATTCGAAGGAAGACATATACTAAGAGTAATTGAGAAATAAGAGGTAGTTGTAGATGAGATAATTCATCAAAAAATGGTGAAATGGAAATACCTAAAAACATGAATGACATAAAAAGGTCCATAGAAGATATTTGTGATGAATTTTAGTCTATATTGGTTGTGAAGAGCAAGAGACAACAAAATTATAGCTTCAATATTGGTAGATGAACAATAGGCAATAAAGGAAGAACTGTAAATAATGGAACAAGAAAAAAAATATAAGAAATACCTAAAGATTCAAAAAAAGAGAGAAAGGAATTCAAAGGACATAATTTAAAGATTAATATAAGTGAGAAATCCAGAAATGAACTATTATCTCACAATTGAAAATATCTATCTATTGCAATCTATTGCAAGAAGTTAATAAGCTGTTAGTACACAATGAATAAATTATCTTGAAATATTATTATTCATGGATCTAAATTCACCCTACAAATAAAAGACTCCTGGAAGGAAAATAAAGGTAGAGAAGCCAAAAATAGTCCTACTTCATGAAGCTTGAAGTTTAGAAACTAATTTAGATGTTTTGAGGAGAAAATTATTGAGACAAGGTGTGTATATTTATCTTGCAAATTTCTTTACAAGGAAAACATGTGGGTTCATTTTTTTCAAATCCATCTAAAGTCATACATAATGGAGGATGAGGTTAAAGGTTACCTCACATTTGAGTTATGTTTTCTCTTCATTTTTGATAAATTTTTATGCATCGATAGAAAATAATTGGAAATTTATGAAATCCCTTCCAAATATGGGGATTGAAATGTCACCATGTCATTGGGTGCATTTCAATTTCATCCTTATTTGGTGGAGAATAAAATAAAGCTATATCTAGTAAGTGGAGAGTTTACAAATTTGAAGTTTGGATGATAGGATAATATGATATTATGTATTGGTTTGGAGTTCATTGTATTGCAAAGGGTGCTAGTTCATACCACTAATCGATTACCCTGCAACTTAATGAGAAATCCCACAACCCTCCCTCGTAATTTGAAAAAATGTAGTTGATATATACATAATCGAAAGCGAAAAGTGAATTTCAGTAGAGAGAAGGGAAATCTTGAAAATGAAACAAATAAGTTTATTACTCAAATCAAAAGTAAGATTCGATCAGACAATTTAGAGGCCTAAAAAAAAGTTTCTATTTCTAATGAAATAAAGAATTAGAGACGAATTTGAAGGAGTTGAGAAACGAACATGAAGAGAAATAATTTTTAATTTCCTACCACTATAGAAGAAAATGATGACCTAAAGAAGTTTGAGGATAAGAAGCCAAGTGAGAAGATAAATGGAAACATAAATCCACATTGTAGTGGCTTCAAGAATAAGATAAGAAGATTAGCCCACAAACAATCCGCATCAGCCTCCATTGTAGACTTCAGACCGCTCTTTCACGCTATCTAGGCCTCTTCATGCATCCCAATTTCAAAGATCCTTTTCCCTGAGAAGATATTTCCCCAATGGATGCTCTAAACACAAAAGTTCACCCTTTATTTATATCCAAATGTGGGGCTCCAGGAATTAGTTAAGGGACACATCTATTGGTCAAATTTTACTTTAAGCCTACATGATTTGAAAACCAATAATTACTTGTCAACTTCAAAAATTCATTTCTCCTTAATGAAAGCTCATAATCATATGATTCTTGTTGCGTTGGAATTGCCTTGATGAGCACTATCATCCTCACCCATCACATGTTGAAAAATCATCATGGTTTTGGCCCAAATATCGATGGGTGCAAAACCCCCAAGCTTGGGTTTCAAGCCCACAAGTCTACTTATGGCTCTTTGAAATCCAACCCTTGAATACTAGGGATTGTATTACCAGCCAAGCTACACAAAAATAAATAATAACCATAGTTCATATTGATCTTTTTAAAATAATTGGCATATCTCACTATATAGCCTGCTCATGAAATTAGAGGTCTTCATTTCCCTAAGTAGATGACAATAAGCCTCATCCCCCATGAATAGTCTAGAAGGAGGGGGAAGTGGAGGCCGAAGGCCTTCCCTCTTCCTCATGCATCAAATCCAGCCAGTTGTCTGGGTCTTCCTCTTCTAACTGCATCATGTATGCTTCTCGTACTTCTCCATGAATCCATGGACTAGCATCTTGCAAACCCACACCATGCAAACATTGTTGTAAACCCACACCATGCATCTTAATAAATCCATTGTAGATTCACAATAATCTTGGAAGAGGTCCTACTTAAAGGATTCCTTGTAAAGGATTACTGGTGCAGGTATGCATACTATTCCTTCCTCTTCTTTCATTTCGTTACATTCACTTCGACACATCCATATTACTTTTTCTCCCCTTTCTTTCTAAGGTATGAATGTAAACATCACGGCTCCGCACATATCCATGGTATCTTATGGCTTCCAAATGCACCTATTATGGAAACTCTCGACTGGACCAGTGCTACAGATGTCCGTGTGGCCAACGAATTTTTTGATACGTACATCACTGCTTGGAACCCTCATCCCCTTCACAACTGGGCTCCTCACATGAATCATTCATCTCTACAAGACCCATGCCTCCTTGGGACACATGAAAATTTTGCGGCCAATCAGTTGCAAGACTATGAACAACTTTTTAATATCGTTGAAAGACACACAAATTGCCACTCCTCTACATGTTTGCGCAAGAGAAATAACGCTACAACTTTCCGCTATGGAGCGCCATGGGAGGTTCACGACACCTCCTCTCTTCACATTAATGCTATTGGCCATAAATTGTACTCCCCTGCTAGAAATGATGATAAACCAAATGTGCAAAACGCTTATCTGCTTGCAATATGTAGAGCCAACATTGACTTTCAACCAGTTCTCTCACGCCATGCTGTGCTGAACTACATTTCAAAGTATGCAGCGAAAGCAGAGGTAAAGTCCGAAAGCTACTACCAAATTCTCTCTCATATATCGCAATGTCCCCTCCCCCCCCCCCCCCCATGCTCCCACTGTAACTATCATCTGCAAAGTCCTAACTAAAATGACCACTGATCGGGACATTGGTGCACAAGAAACATGCCACATGCTACAAAAACTCCCACTAACAAAGTGCCGTCATTCTTTTGTCTCCCTCAATGTAAAAAAACAAGTATTCAAATGTGTTTCACAAGAACTGGATGGTCATCTTCCATCAACACCTTTCATCGCCTCCTAAATGCAAAGACCACCTGCACTTGTGGGATTGCCTCTTATTGAAGTCATACGCTCCTAGTCCTTCTCCTCCCGTCGGAAAACATCGTCATGGAAACACATCTTCCCTTGCATTGTCGTCCGTGTCCTTCCTCGTTAAACCTCCATTCCATCGAAATAATCGGAATCCTGTGTAGACTTATGTTGGAGTGAACTCCTTCTGTACTAGCCTTTCCGCAAACACCCTAATGACATTGGCACATCCGACACGATCATTGTTGCACATTGGGAACAAACTAGACACACGTATTAGGCTTGGCATGTTCACTGCGCCCCGTCCGCCCCAGAACTTTTTGACTCTGGTTGTTCATCGCCTGATGACCCTCCCCATGCCCCCACCATAGAGATGGATGAATGGAAATTTCTCTCTCAACTCCACCCAAGTAACAACATCCTCCTCGATGAGCTTGAAATGCTTGGCCATCATGACTTTGATGCAAACCATAATTGGGACCAGTCTATCATCCCTTCACACTTGCAAGAAACAACCATCCGCGTCATTGACTTGAACTTCTCCTCCATAAGAATCAAGCAACTTCCAAATCCATCCTCACATTCCCTTTCCTCCTTGTCCCCAAGCCAAACGATTTCATTAAATATCATTTTCTCCCACTTCCGCAACAACGCCGCCATGACAGTTTTAAGAATGATAATCCAAGGCACTGTTGGCACCAGCGATTCGTTCCTAATTGAGTGTTGTATAAATTTTAATACAATTATGTATTGCCTGGATTCTCCGGATCTAACAATTATATGCCACTGTTAAATACATAATCCTTCTACTAAAATCTTTGTAGAAATTTAATTACTAATTGCAAACACATGAAGAAAGATCAATCAAACATAACACATATGTTTTTACCGAGAAAGCATAAATCTAAAAACCCCACTATCATATATTATGTAAATATCATGGATCATGAAACAATCTCATACAAAACTCTAATCCAAGAGCTCTTAGTACAATATACAATCGTCTCACACTGTCATACAAAAATTGGAAAATAAATGAAATACATGCGCCAATTTACTGCCTCTAGACAGCCTGCCTCCACTACGCAATCCCTGAATGAATGAGATACTTCATTTCCTTGACTGTGCAATCCTCATTGTCATCTGCAATGTGTGTGTGGTTGCATGAGTGCACCCACTAATGTCACAACTGATAGTCAAATTGTCCCTTTCACCTATCTGTCAACTGGGTCTCCACTGGATCTGACATGCATGTAGTTAACCGTGGTAAATACTCTGTTGCATTTGAGATCACTCCATGTGAATTAATTTAATTTTTAATTCCTTGATCTCTCACTAGTGTATCTTTAGTTACAACTAGTTACAACTAGCACAACTGAGTTTAACTCACTTAACTGAGTTAAACTACTTTACAACTCACATAAATACACATCCAACTTTGTTACAACCTCGAATCACTCAGTTACAACTAAGTCCACTTGCATGTCCCACCAACCAACCTTAGAACTCAAAATTCCTTCAACTAACTGGTTTTCCACTTCAATTAACTAAAATCAAGTGCTTCAAGAGAATAGATTATTATTTATCGTCTAATTATTATTAAGAGATAATAATAATCGACATGCATTCTATTTTTAGACATTCGATCTATAAGCAGACTTCGCACATGCATCTAAAAATAGAATCTCATCTATAGATAGAATTTTCTCAACCATATATAAATAGATTCTCTCTATAAATAGAATTTTCTCACCATTCTAAAAATAGACATACACCTAAAAATACCCTATGGGCCCCACCTAGTGTAGGTGTTTAATTTTCACTAGGATCATCATCTTGTTGAATCTCTACACTCCCTCTCAAAAAGAAAGGGATTATCCTTCACCCTGATCTTGTCTCTATGGTATTCGAATTTTCCCCTGGTAAGCACCTTTGTCAGAATATATGCATCCTGATCTTCCGTAGGAATGTACTGAAGCAACATGATCTTCTGCTGCACACAATCTCTGATATGATGATACTGAATATCTATATGCTTAGATCTATCATGAAACACAAGATTAAACGAGAGTTTAGTGCAACTCTGATGATCACAAATGAATCACTGTAGGATCTAAATGAAAACCAAACAAACCAACTAGGATCTTTCTCATCTAGATAGCTTCACATGCAGATTGACTTGCTGCCATGTATTTCGCTTCCGCTAAATTGAGTGCCATGGATCTTTGTTTCCTGCTGTATCAAGAAACAACTATGGATCTGATACTGAAGACCCCTCCTGATGTGCTCTTTCTTTCCGTTGGGCTGCTCGCCTAATCTACGTACGTGAAGCCATGCAACTTCACCTCATCCGTCTGTCTGTACCATAAGCCATAGTCAGATGTGCCCCTGAGATACCTCCAGACATTCTTGCTCACCTTCCAAAAGAGCTTGGTAGGCTTAACCATCGCTTGACTAAGCTGGTTCACCGCATAGCATATGTCTGGTCTTGTATTTACTAAATACATTAGCGAACTCACTAAATGTCGATAGACAGTAGCACCCACTACCTCTCCAGATGTAGCATCCTCTTTCCTCTAGTTTCCCGGAAGAGGAGTATCCATGGGTTTGCAGCCGTCCATGTGAAACTTACCCAATATCTCCCTTGCATACTTTCCTTGAGACACAAAAAGTTCACCATCTTGCTTCCATATTTCCAATCCAAGGAAATAATGAAGGAGGCCCATATCCTTCATCTCGAACTCCTTTTTAAGGTCCTCCTTGCATGAGTGTATCAGCTGCTCATCACCAATCAATTTTAAATCATCAACATAAAGAACAATGATTAAAAGCTTACCCTCCATGACAATTTGGTATAGGTTTGCATCCGCCTCACTGTTGATGAAGCCAAGTCCGGTGAAATAGCTGTCGATCCAAGTGTCCCAAGCACGGGGTGCTTTATTGAGCCCATACAACGCTCTTTTGAGTCTGCACACATGCGAATCGCTACTGGAGATCTAAAATCCTTCAAGTTTCTCAATGTACACTTCTTCCTCAATCATCCCATTAAGGAATGTAGTCTTCACATTCATCTGATGAATGTGCCAACCCATTTGTGCTGAGAGAGCAAGGATGGCCCCTATGGAAGAATGTCATGCAACAGGTTCAAAGGTTTCTTCATAATCAATCCCCTCGATCTGTGAGAAGCCCTGGGCCACAAATCTAGCCTTGTATTTCTCAACACTCCCATCAGCAGCTTACTTTACCTTATAGATCCATCTTGAACCTACCACTGATTTATCAACCGGCCTTGGAACAATTTCCCAAGCACTGTTTCTAACAATGAAGTCATACTCCTCCACCATTGCATCTACCCATGTGGGCTCCTGCACTGCTTCCTGAAAGGAAGATGGCTCAGTCACAATACATTTTCTCATGAGAGCCATATATCCATTGAATCGTCAGGAGATTGTCTTTGTCTGCGCTGTGAAGTAGGGACTCCTAAATTTTGTGCCGCATCAAGTTTCAACTTCTCAACTTTTTTGGTACGCCTTCTTCCAGTTCTGATGTTTAGCTCTGCATGAGTGGACTCCTCCACTCCATGAACCTCCTCTTGTGGCTAATCCCCATCTAGAGACTCATCTTTGGGAACCAAAGGTTCCTCCTCCGCATGTAAGTCTAGCTCCCTCTCAAGCGACAACTTCATGGCTTTCTCATTGAATTTTATATCTCATCGCACCACAGTCATTCGACTATTTGGAAAATACAACACAATAATTATGGGGTGTTTCTGTGTACCCAAAAAATATCCCAACTTCAGCAGTCGGCTCCAACTTCTTCCTGGTGTTCTTGGTCACATGCACATAAACTGATGAGCCAAAAATCTTAAATTGAGAAACATCCAATTTCTTACTAGTAAAAGCTTCTTCAGGTGTACTCATGCCAAGTACTCTATGAGGAAAATGGTTTTGCACATAAACCACAGTGTTTCATGCTTCCGCCCACAAATGCATTGGTAGGCCCTGATCATGCAGCATAGCTCGTGCAACACCCATGATCGTTTTGTTCTTCCTTTCTGTGACCCCATTTTTCTGTGGGTTATGAGGCGCTATGGGTTCACTTCAAATTCCTTCTTTGCTATAGAAGTCTTTGAATTCATTCGATATGTATTCTCCACCATTATCGCTCTACAGAGCTTTCACTTGCTTCCCCAACTCTTTCTCAACCAATGCCTTAAACTCACAGAACTTTGAGAATGTTTGATCCTTCTTTTGCATGAAGAATATCCAGCATTTACAAGAAAAGTCATCAACAAAAATAACATATTACCTGTGTTTTGTTGTTGAAGCAACCGATAATGGTCCACACACATCTGTGCGAACTCTCTCCAGGATGACCGAAGCATGGTTCTCCTTTTCATGAACGGTGGGCACCTGGCGAAGGGAGTTTGGAAGCATCATGGAGTAGCGTTGTGGGCATATAAATTGTGGAAAACCATAATCAATCACATATATAAACACAGTATTTATGGGAAAGCTTAAAGCTGAAAACCCCCAACTATACACACTTAAATGCAACAAATATAAAAATTTGTACATGAGCTCTATTATTTGACTTAAGAGTCAGTTGTTTGAAGAGGCATGTTTTGTCAACTTGTGTTTGGTTGATGGTTTTGTACACCAATATGTAAGAGTACATGGACATATTCACATGATGTGAATTTTTTTCTTCTTTGAAGGAGAAAAATGATGTGTTTTCAGTTTGATGGTTTTGTTTGTGACAAGACGTCACAAGATTTTGCGAAGGTCCACTCTTGAGCGAGAGCCTCATGATTACAACCTATCCGTGAGAATCAAATGGGAGTACATCCTTATTTTGAAAACAAGTAGGATTCTAAGCTACCTAGGACTCAAACCATCATTTTTAAATTTGAAATATAATGGTGTTGTTTCAATGCCTGAATCCACAACCCTAACACATGAAATCACTAATCTAATTACACATGAAATAAATGGTTATTTTCTCCAAAATTAAAAATATAACTAAAAACTAAATTCAACATAGTTGAAAGAAAAAGAAGCGCCATTGAAATGGTTTGCTGACAAATGGTTAAAGATTTCTTATCCAATTAAGGCCTAGCATGTATTTTGATGTTTAGGTCCACTCTTGAGCGAGAGCCTCATGATTACAACCTATCCGTGAGAATCAAATGGGAGTGCATCCTTATTTTGAAAACAAGTAGGATTCTAAGCTACCTAGGACTCAAACCGTCATTTTTAAATTTGAAATATAATGGTGTTGTTTCAATGCCTGAATCCACAACCCTAACACATGAAATCACTAATCTAATTACACATGAAATAAATAGTTATTTTCTCCAAAACTAAAAATATAACTAAAAACTAAATTCAACATAGTTGAAAGAAAAAGAAGCGCCATTGAAATGGTTTGCTGACAAATGGTTAGATTTCTTATCCAATTAAGGCCTAGCATGTATTTTGATGTTTCGTGAATTTCTTTGCAAATTCAAAGTATGGTGCATGTTGCATGAAGCAAGATGTTGAAAGTAGAGTTATGTTAGACACACTTAAATGCAACAAATATGGAAATTTGTACATGAGCTCTATTATTTGACTTAAGAGTCAGTTGTTTGAAGAGGCATGTTTTGTCCACTTGTGTTTGGTTGATGGTTTTGTACACCAATATGTAAGAGTACATGGAGATATTCACATGATGTGAATTTTTTTTTCTTTGAAGGAGAAAAATGATGTGTTTTTAGTTTGATGGTTTTGTTTGTGACAAGATGTCACAAGATTTTGCGAAGGTCCACTCTTGAGCGAGAGCCTCATGATTACAACCTATTCGTGAGAATCAAATGGGAGTGCATCCTTATTTTGAAAACAAGTAGGATTCTAAGCTACCTAGGACTCAAACCATCATTTTTAATTTTGAAATATAATGGTGTTGTTTCAATGCCTGAATCCACAACCCTAACACATGAAATCACTAATCTAATTACACATGAAATAAATAGTTATTTTCTCCAACATTAAAAATATAACTAAAAACTAAATTCAACATAGTTGAAAGAAAAAGAAGCGCCATTGAAATGGGTTGCTGACAAATGGTTAAAGATTTATTATCCAATTAAGGCCTAGCATGTATTTTGATGTTTCATGAATTTCTTTGCAAATTCAAAGTATGGTGCATGTTGCATGAAGCAAGATGTTGAAAGTAGAGTTATGTTAGACACACTTAAATGCAAAAAATATGGAAATTTGTACA